>JAJTUV010000965.1:237500-564746 GCA_021653895.1 Mastomys natalensis
ACACAGAGAGTGACCGTGCTATGCCATAAGGCATGGACATCATAATTCCTTCTGTGAAGTACTGGAAGTGCCAAAACCTAAGGGAAACAAAATGTCTCCAAACTATAGTTCAACAGTTCTTTCTAAATTTAAACATGAATCGTACCTTCTCCCCCTGTGCACAGCAGAAAGAGACAATAGGAGCTGCCAAGCATTGTGTAAGGGATAGACCCCATGTTGGAGGAAGATATCACTGAAGCCCACTTTCAAGACTGCATCACACACACACACACAGGAGAGAGAGAGAGAGAGAGAGAGAGAGAGAGAGAGAGAGAGAGAAAGACGGACAGAGGAAGGAGAGGAGGGAGGAGGGAGAGGAGGAGAGACACAGAGCAGACAGACACAAAAAGACACAGAGAGAGAGAGACACATAGAAGAGAGAGAGAGGGGAGAGAACATAGACACACAGTACCTTCACTTACCCAGAAAGATAAATGGCAGCCCAGTTAGTTGCCTAGCAACCAGTTCCTCCACCTCATTCCATATTGGCTGGATTCCCAGAGAACCAAGATCTTGCTGGGTACTAGTAAGAACTTACTTCCACCAACATTTACTTCTTCAGTTTATCACAGAAAAAATGGCTAAGAGAGGCTGGGTCCTTGTTTGGGAATGACAAGTGGTAGTTAGCGTCTGGTACTCAAGAACTCTGAGTAGAAAGAAACATGTGAATGAATGGAGCATTCAGACAGGACAAGTGACTGTGACAAGGACGAAGTCAACAGGTTCATACTTCTGTTCTGCACAGAACTTTCTGTTCTGTTGGACATTCAGTGCAAAGGTTTCCAGCAGAGGGACCCAGAGCACATTACAGTTTGGATTTGAAATGTTTCCCCAAAGCTCATGTGTTCAGAGGTCAAGCCTCTGGAAGCTGAGTGGACTGAGAAGGTTCTAACCTCATCATCGGGTTACTCTATTGATAGGATCGTGCCTTAATGGGCTATTGAGAGTTGATGGAAACTTCTGAAAGTGGGGTCTAATTAGAGGAATCAGGTTACAGGATCTGCTCACAAAGGTCATATCCTTATATCTGGCTTGTTTGCTTGTTTCTCCTCCCTTCCTTCCTCCTTTCCTTCTCTTTCTTTCCTTCCTTCCTCCCTTTTTCATTTCTTCTTAGCCACCATGAGCATGTGACACACCCATTGGCCACCTCAAAACAGAGGTCTTGTTGTAACCTATAGAAAACTTTGGCCCATAGTCATGGCAACAAAATAAACAGAATAATACACTCTATAGTAACAGCGAAGAAGTTAGCGTTCCCTGGCAGATCCTAGTAATTACTTCCTGTTGGCCCCTCCCCAGATGCATGTAATCCTTCCCCAGGATTGGTGTGCGCGCACACACTTGAGCGTTAGCATATATGCAGGAGGCGAGAGACTTATTGGAGATACAGCTGCCTGTATGTCAACCCTAAAGGTTGTGCCTTCCAGTTGCACATTTGCAAGGTTAGTGGCCCATGCGCCTTTAAGTAACCCAACTCACTGGTTCACCAGCCGGGGCTTGTGTGGAACCCTTTTCTGGTCTGTCAGATCCCTATCTGGGGCAAATATGTTTGTTTACATCTCCCCAAGAAAAGCTACACCACACTGAGGTGAGTGGCTTTGCTCTACCAAGTGCTTCCCACCATAATGTCTGTGTCATCTCAAGTTCAGAGCCCCCTCGTCATGAACTCAAATCTCTGAAACCTGGGCCAAAAGGTATAAATAAATAAATATCTAATTTTAAGGTGTTTATCTCAATTATTTTGTCATGGTGATACAAACTTAACACAGCATAGTGTAACTGACCTATCTGACAGGAATGAACACATTCAGCAGACACACTGGCAATTCTGTCTTCATCAGACTGTTGAAAGAATGGACCTCAAGAAACTGTAATGTCCCCAGGTATCTTTGGTACTGGGAGAGGAAATGTCTGAAATTGAGGACATCCGGAGGAAGAATTTGTTTCCAGAAGAAAAAAATGTACAGTCAGGTGAGCTTGTAGGAGAGACTGATCTCCAGGAGAGGCTTGGAGCTGAGACGGTGTGGGGGAGGGGACCACGCCTTGGAGACTGTTTCATTATGTATATCTTTTGCTTTCTACTTGAATCATGTCAGAACCCTCAAGACAGACTCAGGGAAGTCATTAGGGAACCCTTTGTCCCTCTTCCAATATGCCACATTGAATAAGTATCCTCTTTCTGCTTCTCACTATTAATTTGGCTCCTTTAATCAGCTTACTGAAGATGGTTGGCTGAACCTGGCCTTTTGGTCGCACACACCATGACACCTGAGTTCAATAACAACAGGACTTCTCATGAGGAAATTACCCTTCCACCTCAGGTCACCGTGTTCCCCACTTCTAGTTCACCCTGGCAACTGCTCCCAGCCAGCCCAGAGAGTCCCCTTCTCCAGCTCTCTCTTCCGGGGAACATGACTCTTCAACATTTCCAGGCACCTCCTACACCCTGGTCGTCATACCAGTCCCTGGAGCTAGAGATGCCAGACACAGCCTACACGCTGGGCCCTGGGGTGGGGAGGGTCTGCTCTCTGCTTTGATGCCGGACTCAGTTTAAACCAAACCTCTTATAAGAAGATCCACAGTCTCTTCATTTTCCTGTGTCTGAGATCTCACCCTAGGGCAAGACCTGTGGCTCAAAAGCTCTAGCCTTTCATTCCCAACACAGTGTGCTTTTTTTTTTCTTTTTCTTTTTCTTTTTTTTTATGCTGCAGCAGTGCCAGCTGCCTTACCTTCCAGGAAGCCTTTGGTTTAGACTAATATTTACATGTATTTGCATTTCTTTTGTATACACGGATGGGGGATGGGAAGGATAGAGAGTTTTGCTTAGAAATGAAACCGCTTCCTGGGCCAGTACACAAAATGCTTTTTCAATTGCCAATTTAAAATCCTGAAGACGACTCGTTCAGTTCAAATTCAGGTGATTTCTATCACACCCCCTCTGTCCCAAAGCCCAGACCCCTGCCTTTTTCATAGCTGCTTTGCATTCTCCACATAAGGCAGGAGTAGGCAAGCTTTATTTGTCTTGGTCTGATACAAACTGGAAATTTTTCCTCCTACAATCTTTCATGGTTTTTGGTCATTTTCAGAGAACTCTGTGGGCACCCTCTGGTGGCTGACTAGAATTTTTGCCTGCAAAACTTAGAGTTTGACTGAGATGGCTTTATCTCACAGTCCTGATCTTTGGCTTTATGCGGGACATTGTGAATTTTTCCAAGAAGTTAGTTCTGTGGAGCTTGAGAGATGAGCATGGTGCAGTCGCTTTGAAACCCTCTGAGGAGAAACGTCACCGTGCTAAAATGCTAGCGCTAGGAACCAACATGGCTTGTAGGTTGCAGTGTTACCAGGCCAGCCTGGGTACGTAGGACGAAGGGTGCTCTTCTGTGGGCTCTCAGAAGACTTAGCTTCCAAAGGAAACACATGCATAGCGAGAGAGCGCGAGCGCGCGCACACACACACACACCCCACACACACACACACACACGCTCCTGGGTGACAGCTGTGATGGACCGTAACAACAGAACAATGGCTGGCTCCTTTTTATTTAAAACCATGAGAGAATTAAGTCAAGCCAAAGCATGATATAAGGGAGGTGAGGAGGTCAACGGAACTGGAAAGGTCCCAGGAGAAGGGTCCATTTAGAGGACTAAAACTTGACTTCTTCAGACATGCTCAAGAGAGCAGCCACTTGTGAAAACCTCCCAGGTCTTTGGAGAATCCTTGGGGTGGCAGGGGAGGGAGAAACTAGCTTGCAGGAAGAATTATGCGGCCCTCCTACCTGCTCTCTCTTGCCCTCGAGCCCTGAAACCCTGGGGGTTTGATAAGTAAAGCAGCTTTGTCAACAAAGACATCACCTACATTTCCTTAACTCTTTCCCAAAGATTTAATTAGTCTCAGGATATTCACCGAAGTCAGTTAATGTCACCTTCATATTGTGAGAAGAAGTGCACAGGGGTTAAACATGAGTGTGACTTCAGGGACCCTAGGAGGCAGCTCCACTGCCCTGGTGCTCTGGAATCTCCAGGCCGTGGCCTCAGTTCTCAGTTACCTCTCATCCTGCACTTTGTCTCTCCGTGCTAGCCAAACTTCACCTGCAGAAGTGAAAGTCAGCAGGAGGACAAGGTTTCATGGAAGGGCACACTGCGAGAAGCAGGAGGCCTCAAAGCCAGAAAGACAGCCCAGCTGTTCAGATCCCAGACCACACAATCTTAGGCCTCAGCAGCATTTTTTACGTGCAGACAAAGAGCCATTGTCTACCAGGACAACTTCCTTAAGGAAATTATTTTTCATGTGCTTCGTTTCACAGCCGGAACCCAGGGTAAAAAGGAAGCCCCAGTTCCAGCAAGCTGTCAGTCACCCCGCACAGGGGGTGGGGCTAACAGCTACTTCTCACCAGGCAGCATTTGAGAGTGCTGTGTGCCAGGGTGGAACCATGTCTTGGGGTGGGTATTCCAGAAGCTGAGGAATGATGACTGAGCAAAGAGCAACAATGCCACGGTGACCACACCTGTGGGAGCAGACGAAGCTTAGCCGCCCACAGAGACACCCTGAAATCCACTGAGCTGAACCCCTCCTCCACCTTCTGTCTTTGTTTCTGCGCTTCCAGTAGGATGAAAATATTATTTCATGGCTGTTGGGGGCTGCATTCCATCTGGGCTGTATCGGCCATCACGCTAACTGCAGCCGACAATAAATACTTGGCTGAGTTCAGGTGTCACCCCAGGACCGTTTAAACAGATTAACTTACTCATTTTCGTGACAACCAAATGGTCCCCATTTAAAAAAAAAGAAGAAGATACCAAGGAAGTGAAATGCCTGACCCCTCATGGGGCAATGGCGGAGTCAGAGTTCATTCAGACCCTGGCTGATAGGCTCCAAACCCCGTGTTCCTCACAAACACACCTGCTATTTCTTGAAGCAAGTAGGATGAGCTGTTACCCTTCAAAGAAGCCTACAATGGTATGTGCTGAATCATTCCTAGCTAGTGATGAGACCATAGAGAAAGTAAACAAGACTACACTGCTAGCCAAGGCAGAGACAGAGTAGAGCAGTGTTTTCAGTACGTGGTCTTGAGGATAGTTAAGAGTACTTACTGCTCTTTGAGAGAACCAGAGCTTGATTCCCAGCACCTATGTGAGGCAGCTCACAAACTCCTGTAACTCCAGCTCCAGGGGACCTGACATCCTCCCCAGGCCTCTGAGGGCACAGTTTCGTTCACACAGACACAGCACACACACACACACACACACACACACACGCACACACACACAGATATAATAATAATAAACGTCAATAACTAGTAAATAGTACAGAAAGACTTTGTTATCCACATGACAAAAACTGAAACTGCTAGATGTGTATTACAAAATTCAACTCAGATGGGAGGAAGCACAAAGGAAATGCCTCAGGACATTAGAATATCAAGGACAAGACTCCAAAGGCACGTGGGGAAACTCAACTCTCCCAGATGAAAAAAGTGTCTGCCCAACAAAGTCATCAACATCAAAAGAAAAACTCAAGAAAATCTCTAGAGCGGGGAAAAGATGTTTGTGAACTCTGTCTGAAAGGGAGTTCATGTCCGTACGAGAATTTAAAATCCAAGAACACCCACAGCTGGTCAAAACGCAAAGGATTGGTGGCTGTATGGTGCTCAACCAGGAATAGAACATCTATTTCACAAACTCTTCCCTGAGGCTTAGGGATCATTGTGGAGAAGGGGGCAGGGGACAGGGAGGACCACAGCAAAACAGTGTCTCCTGAGCATGACAGGACCGCCATCTTCATGAGCTAACAGCAGCTATGGTTGCTTACACAAGAACTGCTCAAGATCGAGACCGGCTACAGTCTAGTATGGACAGAAGCATGAACTCCCGACCCTGATGGAGATGATATGGACAATTGATGGCTTCTGGGAGAATTCTGAATGAATGCCAGTTTCCTTAAGGGTGTGGCTCCTGCAGACTGTACTCCAGTGGATAGACCCACACTCACAAGTACATGAGCAGTGCCAGCTGAAGTCAGTGCACTATTGACTAAAAGAAACAAGTAGAAATTAAGTTGTGGGAGTAGAAAGGTGGAGGCGAGCTGAGGAAAAATTAAGAGGAAGAACCCAGAGTGGATATGATAAAAACATATCATATAAAATTCTTAAAAAACTAATAGAAATGTTTAAAAAAAAAAAAAAACAAGAACAAAACAAGAAATAATCCAATAAAAATCAAGCAGCAAACCTAAATAGCCATTTATCAAAATAAGGCATGCAAAAGAATCAGCAGGTACGCAGAAAAAAAAAATTGCTGGCACAAATCAGGGAAATGCAATTTAAAGCCACAGTGAGAGATCACTTCACTCTAGTAAAATGGTAATTATCAAAAAGGGACAAAGTAAGAAGTGATGGTGAAGGTGTGGGAAAAGGGGTCCCTGGTGGGGTTGTGAATTGGGATGGTTTAGCAGTTCCTCAAAACATTAAAAGCACAACTCCCGTGTGACCTACAGTACTAAAAGTACAAGTTCTGTGTGACCCACAAATCCCACTACTGAGGATAAAGACATCTGAAGGAAGTAACGTCAGCCTCTTTGAGATAATCTGCACGCCCGTGTTCACAGTACTTTTCACAAAAGCCAAGCTATGGAATCAAGCTAAACATACAAATGATATACTATAAAGATATACTATAAAGAATAAGTCACACATGCACATGCATGCACATGCACACATGTGTGCACAATGCTGGAATATTATGAAGCCGGGGGAAAGAAAAGAAATTCTGTTGTTTGTGGCAATATGAATGGAACTGGAGATCATTGTGTACAGAAAGACACATCATCTTTCTTGGTACAGAAAGACAAGGCCCTGGTCACTCACATGTGGGACCTGGAAGGTTGATCTCTTAGAAACTTCTGGAGAAGGATTTCTTTTACCAGAACGTGGTGAAGGTAGGAGGAAGGCGGCATGCAAAGAGGTTGACTGACAGGGAGTAAGTTGAAGTGAATAGATGTGAGCAGCTCTACAGATGATAATGATAATTATGTGTTGTTGTACCTTTAAAATCTGCAAGGATTCTGAGTGAAACAGACATGTTAACATGATTTAAACACGGCATAGTGTCTACATATATTGAAATATCACGTAATGCTGGGGGCTGTCACAGTCAGCAGACTGCTTCCCTGGCAGTCACGGAGTCTTAGGTTCCATCCTGGCACCACATTCAGGAGATGGAGTAAGAGGATCAGAAGTTTCAGGGTTATCTACATAGACATTTGGGGGCTGGCCTAGAATACATGAGACTCTGTCCAAAAACGTTTTAAGGAAGAAAACAGGGATAAAGAGGCATCATGTGGTCTTACATTCTATGTATACATTCTCTGTGTGAAGTGGCAACTTGAGTTCTTTGGAAATTCAGTTGGATGGTGATTTGCTGGGGCAAACACGAGAAGAAACATTTCGTTAAAGTGGACACAGGTGAAAGACTAAGGCAGACTTATGAAGGAATGTTTGGCTGAAGCAGACACAAGAGAGACGATGTTCTGCTAAAGTAAGCACATGAAAGGACATGTGATGAAGGATTCTTGCTAACAACACACATGTATTGGTCTGCCTTACATTGCATAGTTGAGCTGCATTTGTCCAGATGCCATAAAGAGAAACGCACCAAGAAACTTCTGGTGGTGTGCTGCAGTTTCTTGCTGCTTCTGCAGACTTGGGCTGATTGGATGCATGTGCTGAGGCAAGACACATGGAAGACACGTGATGTTTGGAGGTTATAAACAGGACTCCATGGATGATGAACACAGAGCTTGGATTACTGGTACAGCTAGATGTGCAGCCCTTGTGGATCTCTCATCTTTGCTGATCTTAACTTCCCTGAGAAAGGCACAGCTGAGAACTTCTCCTGATGTTCCTGCTGGCCCTTACTACTCACTGGAGTTGAGGCTGAGGCCTGGCTGTCCCTGCTAGGTGGTGTCACTGCTGTTTGCTATCCCAACTCTACTGAACTGGACTGTTGGTGTATCTGTGAAGTATTTATGAATGGATCAAGCTGCCACTACTAACCTATGAACTGAACTGCTGATTTCCAGACAACACAGATGGGAGTTACTTCAAAGAACCTTTCCAAACAGGTCCCCTCTCCCACCCTGTATCCTGTCTTTTCCACTACCTCTGGTGGGTGTGGGCTACAAGGGAGGTTAAAGCGTTTAAGAACCATTACTAAAAATAAGATTTGAAAAAATTAAAATTACACGTGTTTTTTTAAAAACCTTTGGAGGGGGGTAGATTTTCTCAAGACTCAAAAGTCATAATCCAGGGAAACATTTTTAAGGCTAGGACTCAGGTGATCTTATAATTAGTGTTGGTCAACCTGGACTTCCAAATCCCTTCAGACATACAGATCTTTCTGCTTGCGAAGTCCCAATGACCTTAGAACTCCTTGTCAAGCTGAAGACCCGGTTCCCTTACTTTGGCTTCTCCCTGATGACCTTTGGCCTTAAACGGGCAAAATGGTCATTGAAAAACCTAGGATGGGAGCAAAAGGGCATAGTTATTGCCCCAATACTGCGTTTCAACCAAGGATTAGTGCATTTCTAGGAAGCGAAGAGGATCAAAGGTTGTATTTGCAAATGATAGCGTTTTCTGCGTTCTTTCCTGAGCCACCGATAATTACAGAATCAGCCACACATTTTGTCAGCAGAGCCAGGACTTCTGACACACTTTCTTGACTTCTAAAACTTCACTAGCTTCTTTTTGACCCTTGATTCGGTGAGTGATTTCAAATCTTCTGTATGTAGCAGGCACTGTTCTAGGCACGGTGGAGCATGGGGCTCAGCTGTTTTCTCACTGAGGCTTGGAAAGAAGTTGATTTCACACTCCTACCCCTCTCTCTCCGTGTATTGCAGGTTCTACTGAACTTCTCCCCATGTCTCTGTCTAGTATTTACTCTTAGTTGATTTTTCCAGTCGCTGCCTCTGCCCTTTACCGGCTGTATGTATTTGGAACAACATGCTAAAAGAGTTTTCGTTTCTTATCTACAGATATTAATAATAGTAATAACAATAATCATAATAATAAATTTCCGCTTTTTGAGACCAAACAAAGAACCCAGTGACAATGGCAGGAAGCTAGTCTCACTCTGTCCTCTGCTCCAGGACTAACGTAAAGGTGCAGATTCTTCAATGGTACACTCCGTTGGCTGAAGCAGGGCATCCTTCCCCGGAGAAAAGGATGACTGCATCCTGAAGCCCTTAGAGGCAGAGATGACCAAACCATGGAGTAGCTTGACCTCTGCTGTCACATACAATGAAAGTTTGAAGGGTAGAAGAGGTGACCTGCCAAGTCTAACTGACTCCTTCATCTCTGAGAAAGTAGGTGCAGACATTACGAAAGCGGTACATACTTTAATCCTAGCACTAAGGAGGAGAGGCAGAGAGCTCTCTGTGAGTTTGGGGCCAGCCTGATCTACATAGTGAGTTCCAGGCTACCCAGAACTACATAGTGTGACCCTGTCTCAAATAAACAAATTAAATAATTCCAAATAAAGAAATCACCTGTGACACTAGAACATGGTTGTACATGGTCTCTGGCTAGGGGGTCCCACTCTGTGAGGGAAGAGGAGAGAAGGATGGACAGGGACTCCACAGTCTCCTAGAGGGAGGTAGCTAGAGGCTTTCGGCTGCAATGATGATCTGTGCAAGACTCCGGTAGGAATGGAACAGATATCCAGGGTCCAGCTAGATGACAGGAGAGGCTGTCAGACCACTACCGCTCAGTTCAGTGCAGCCATCCAAGCCTCTCGTGTTTGAATCAAGGCGTGTAGTTCTTCATGCCCAGAGGACGTGGTTGCCTCTCCTTGGGTGACCTTGCTGGCAGCCATGTAGCTTTTTTAGTGTGTAGACTTTCATCATATTCAAAAGGTTCTACATTTGAAAGGAGTTAAGCTGGAGGAGGCTGGGGAAAAGTGAATCAGGGTAGGCCTTCTGGGCAGCACGAGCCTTTCACTGGGCTGTCACCCTGGGCCTGAGCGGGTTGGTACACAAAGACCGCCTTTCTCTCTCACACACACTTTCCAAAAGGCAAGGGATTATCACAATAATAGCAATAATGGCCACAGTTCACTGGGAGCTGACAATGTGCCTGGGTTCAACTTCCCATGCATCATTTGTTTAATCCCGTGAAGCAAGGACTCCCGTCTACAGATGAGAAACAGAGGCACTGTGGTGACAAATGACCAGCGTGGGGTCACAATAGGTAAGTTCTCAATTGGGGAAGATTAGTAGAGAGAAAAAAATTAGAATTAGATTCCCTTCAGGATAAAGATTGCTGTGCTGTGGGCAACAGAGGAAGTGGAAGGGCTTGAAGGGGCCCAGTCATTTATTCCTGACCCATGGCTCTCCTGCTCACGGCAGCCCTGATGGAGGGAGGGGTTCCCCGGTCTGTCAGTTGGAACTGCCTCTCGCTCATGAGTACGTGCCACAAACTCTGCATCGTCTCTGAGAAAAACAAGGGGATTTCCCTTTTTGCCCAATCTTCTTTATGAGGTCAGAGCCCAGAGGGCTGCAGGCGTCTGTGACCTGTGAGTCACCCACAGATCCGTGAATAAAAAAAAGCCCAACCTTAATATACTGCTGTCATCATCTTCAAATTCTGATTTTTATTTATTTATTTATTTATTTACTTACAGTTGTTCATTTGTGGAGGGTGGGGAACATGGCTAGAGGTTCCATTCTCTTCTACTTTGTGGATCCTGAGGCCTGGGCCATTGGTCAGTCTTAGCAGTAAGCACCTCTACCCACAGAGACATCTCTCTGGCCTCTGTTGATTTGTAAACAAAGGACTCTGCATTTTTTTCTTTTGCAGTGAACTCCCATATTGTGTAGGCTGTCCTGGATGGGGTTGGGAGCTAAGACAGGAGAGGCAGTGTAGACTGTTCATGTCTGGGTCTCGTAGCCTCTTCCCCTAAGCAGGGTACCACTGCTCTGTAGAACACTGCACACCAGGAGTCCTGAGTGCTTCAACAAGCCCCAGGCCAACAAACACAGATGCCAAAGCAGATGCCAAAGCCCTTTGAAGTGGGCCAGTATAGGAGTTAACTGATGAATGCATTCTTTCAAAAACTTACATGAGAGTAAGTTCTATGTTCTACTGCACAATGGGGTGACTGTTTTACCATCTATTATGTATAATTGTTATGCATTTCATACAGAAGTAGGAGAAAAGGAGTTTAGGCTCCCAAGCTAAAGACGTACTGAGTAGCTAAGGCTAGTTCCTCTAGTCTGATCGTTATACATTGTACATATTATCAAATCATCCCCCTGTGCGTCATACATATGTAAATTATCATGTGGCTCAAGTTGGCCTCAACCTTGCAATTCTCCTGCCTCGGCCTCTCCAGCACTAGAATCATAGGTATGTGCCACCACACCCAACCATGTGTCAATTTTTAAAAGAAATATCTCCCTTCCCCCAATAGGGTGAAGAGCAGATATCTTCCCTGGTCATATGTTTATGAATAAGCAGCCTTTCTTAATTTAAGCACAGATTTTTATCTGCCTTTGACAACTAAACAAATCAGATTGATCCTTTGGGTTCATAACTGGGTAAAAATGATAACGTTGAAACAGTAACTGTATCACAGCTGCTAAATAAAACTGGCCCCTTTATGTTGCAGAGATTTCACTCCAGTTCATAGAAGTCACTGAGAAGAGGTAGGTACCCTCTCTGTATCAGCCAAGCCCAGAGCTCTGAAGCGCACAATCTTGCTCAGATTTCCACAGTCATACAGAGCGACATAAGGAAGAAATAGCTTTGTTTGCAGTTCACTCAGGTGGCACATGTTGGAACAGGATTGCATACCCCCAACCCAAGCTGTTATGAGCCAAGCTTCAGTTTGCAGGACTCAGGACCAGGTGCTTGGATAAAGAGGTGCCTTCATCATTCATACCACTCAAAACAGCACTTATTTTAGCAAAAATCAAAAGGGAAAATGCAACCGGAGAATCTATTTTGTGGAAATTTTGGCTCTGCTAATTTACCCATGACTGTTAAAGTAGATACGTCGTACGTCTAAAGGACGAAACGAAATCAAGATGAAGTAATTTCTAAGAGTGCCTTCAAAGAGAAGCACAGCATCCTGGTGCCAATTATCTACATGCATGTGCATGTGCAGAGCATGTTTTAATCTCTTTAAACCCAGAGATTACCATGCCCTCCCCCCCAAAAAGCTGATGCTGAGTGAGCTAACGTCAGTGACATTTATTCCAAGGATCTTCATCCATCCACAGATTCACAGGGTGCGATCAAAACATGTCGCTCTAGGCAGGCTAATGCTTCCAAATCTATCCTTCAAATAGAGATAGGAACTATAGCAACGGGTGAGGAGTGAGCGGGACAAAAGAACACTCAGAGAGATAGTCAGTGTCTTATTGTTCTATTGCGGTGATGAAACACCATGACCAAGACAACTTACAAAAGGAAGCATTTGTGTGTTTATGTGTGTGTACATGTGTGTGCGCACGAGTGTACATGTATATGCAGATGCATGTGCATGTGGAGATCATGTTGAGTCTTGTTCCTCAGGTACTTGTCGAATTTCCTTTTTTTGAAATGGTGTCTTACTGATCTGGACTTTATCAAATAGATTAGGCTAGTCAGCCAGCAAGCCCCAGGAACCTGCCTGTCTGTGCACCCCCAGTGCTGAGATTCCAAGTATATACATACTTGGTATATACCATACACCACAGCTAGCTTTTCAGACTCATACTTGTGCTTACAAGCCAAGCACTCTACCCACTCAGCCATCTCCCATCTCCTCTACTGTCTCATGAACATATGTTTGGTGGAGGTGGGAGAAGACCACGTGGTATTAACAGAAAATAGAAATTTCTTTCATTCACATGGTCACCATCTTCTTCCTCTCCTCCCTGACTATTCTCAAAGCTAGCCGTCCCTTGTCTCTGAGCTCTAATGAGCAGGGCAACTGGCTGGCACCTTTGAAATGGCCATGGGAAAAAGTCATCTATGCTGATAGTAGTTGTATGAGAACTACCCATTAGATTTGCCCCTCCTTCCAACCAGCAATTCTAAATCTTTCCTCTTGGTGTCACTTTGGATGTGAATGGTCCCCAAAGACTCGTGTGTTTGGTTGGTGGCCAATTGGTAGACTATGAAGGATTAGAAGGTGTGGCCATGTTGGAGGAGGTATGTCATGGGGTGGACGTAAGCTTTTGAGATTTCAAAAGTCCAGGCCAGGCCCAGTCACCATTCCTAATCCCCACCACACCCCTTACCCCTAAACTCCCCCTTCCATCTTGTTGATGAGATGTGAGCCCTCAGTTACTGCCCCAGCGCCTTGCCTGCTTGTCTGCATCACGATCCTCACATAATGGTCATAGTGGTGATGGACTAACCTTCTGAAACTGTAAGCGAGCCCCCAGCTAAATGCCTCCTGTTATAAGATGTTTTGGTCATGGTGTTTTTTCACAGCAACAGAAAAGTAACTAAAAATTGATATTCTCTCTCTCTCTCTTTCTATCTCCACCCCCCCTACCGCCCCCCAACTCCTCACCCATTGCTTTAATTCCTATCCATATCTGAAGGTTTCTTGTTGCTGCTGTTTCTGTTGTGGTTGTTTGCTTTTTGGTATTTTCTTTAATTCTGTATAAGGTCCTATCACTGACAATGAAGAGTTTTGTTTCTGCATGTGTACTTTAACAGACATATATAAGAATATGACATCAATAGTTCTCATAAAAGCATAAACTGGACACAAACCAAATGCCTATCAATGGGATCACCTTTTGGCACATTCACTCTCTAGGCTAAAATATAATAATTAAGATGAATGACCTCAGCAGCAGTGTGGATGAATCAGTAGTAGCACGATGCAGAATGAGAAGGCAAACCTTGGCTCGGGGTGTGGCTCAGTGATAGGGCACAGGCTCGGCACACGTAGCCCCCTGCCTTGATATTCCCAGCACAGATACCCAGAACACCATACAAAGCATGATAGATTTTGTTTTGTTTGGGTGTATTTCGTTTTTCTTTTATGTGTATGAGTGTTTTCCCTGCATGTATACATGTGCACCAAATGTGTTCAGTGCCTGCAGAAGCCAAAAGTCCCCTGGAAGTGGAGTTACGGATAGTTGTGAGTCACATGTGGGTGCTGGGAGTTGAACCCAGCCCATTGAAAGCAGCCAGTGCTCGTAACTGTTGAACCATCATCTCCAGCCCTATGGTGGTCTATTAACGAACAATAGAACATGTGAACTAAACGTGTGTTTTAAAGGGACAATACAGATGTGATCAAATTGTTTACAAAGAAAAGGAGTGAAAGGAATGAGAGTCTAAAGCAATGGCTGCAAAACAGGAGGAGACAGGAAAGGAAAGAAGGCATGTAGTGCCCTGCTTCGTGGGAACTGGAGGTTGAGATGTGCTTATTGTGTTATAAGCACAGTAAGTAAAAGAGTGTCAAGTCTCAGCCAGGAATGAATCAGGGAGTACAACTGGTCTATTTTCTGGGCATCAGGGGAGTACTTTTTTCTTAATTCATTGACTGTTTGTTCTAAAATTAATTATAATAATAATTAATAATAATAATAATAATACTTTTTAGAAAACACAAGAAAGGGAAGGCTAGGGTGAAAATAACAAGAACAACTTTATTTTATATGGAGTGCTCAAGTTCTACACAGAAATTACATTAAAATTATCAAATGAAAGATTTACTGGCATTTTGCCAGGGATATCAGGCGCAATACATAGAAATTCTAAATTAATTAATACTATATTTCTAATTTTAGATTAGTTTCCTTGGCAACTGCCAGAATAACCATCCACTTAACCGCACCATGTGTCCATGCACACAGCTCTGTCTGCCTTTAGTCACTCATTTGATATCAACTCAGATCATTGCCCTTGTACCTGACCTGGCTCATGTGTTATGAAGAGAGCTGTTGTCCTCTGCAGTTCATGGCAGACACAAACAAGAACTGACGGCTTTGTCAATCTGAGAGTCACAAACAAATGGGAGCATGTAGCTAAAAAGATGGAGAGAGGGAAGGACAGACACTGGCTCACTGAGTGCCATCAGAGGCTCAGACCTACCAGAATCCTTAATCATGTTGACATGGGGTTAATCTTCATATCAGCCCTTCAAGGCAACACCAGTCTGTTCAAGTGACAGGAGCCATTCCAGGTCACTTTAGTTCTATAAAAGAACTAAAAGAAAGCATTGAAGAATGCTTCACTCATGACATTTGCCCTTGTCCAGTTCCCCGTCCCTAAGTCAAGAGCCGTTCCTGGAATAAAGCTGACTGAGAAGGATCCGACCGTGTCACGTCTTACTTGCTGGCCAAGGCGGACGCGACATATGGTGGCCCGTACGGGGAACTGAGGACTTCGCCTTCGTGGATTCAGAACTCAGCAGCTAGGAACTGCGGTACAGGTATGTTTATTGTTACAGAAAGTGCCCAGGTGAGTAGGGCCATCACAAGTTCCGCGGTAAAGCGGCGTCACAGAAAGTGCCCGGTGGATAGGGCCATCACAAGGTCCGCGGAAAAGCGGCGTCACAGAAAGTGCCCAGTGAATAGGGCCGTCACAAGGTCCGCGGTAAAGCGGCGTCATAAGGTCCATGGTCATAGGTCCATGGTAAAGTGGCAATTGAATCACGAGAAACCTTAGAAGTATCATGTTTGTGTTTGTTGTAGACCAGGTGTGGGTCGGTCTGGGTGTCGTAATTATGTTTTTCCTAGTATGTAGTCTTTGTTTCTGTTTAAATTGTCATCGTCCAGGACATAAGTATAAAAAAGACAAAGGACGAAAAAGGGCCTCCAACATTTATCCTAGCTTAAAAGATTTAGAGACAGAGAGTTCCTCCAGCTCCGATAGCTCAGATGAGGAGGAAGGAGGGAACTTAGACAAGATGGCGGAAGAAGAAAATTTAGAAAAGATGGAGGAGGATCTAGAGAACCTATCAGTTGAAAGGGAGTCTGTGACCCTCCCTAGGCGGAGGAAAGGCAAACATGGGGCGGAGAAGCTTAAACCACCTGCTCGGGAGACGCCCACAGCTCCGCCCCTAGGCCCGCCTCCATATGCGGAGGTTCCTCGGGCCGGTCCACCCCCAGGGACTCCAGGGACTCAATCGTTCTGCCCTGAGACTTGGAAGGAAGCGCGTATGGCCTTCCCAGTTTTTGAAGATCCGAATCAACAAAGATATCATGAGCACTTGGATATCAAGATGTTAAAAAATCTTGCAGAATCAGTCAGGACTTACGGCGTTAATGCTTCCTACACGCAATCCTTGATAGAAAGGATAGCGACACAGGCCATGACACCATCTGATTGGATAAGTACTGTGAAAGCCTGCTTAACTATGGGGCAATATCTTGATTGGAAATCTATTTACAGTGATTATGCTCAAGGACAGGCTCAAGCCAATGCCGCCGCAGGACAGCCCTTATGGAACCTGGATATGTTTCTAGGTCAGGGACAATGGGCAGGTAACCAGACAGCATACCCGCCAGCGGTGTACGGCCAAATTAGTGCCATGGCTGTTAGAGCCTGGAAGGCTCTACCCAATAGGGGAGAAGTTTCTGGCAATTTAACAAAAATCCTCCAGGGTCCTACTGAGCCTTTCTCCGACTACGTGGCTCGCATGATGGAAGCCGCAGGGAGAATATTTGGCGATCCTGATACAGCCATGCCATTGATAGAGCAATTGGTGTTTGAACAGTGCACCAAAGAGTGCAGGATGGCCATCACCCCCTGGAAAGCAAAGGGCTTGCAGGCTTGGATGAAGGCTTGTAGGGAGATTGGTGGACCATTGTCCAACTCTGGCTTGGCAGCTGCAGTTATGCAGTTGTCTAAGGATAAAGGCAGGACCCCTGCTGCAGGGGCTTGCTTCAACTGCAGCCGCCAGGGACACTTTAAGAGTCAGTGCCCCCAAAGAGACAGGGAAAGACAAAGAGACAGGGAAAAACAAGGGAATACCCCTCGTCTGAGGCCGCCAGGAATATGCCCAAAATGTCACAAGGGTAATCATTGGGCCAGTGAATGCAGATCGACAAGGAACCCTGAGAGCCAAACGCTGCCTTCTGGTTATGGTAGTACACAGTCAAAAAACGTGCAGCGGGGCCCACGCTTCCAGGGCCCTTAAATATATGGAGCAGTAGAGGGGCAGAGTCAGCCCAACCTACACCGCCCGAGCCTTGGAGAGCCACTCCGGGTTCAGCGGGGTTGGAGCCTCGGAGAGCCACCACGGGCTCAGCAGGGTTGGACCTGCGCTGCACCACCAGACTCGTATTAACACCCCAAATGGGTGTGCAACCTATTGAGACTGACTTCCAGGGCCCACTGCCTCCCGACACAGTGGGTCTACTGATAGGACGCTCTTCTTCCACCCTAAAAGGTCTCATGGTACATCCTGGTGTTATAGATGCCGATTTTGAGGGTGCAGTTAAGATCCTTGCCTCCTCTCCGCAGGGTATCGTGGCCATTTCACCAGGAGACAGAATTGCTCAAATAGTAATGCTACCCAGCTTACATAATGTGTTCCCCAGTAAAAATGTAATAAGGGGAAATAAAGGCCTCGGATCCTCCGGGACTGAAGCCGCCTTCTTATCTTTAGATTTGGACCAAAGACCTATAATAGAATTGGAAATTAACGGCAGAAAAATATTGGGCCTATTAGACACAGGAGCTGACCGTAGCATTATAGCCCAAAAAGACTGGCCTAAAAACTGGCCTATTCAAGCATCAACCCAAACCCTACAAGGGCTCGGGTATGCAAAATCGCCCGATTTAAGCGCAGGTACATTATCTTGGAAAGACAAGGAAGGAAATGAAGGCACCTTCCAACCTTTTGTGTTATCTTTACCTATTAGCCTTTGGGGCAGAGACCTGTTAAAAGCCATGAAATTGAGATTGACAAACACACATTATTCCACAGAGGCAACAAACATGATGACAGACATGGGATGGCATCCATCTCATGGCACTGGAAAACATCTCCAAGAGAGAAGGGAACCATGCAACTGCAGTCTAAAGGGCTGCGCATGGGACTGGGTTTTTCCTAGTGGCCACTGGACCTAGTATACCCATTATCTGGAAGACTGAGGAGCCAGTGTGGGTTCCCCAGTGGCCTCTTTCCTCAGAAAAGTTGCTAGCCACTAGACAACTAGTCAAGACAATTAGAGTTGGGACATATTAAACCTTCTATCTCTCCCTGGAACACTCCCATATTTGTTAAAATTCTGTGGATACTTGTTCAGGTATCATCCATGCTACTCCCCTCACTGGGAAAGAACTACCAATGTAACACTCATTGCTTGGAAGCATGGGCAGCTTGGGGAAAACCCCAAACCTTAAGACGGACAATGGCCCAGCCTACACGGCACAGGCCTTTTCTTCCTTTTGCCAAGCATGGAAGTCTCACTCACTCATGGACTGCCCTACAACCCCCAGGGGCAGGGCATTGTAGAACGAGCACACCGCACGCTCAAAGAATGCCTTCAAAAACAAAAAGAGGGAATAGGCCACGGCCTTACCCCCAAGCATAGACTATCCTTAGCACTATTTACCTTAAATTTCCTAAATTTGGATGCTCAGGGTCAGTCTGCTGCTGACAGGCATCATAATCACCTACGCCCTCCGCCAGAGAAAGTAAAATGGAAAGATATTATAACAAACATATGGCGAGGGCCCGATCCCGTGCTCTTAAGGGCACGAGGTTCTGTTTGTGTCTTTCCAGAGGACCAAGAAAACCCCATCTGGGTACCCGAGAGATTGACTCGGAAGATCTCCAGCCTGGCAGTCCCAGATGGAGAAAAGGATGATGAGGGCATAGATCCTGTTTTTGACCCTACTACTACTATGGATACCGGGTGACTTTATACCTTTGTGGGCTGTCACACGCACCTGGCCAGTGCCTATGCCGGTCCATTCTAACTCCCCGGTCCTTCCTACCTTTTCTCTACCTTTTGTGTTTGTATGCTTTGCCAAAATCAAAACTCTGCGCCTTGTATTAGCCAATGTATCTGCTTGGTTGGATCCCCTTGCAGATAGTAAGGTTGACGCAGAGGTTTTGAGAAACGTGCTTGTTCAGGTAAGTTTGGGATCGTCACAAGGTTCGGGGGACGCCTCGAACCGGACTGATGACTCCCTAAACATCACCATGCTATTTATGATTTACAATGCCACCATATCTTTGCCAAAGAACTCTACTAAATGCAGAGTGCTGGAAAGGCAGGAATGACACTGCCTTTATTGTCAGACTGCCTACCTTTGTACCGGTAACGGTGGAGGCTGACCTTAATACCTTTCCCATTTTTAACCTGTTTAAATATAAACTTATTCAGCTCTCTTGCGTCTCCTCTCTCAGGGGACTGTATATTACTCCTTTGGTATATAACTCTTCTCAGTCTCTCAATCAGAGTCGCCTCCTGTCTGAGTACCTGAAAGGAAATTGGTCGAAAGAAGACGAGTACCTATCCAGGAGGCTCCTGTTGCAGATCGCTACCCTGAATGGCACCCGCCTGGATCCCCTTACTTTGGAGGGGCTCACCACTTGGGTCAAGGGTGCCCTTAATTTTCTTTAAAGAATGAGCAAGAGTATTTATCTGGGGAGCTGTTGTTCTCCTAGGATGTGGTTTCTGCCTTTGGTTTCTGTGTCATTTGTGCCATGACCATGCAGGACATAAGGTTGTTGTTTACCAGGCGCTGACTGCCATGGAGGAAGGCACTCCCCCAGGTATTTGGCTGGCCTCCCTTAGGGAGGCATAGTGGGGAGCTTTCTGGACCCAGTAATGGCCATCCAGGCATAATCCCTAGATCCTGACCATCTTGACCATTGCCAAAGGTGTACACTCATGAGGCTCCTACAGCATCACCTCAATGTTTCTGAAGCGGGGAGTACGAGGAGCGCCTCGACTAGAGATGTTCTCAATCCTGAGATAGATTCTCTGAAAGCATGTCCGAGTGCATAGAGGTTTTGTGCCAAATGTACCTCTCCCTGAAAAAAGGCACGAAGGCGGGTATGGCAGAAATATAAACTTTCCCATTACAATGCCTTCACTTTGGACAAGGGCTCGGACCTCTGTTTTCCACCGCTGACTTGCTGCGCTAGCGGCGACCTTCTAGGTGTGCTTTCAATCGCCTCACTCCAAACACCTAATGAATGAGTTCAAGCATGCTTGGGTGTGGGATGCCTAAGGTCTGAAGGGTCCAGAGGTAACCTACTTCAAATTTAATAAATAAATAAGGGGGAGATGTAGGCAGCCGTGTTTACAGTTGCAAAGTCATATGACTAGCACCTGACAAGGCAGGCAGCTGGCTTCCAGAGTGGCCAGCTCAGAAACTGGTAAACAAGTCCTTTGAGCATGCGTCGGCCTCGTGCCCCTCCTGAGCGGGCTCATGATAATGAGGTATTGGCAGCTTAACCTATCCTGAGAGGACACATCACCCAGCGCGCCTAGGGCAGCTAGATAAGCAGCTCGCTTCTGCTGCTGCGCCCCTTTTGGCCTGCGCCTTTTGGCCCTTCGCTTCGCTTCCCTTCCCTTCCTTCCCTGCCCTTCCCCTTGCCTTCCCTTCCCGGGCCTTCCCGGTCCGGTCCCCGGCCATACATCCCTATCCTAGTCCCTCGTCCAGTTCCCCGTCCCTAAGTCAAGAGCCGTTCCTGGAATAAAGCTGACTGAGAAGGATCCGACCGTGTCACGTCTTACTTGCTGGCCAAGGCGGACGCGACAGATAAGTAACTGGCATAGAAAACCAGTACCAAGTGGTTGAGTTGCTGCCACGATAATCCTGACCATATGGTTCTTAAGCTGTTGGAAGTAGTGTGTAGAAGAATACGGAAGAGTTTGGAGACGCATGATCCACATCAGCAGGCCATTCTTCACTGACAGGGTCCAGAGGAGGAAGGTCCAAGGGATCGGAGATAATGGAACTAGAACACCTGGGCTCCAGGGGTCTTGCACAAGCTATGCCTTAGGCCAAGCAAGCTTATTAAGGAAAGCAGCGCCATATATATTACTCTCATGGAAGAAATGGGACAGAGTCAGAGGAAACTATCATACAATGGGACAGTCAGCAGGAAGCTAATCAAGCAATGTTATACAAAGGGAGTCCAGGGTATCTCAAGAGAATTACAGACCAATCATACAGCAGCCTTGGAACTGATGACTCCAGTCTCATTTCCAGGAAAAGCCAAGTTCTCGGAAACCAAATTCTTTAACTCTTTCTGAAGCCCTGGCTCTAGCCCCAGAGCTGGCTTTGCCAACTCTGTTCCCGGGCAAGTACATAGAAATAGGCTTCTTTTCCTTTTCATCGGGGCTCTGAGGACACTGCCCTGGTTCTCAACAGATGCAGGCTAAGGAATCCTTAGTGCTCTGAAAGCGGATCTTAGTGGGACATTCTGGTGGTAATTTGGAAGACCAGAACGCCAACAGAATGTGAACAGTCGAATTCATTATGCTCATAAGGATTCAGACAGGAACAGAACTCTATCAGGAATTGGAGTAGAAGCCATTTGTGTTATACTCTGACAAAGAACCTGGATATCTCTGCCTGTGTCCTGAAATTTTTGAGTGAGAATGAATCCAAAGGTAATTTCTTTGATGGAGAAAATTGTAAGACAGAGGAACATCTAGCTATGGTGAGTTTGTTTACCAGATTTTTTTTTTTTTAAAGCCGGATTAGTAGTGAGAATTCAAAGCAAAATGTGGAGCAGAAAGATGGAGAAAACTCACAGTGTAGTAAGGAAAGGAGTGCATTTAAAGAATAGACAAGGTGGGTACTGCTGTGATTGTTAAGGAGGTTAACATAAAACAGAAAGTACACATTGAGCTCTGGTACAATAGGAAAGTTACACTAAGGGTAAGACCCACCCATAGAAGGCTCCAGGTTATAAAAAGAACAGATTTTCATTTGTTCTAGGGTGAAACTCCGTGGTCTAGAGAAACAAATCCCCAGGCTCAGACTTACAGTTACTTGGAAGTTTTTCCCATCATGGTCCAATGGGACCCAAGTATCTGAAACTGACAGCAGGACTTCGTGTTGTTCAAATGGTACCAGTTTTCCGTGTGTGTGGAATATGAGCATAGTGGGATCATGGAAAAAAGCCATGGCGGCCTGGCCCAGATATTGGACATGAAACTCCATACAGACTATGGTTGCCTTGCTGGATCAATCTTGTTATGAGTCCAGTCTTTCCTATGTATCTCTCTTCCTCTCTTTCGGAATGGGAATGCTTACTCTGATCCACTATATATTGAAAATATATAACTTGACTTTTGACCTTACAGGGGTCCACAACCAAGAGTTTGCTTTGAGTCTCAGCAGAGACTTTGGACTTTTGAACTGCTAGAACTGCTAGGACTACGGAGAGTTGTGAGGTTGGACTGAATGTATTTTGTATTGTGCAATGGTCCTGAGTCTGTGGAAGACAAGGATAGAATGTTATATCTTTACTATGAAATGCCCCCCTCCTACATACACACACAGGTTCATGTATTTGAATACTGAATCCTCCAGAGGCTGCACTCTTTATGAAATTATGGAAAAGTTTGAGAGCTGGGGTCTTCCAGGCAGAGGTGAGCTCCTGGGAGCAGAGTTTGGAGGTTGTACCTGCCTTTGATTCTGTTTCCTGGTCAACCACATTGTGAAAAATTCTCACAAATTCAATTTGCTGTCACAAATTCTCACTGCCATGGATGAGTAGGCCATGATAGATTGAGAGACCCTCTGAAACCAGAAGACATGTTCCCCATCACAAATAATCAGGGAACTTCAAATCAAAACAACTGTGAGACATCATTTCACACTGCCAAGGACCAGCCTTGGCTTGGAGAGTGGTTCAGAGGAAGCCGTATTCAGGAGCAGTGTCGAAGTCAAACCATGGGGACAAGCCAACAGCCTATGTTCTGCTCGAGACAGCTTTCTGAAAATCACCAGACAGCTTAGCTCTCACAGACCAAAACCCAATCTTTTATTTATATATCATTTCAATCATCCACCCCAGATTCCCTTTTGATTATCTCACCAATAAGCTTTTTTTTTTTTTTTTTTTTTTTTTTTTTTTTTTACTTTAGCCCCTTGACTCGTAGGAAAAGACAGCAAACATATTTTTTTTTCTTAACCATACAAATAAATTCAGAGATCTGCCTGCCTTTGCAAGCACAGTTGATAAGCTAGCTGGGTAGGATCTGGATCTGAGATCACTGCTCCTACCACACCTGGGCCTAAATTTGTTCTTTCCCAGGCTGACCTTAAACTCAGGAATCTGCGTGTACCTTTCTGACAAGCTGGCTCATAATGCAGCTGCCTCTATTCTTTTCAATCTATGAAGCCCCTTATATTATTCATATTGTGTCCTTATATTTTGCATTAGGTGAGAAACTATATATTTTTGAAACTATATATTTTCAGAGCTCTTTCCCACAGTCTTAAAGGCTGTCTTGAAGGTCACAGCATTTACTAATTTTGCTAAGGACAGATACACACTCTTGCCTCCCAGACTCATGATGTAACCTTAGTAGAAAGGACATTCCCCAAAAACCATGGCAGGGAGAATATTTCCTGAAGGAGGAACATGAAGTAATATATATATATATATATATATATACATACACACACACACACACACACACACACACACACACAAATATACACAAACAAGCCTCATGCCCAGCAATTGTCAACACTTGTGGAGACCCATGCCCTGTTGGCTCTATTCCAGGAGCAGAAACCATGTCACACTGTCCCTTTCATGACCATGTGGGACTCGGCTTCATACCAGTCAAAAAGGTTAGAATCCAAAAGATAAGAAATAAGTGCTGGGAAGTCTGGGGAGACAGGAACTTTCATACACTGTTAATGGAATGTAAATTAGTGCAGTCGTTATAAAAAGTAGTATGAAGTTTCTACCAAAACTAAAATAGAACTACCAATTCTGCTACTGGACACATAGTCAAAGTAAATAAAACCATACCTGGAAGAATATCTTTAAGCCTGTCTACTGCAGCATCGTACATGACAGCCACAATTTAGCATCAACCTAAGAATCTCACCATGGGTGAGTTGAAGGGAAACACGGCATTCTTTTACAAGGAAATAGTACACAGCTGTCTTTGTAACAGCATGAATGGATCTAGACTTTATGCTTAAGCAAAACAGGCCAGAAACAGAAAGGTAATACTGTATGACTCATCCATAGATTGGCTCTATTGGTCACAGGTAGAAAAGTAACTTCAGAACAAAAGGGAGAGGAGGGTAGATAGGAAGAAATTGACCGACAAAGATCGAGGTGTATCTATATATAGGGTGACTATAGTCGGAATAACTATCATGCATCCCAAAATAGCTTAGAGATTCTGATTTCTCTAACCACAATGCACTGATAAATATACAAAGTAACAAATAAACTAGTAACCTTCGTTTGTTCATTACGTCATATATACACATATTAAATAATTAAATAATCACACTGTACTCCATATCAACATACAATTATGACGGGTCAAATGAAAATTAACATAAAAATAAAAATCAAGTCTCAGACTAGCCTACTCATCCTAATGGTGGAGTTCAAGGCAGAGGGTACTGGTAAATGTTTCAAAACTTTCTCTGCTTCATGGCCACCCACATTTCTGTGGTATAAATATTCCCTCTGGCTTTAATGTTCCAACATGACGCCAATAAATAGAGTTGGTGGCACTGCAGAGGTGGCCCAATAGTCAAGAGTACTTGCTGCTCTTCAGAAGGCTAGGGCCCAAGTCCCAGCACCCACATAGAGGCTCACAACCATCTGTAACCTAGCTCCAGGGAGTCTGATGCAGAAACCAACATCAACATTTATGTGCTGCTTCCAGAAAAGTAGGGCATTTGGCCTTCAGACGTCTTCCTGAACGCGTTTGCAATTCTCTGGCCACCTCTAGTCTAGTCTTAGCGTTTCCTTCTGCAAAGTGAAGGGCATCTTACCCGCCTCTGCTCAGCCTTTTGAGGTTAAGAGTATACAGATCAGCCCAGTCTGTGAAATGAGTACTCTGCCAGCCTCAGGCTGCACATTTTGAACTACACTTTGGGCTTCTTGGGGTGTGGGGGCACAAATGGTCTTGTCTACCATATCCAAGTGCTGGTTAGTTTCCATCAACTTACCATTAACTAGAGACACCTGGGAAGAGGGAGCCTAAGAAAACATCTCCATCAGACTGGCCTATAGATATGTCTATGTGGCATTTTCCTGATTAATAATTGATGTGACTGTGTCACCCTGGGCATGTGGCTTATACAACACTCTGGGTTGTATAAGAAAGCAAGCTGAGTAGGAATCGTCCATGGTTACTTCTTTAAACTCCTGCCTCAAGTTCCTGCCTTGGTATCCCTTGGTGATGAGCAGTACTGTGTAGTCTAAAATAAACTCTTGTTAAACCAGGTATGGTGATGCATACCTTTAATTCCACCACTCAGGTAGTAAACACAGGAGGATTTCTGAGGTCAAGGCCAGCCTAGTCTACTGGGGCTGGGGACTGTTTGGGACATCCAGGACTACAGAGAGAGACGCTATCTCTAAAATCAACAAAAATAAAAACAATAAAATCAACCCTTCCTTCCCCAAGTTGCTTTCGCTTCTTGTTGTTACAATAGCAACAGGGTCTCATTTTGTAGTCCTTGCTAACCTGGAACTTCTATGTAGACATGGCTGGACTTGAGCTCACAGAGGTTGGGTTAGGCCTGCCGCTGCCTGCTGAGTGCTGGGATTAAAGGTGTGCACCTCCATGCCAGACCCCCAAGTTGCTTTTGGTCAGTGTTTTATCACAGCAATGGAAAACAAACTAGAACCATCCATTTGCAGAGATATGGTTGGTGCAGGACAGCCTCTGGGATCAGGAGCCTATAATGGAAGTAAAACAAAATTCGTAAAATCCTCAGAACTCACTCAAAGTTTCACACTGCAGAGACATTAGACACTAGAAAAGCATCAATATCTTGGGAAGACTTATTACAAGAAATATGGCTTTCTCTGTTGTGACTCCAAACATACCTCACTCAAAGGTCACAGCAAAACTTTGGGGTTTACTACCCCGGAGCTTGTTAGGGCAGTAGGAAGGGATGAGGAGTGGAGGGGAGAGGAAGAGGCTATGCAGGGCTGTTTATGCAGCAAAAAGAAAGGGCGCCTTCCCCATCCTGTGAGCATCTCAGGGGCCGAGCAGTTTCAAGCACAGAACAAGAGCCAATATTTCCTATGTTCCCTTTCTTCCTCTCTTCCTGCTGGAGATAGATGCAGTTTTCCCCTGAGAACAAGATAAGCCAGCAAAAGGAAACAAAGAGCCAAAAAAAAAAAAAAAAAAAAACCATCCTAAAAATTAATGTAAAACTATCTGTAGGATTTTATTTTTCTTCTTTTTTTCCAAATCTTGTTCTCAACTATTTTATAAATCTTAATTCTGATACTGTTCTGAGACATCCCATAAGTCCCCTTACTGTTTCTTGGAAAGGTTGGAACTGAGCAGCCATTTTATTCTTGATCTCTACCTTCGGCTTTCCAAATGAATTGAGTTAAACTCATTGTGACGGGTTCTACGGTATCACATACCCCCTCACTAAACACATGACTGACTTCGTTGTCTTCTCAGGCCATGAACCTCAATACCAAATTGCCAGACAGGTGTGTGTTCTTTTCGAGTACTCACAGTCACAAGCCAGCCATCCTCTGGCAGAGCTTCTGAGTGTATGTCACCATTTCAAAGGCTCTATTGATCCTGATATTGCTTAATTTTCCAATTAAAGATCTTAATCACACCAGCATAAACTAGCAGATATATTTAGTGGGGTGGAATAACGTATTATTTCTTAGATATCTCTGCTTCTTTTTCTCAGTCATAAAATTACTACATCCCTCTCATGTCTGTGACCAAATGCATCTATCTCCTGATGGGATTTCCGTTTTTTTTCTTTTACCACAGCTTTTGAGATGATCAGTACATAGCATTAAAATTCACTTTGAGGTGCCAGCTCACTGGCTGCTGTATCATTTCTTTTTCCTAATCATAGAGACCATGCTGTACACCCCAACTCTCTTCCAGGAAGCATAGCTTATAGCAGAATTCCTCATATATTTGTTTTTAATAATAAGGGAGTGCCTAAGGAGGCCCCTGGAGCTAGAATTAACAGCAGTTGTGATTCCCATGGTGTGAGTGATGAGCTTGGGTACTCTGCAAAAGCAGTGCTTGCTCTTGATTGCCAAGCCATCCCTCTTGCCCTGAACCTGTCATTTATAATAGTCTTCTACTTTGTGCTTGCAGTCAAATCTGAAGAGTTTAGATTGGAGGTCTTTCTCCAAAGTGACCTTTATGATTCCCCTGGAACCCTTTTGCCATCATCAAAATGGGGAGAAATTAATCTGATGCTTCTCCCTCAAAGAAGCAAGAATGAATGGCTAGACTCCCTGGAAAAGAGGCACACATGGCATTGGATGAGTGCTGGTGGAGGGCTATGTTGGCTAGTATTATGTCAGTTTGACACAAGCTGGAGTTATCTGAAAGAGAGCTTCAGTTGAGAAAAATGCCTCCATATCCAGCTGTAAGGCATTTTCTCAATTAGCGATTGATGGGGAGGGACCAGCCCATTGCAGGTGGGGCCATCCCTGGGCTGGTGGTTCTGGGTTCTATAAGAAAGCAGGCTGAGCTAGCCGTGAGGAGCAAGCCAGTAAGCAGCACTCCTCTGTGGTCTCTGCACCAGCTCCTGCCTCCAGATTCCTGCCTGCTTCAGTTCCTGTCCTGATTTCCTTGATGATGAATAAAGATATGGAAGTGTAAGTCAAATAAACCTTTTTTCCCCCCCAACTTACTTTTTGGTCATGGTGTTTCATCACAGCAATAGAAACCCTGACTAAGAGGGAAGGTCCACATTCCTGGGTAATTTAGAGTCTAGGTGCCAAGATAAAGTAAGTCTGAACCAAAGGTCCATAGATAACTCCATTCACTTACATTTCAGGAAAAGCCTCCAGTTCTCTCGTTTATCCCCAAGGTGCTTAGCACAGCTTTACACCCAACGAACATGACAAGAAGAAGGACTGTCACTTTGACCAGTGTCTTAATTGTATCTAATAATATTGACAATAATATACCTTTCTAAAAGCCAGAACGTGAAGCTTGATAATTCTTACACTGAATTTTAAAATGTCCAACAAAAAAGAAAGAGGGGGAGGCTTTTTAACTCATTTTGCTACATCTCAGTTTTATCCCATAACAACAACACTACAGAATACAAAGCGGAAAGGCTGGAGTCTAATAAACACCTCCTGAAGTCCAGTGTGTCGTCTCATTCCATGGTTTCCTTTTCCTCCCAGAAAGCTGAATCCTACAGTCCAAGAATGTCTCTATTGACAGAGGAGCAACAAAAGCAATCTCTAGTGTGCACAGCATGGCTTTGCCTTTTTCCAAACATTTCTTAGTTAACTTAATTTCAACTGATCATCTAATGTAATTCCGTCATTCCCCTTCAAATTTTTTCTTTTCACCAGCTAAAAAGGCTGCTAGATTTAGATGCATGAGATGACAGGTAATTAGTTCGTATTATAAATGAGTCTTTGTCTGGAATTTCATCTGTCTCAGTGATAAGCAAGCATTTGGTGAGACCCTGATCATCACGGCACCAGAGTTCCACCACCCTTTTCAGGCTGAACACTATGCCTTGACCATTTTGAGAACATTTTCTACATATTCAATGTCCTTGACTCTTCACAGTGAAAAGGTTCTCTTAAGGTAAGTTCCAATAGCTTAAACAATTCTAGTGCTGGGTGTGGCGGTGCATGTCTATAATGCTAACACTTGGGATACGGAAGCAGGGTTATCAGGAGTTCAAAGGTCATCCTGAGCTACACATCAAGTTGATGCCAGCCTGGTCAGGATGGTACCCCATCTCAAAAAGTCAGAAAGGAAAAAAACAAAAGAACCCACTAATTCTATAGTTAATTCTGAATTCTTTCAGCATGAAGACATGTTTCCCATTAAATCATCTGTATGCTGAATTACACTTTTTTTTTTATTACTCTTCTCTAATAATTTTGAAGATGCTTTCTTAGCGAAATGTCAGTCTTTGTAAAATTGCTTCCTTTGCCAGGAGGCCAACTGTCTTCTCATCTATAACTCTGCTAGGACACCCCGGGTGTTAAGAGGTACATTAGCACTGCTGTCAAAATGCATGGTCACCAAAGCACCTGAGCTCGAATGGGCACACCCTACAGAAACCATTCTGCTATCCCCTCCCAGACTTCTCTCTGTTCAGGGAAGATTTAAAACTCTTACTCTACTAACACTTGACTGAGGATACTTCTCCTTATATACTTATCACAATAAACTACATACATATTAAATCAAAATCTGATCTAATCTCCCATGACTGCGTCCAAATCCTTTGTAGGGATTTGGACGCAGTGAAAATCTTCTTTAGAGTGTGAAGGATCACAGACCCCCAAGGTTCTTTGCTTGGCTGGACAGGGCCAGCCAGTAACATCAGGAGGGTGGTGATACTGGTAGAGATGGAAAGAGACGGCACAGTAACTAGCTATCACCAGGTTACAGAAGAGGGAAGAAAGTGAGTGGCTGTACTTGCCAGCTTCACAGTGGACAGCTGGGCTATGACTGTAATTCAGTCAGTTCTTAGTTGGGCGTTACTCTGCGACTGTTTCCTTTGTGCAATGCGTGTGCAATGTGTATTTCAAGTGCTGACATCACCACTCAGCTTTCAAACCCTGGCCTTGGCACTAGAGAGTAAACACTTAAAGTTCCTGCAGGGTCCTATAGCACACCACAACTGTTGGTTTCCATTTAGTACCTCCCTTCTTTGTAGGACATTAGTTTGTTACATTTTAACCTTTGAAAGGAAAAGGATCAAAGTATTGGCTCAGAATCCCCTAAGACCAAGTTTTCAGCACAAAGGAGATTTATTTGCCCCAGAGGAACAAAGGACAGGCAACAAGAGACAATGACTGGAGATAGAGAATGAAGGAGAAGGAGAAGAAAGCAGGGGAGAGGGAGAAGGAATATTTGTCCCAGAGGTCTGCCTCTGGATAGAGAGAAGACAGACAGAGGAAAATGGTTGTTTATAAAGGTACGAGGGGAAACCCCGTGCTAGAATGAGGTGTTTAATTTTGATTGCCATGTTAGTTAGGTGGGCCAAAGGGGACTTTTGATTGCTAGACTGCAATATTTTAAGAGCTGGACCTTGGTGGTCAGCCTCAGGAGGAGGAAGTGGATAAAGAAGGGGAAAGGCCTTAGTGCCCTGCTTTAGGAAGGTAATCTAAGGGTTTTAGCAGAGGAAATGGGAAAGAGGAACAACGTCTATCAGAGCCTTTTGCAAGAGTGGGCTAATATCCCTTCAACTTTGTTTTTAGGAAGAAAGTAGAAAGAAAGTACTGGCAAAAAAGGAAGAAAGCGTTCATAATCTTAGTCTATTCCATCTCAAGATAGAAGTCATGATGGGAGCGACTTCTCCTAGGCCACTCACGGGCGTCGTCCTGAGTGCTTGAGGAAAATGGGCTCTGTAACCCTCAAGATCCTAGACAAATCCTAGCGCATCCAAGGCTTTTGTCTCAGGTTGGATAAGCTTTGGTCAGTCAAGTCCAAGCCTAAAGTCTCCATCCCACCAACGCACAGCCTTTCTGATGTGTCCCCATCCCTACAAGTCAGGCAGCAGCAAAGGGTATCAAAGAAAGATGGGTTATACAAACGGATTTTCTGGATCCTTCCCCCATCCTTAGAATCCTAACTCCCTGGGCACTCTACAGACACATGGTTTTTGAACTCTTTGGTAGCAGAGCCCCTGATAAATAAACCATAACACGATGAATTAAATTTGTATCACAGCATCTATCTCTGTGTATGAAAGGATCCTCTGGTCTCGTTCTTAGAAGCTTTGTATTTTAAGGCAAAATTTCGACATAGTTAAGAATGTCTCCTTTTCTATGGAGTCAATTTTCTGTTTTTGAAATATTGTACAAATAACTCCCACGCACTGCTTTAGGTGGGTGAACAATCTGTCTTTTGGTGAAAAGTGTGTAAGTTCTCTTTCGAAGAAGTCATTTATTTCTTAATATCCCCCAGGTGGAACCTCCCAAGATAAAGCGGGGACTCTCCCGGTCTCTGGTATAGTTGACATCATATTTATAAAATAAATTATCTAAGCCAAAGCTTAGAGCTTTGCTGGGTGATTTTAGAGGTTTGTCCTTCACACTCTAAAGAAGAAAGCCTTTCAATAGTGTTTACCATGACTTCAGTCATGTGTTCATGAGGCGTTCTTTCAAAGTGTGAGACATTCAGAGTAGGGTGTTTGGTCTTAGCACAAAAGGATGCTGATGGATAAAGAGATGGATAGGAAAGAGATGACCTCTGCTCATTGGGACCTAAGAAGTTCTACAACTTCTATGACTACCACACACTAACTACAAGGAACAACCAGTAAGAACAAATACAGTTCCTAAATCTAGTTGCACACAGAGGTAACTTGAGAAATTGATTGAATATCAAGACTCCTGGGCAGGGAACATATCTCGGGCAGAGTCTTTTTCCTAGTATTTCACAAGGCCCAGGGCCTTGTTCTCAAAATGATCAAAATGGCAATATTAAAAGATTCTGACCTCCATATATGAGGACCACATTGACTGAAATTAGAAGAACCAGAGAATGTTCATTTTAATAAATAGTGCAGGCAGTTGTGAGATTCAGCCAGGTCCAGGATTCACTGAGGCTTCAACTGTACCCCAGTGACCAGAAACCCCTTATAGTCCTTTCTACAACTGACAGAAGCATTCTTCACCCAGAGAGGCCAGGTCAAGACTAGTAAGATCTTTATTTCCAGAACCAGAGAGCTGGCCAAAAAGAGATGTCTGACTGGCACAAATAGCATCTGCAAGCAGGAAGTCAAAGACTCTAACTACATTCCATTAGGAAGTAAAAAAAAATCCATGTCAGTGGTACACAGACTGTTTACAGAATTGACAGTGTCCAGAGCATCAAGCAGTCTTCTACTTTTAGAACTTGGACCTTTCAGAGGCACAAGAGACCACCCTCTGGGCTCTCACAGCAGAGCCTGGAAAGGTGGTGTGTTCACACTGATGAGGCTGGGGAACCACCATCCTTTGAGTCAGCAGCCACAGCCCCCTCACCTGTGCTTGCAGCCTGTGGTGTGGTCTGACATGGGGCTTCCTCCTCACTGTCCCTATCCTTCTTTTTCTCCTTTGATTCTTTTCCTGGAATCACATCCTGAACCAACTATCCTAATCCTTCTTCTGAAACTCTGTTTCAAAGGAAGTCTAAGTAAAGATAGATTTAAAAACTCAAACTCAGAAAATTACAAAGCATTTAAAAAACAGTCAAACAAACAAACAAAAAATTAGTCTCAGGTAGGGAGTGGTGTTGTAGGCTTTTAATCCCAGCACTCAAGAGGCAGAGGCAGGTGGATCTCTATGAGTCTGAGATCAGTGTGGTCTACATAGTGAATTCAAGGACAGCCAGAGCTACATAGTGAGATCCCATCTCAAAAATAACAAAAAAAAAATTAGTCCCTTCCCCACCACTCTCGAATCAGATGTCTGTGCATCAATCCCACTTATGAATGACTTTCAGCAACCCATACCAACTTGTATACTGTTGGTAACCCTTCGAGGTCTCGTCAAAGACTAGTCTGAATGCATTCAAGATCTGAATGAAAGTGGACGATACGTGCTTGCTGTCAGGACTGATGACCTAGGTCCAAGCCCAAGAGCCCACACAGTGGGAAGAAAACCAATTCCAAGGATTTTTCCCTCTGACTTCCACATGGAAACTGTGACACATACTCTCCCCACACATACCCAAACTCAAATCAATGTTAAATTAAAGTTTTAGATAAACGTTTGTAATAGTTTTATTTGTTGACTCATTCAACTAATATTTTCTTTCATTTTTCTGTGTGCAAAGCAAATGCTAAATATTTTGCTTTAAAAGATGTCCCCTGGGCCCTAGGATGCCCTGGGATGCTCATATTCATTTGTAGATTCAATTGTTCAAAAGAGTATTGCTTGAACAAGTTAAAGTTTACCTGTTTTCAAAAAACACATAGTTTTTTTTTTTTTTTTTTTTTAAATAAAGTGCTATAGTTTTATTTTTTGAGACAGACTGGGCTCCAGTGCAGTATTCTCCTACCTTGGCCTCCCCAGTATACAGAGGGACAAGTACACGCCATTGCCTAGGTGTTAACTAGCTTTCGACCAGGTGAGTAGAGCCTTGGCTTAAATCATGGCTCTGCCGATGCACAGAAGTGTGACCCTGAGCCTCATTTTCCTAGTTCATAAGTTAAGAATAACGACTAACACTGTAAGTCATTATGAGAATTAAAATATAGTGGAAGTAAAAGAGCCAGCGCAGTATAAACACCCAGCATATTTTACAAGACAGTGATCGTCCTCACCTAACATCAGTCTGGGACCCAGCATGTGCATAGCCCGGATCCCTGAGAACTGGGCAGAAGAAACTGAACTTAACTTATGTGCACCGTGTACTGGTTTCCACACAGTGCAGTGTTAATAATCTAGAGGAAGACATCATAGCCACTTGATCATTTTCTGTAGACAGAGAGACTGGATTCGCCTGCCAATCAAAGCCATTGCAAAATGATCAGGTCACAGGTCAAGCAGCACCAGATTCCAAAACGAGAAAGAATCTTGCACACAGTACTTACTATCCCCACAGGGAAGATGCAAACTAGAAGAATACAAAGGAGACCTACTTGGGTGCCTGTGAAAATATCTTGCTGGTGTGGAGAATTCTCTCATGACTCATTTCCTCAAGAAGTAATACATCAGGATCTATGTTCGCCAAGACACACTGCCCTTATGCAGGGCACTCTGTGGCGGAGCCCCTTCCTTCTACATATTCAGCAAAGATTTGTTGACTGCCTGAGTAATTGTAGCCCTCTTTACATACGTATCAAAAATGGGTATAAAGTGTGGGGAATGTTTTTGACAGTGTATCACCTTTGAAAACTAGATTCCATCCCCAAAGCTTTGGGGGTAAAGCATTGAGAAGGGAGAGAAAGGGAGAACCAGGTGAGCCTCCTGATACACTGTGTGGCCACCCCTACCCCACCCCCGCCAGGGTAGATGAAAGGGCAGAATGCCTGCTACTCTAGGCACAAATGACTGCAAAACCAAACATTACAAATAATATTGGAATTAAATTAGAAACATCAAATCCAAATTTTGTAACATAATGGTTGGTGGCCACTGAATCATGTTCGGCATCTTTTTCATTTTCCAGTTCACCTCAGGTCTCACCCCTCAACACTGAATGCTCAATCTACTCCTGAGTCATGTGCCTTTGACATTCGCCACCCCCCTTCTGTTGTCAACTGAGCGGATGCAGCTCAGTTGATAGTGTGAGTGCTGGGATTGCAGGCGTAAGCCACCGTGTGGAGTTTTCTAGGAGGCAGCTCCAATGGTAAAGTATCTGTCCAGCATCGCTAAGACCTGGGTTCAATCACTGGCTCAGCGTAAACCAAATGTAATTGCACATGCCTGCAATCCTAGCATTCACGAAGCGGAGGCAAACGGATCAAACTTTCAGGCTTGGAAGGCTCAGGGGAAAGCACTTGCATTGCAAGTGTGAGGACCAGAATTCAGATCCTGAGAACCCAGATAAAAGCCAGCAGACATGCAGCCTACCTGTGGTTGCAGTACACAGGAGAGAAGAAGCAAAGTCCAGCTTCATTGAGACCATGTCTCAATATATAAAGTGGAGAGTAATTGAAGAAGACACCTAATCTCAAGTTTAGGCCTCCACATACATATGTACACAGGTGTACCTGCATATACATACTCCTACACACATATAAACATGCATATACACATACATATGCAAAAACAATTCAAGGTTATCCTTAACTACATAGTGAGTTCAAGGCCATCCCAGGAGACGTGAGATCCTGTCTCAAGAAAAAATAAAAAAACCCAGTAATCTCACTTTGTGAATTTTCGTGGCAATAAGAACGTCTTCCCTGGCTGCCATCTGCCACACCAGTCAGAAAGAGATGCACAGATGTGGAATAAGAGCTGGTGGGACAGGAAGTGAATTTTCTCTCTTTGTTCAGGGCAAAGGCAGCAACAGTTTTCTTACCAAATACTAAGAGGAACCTTGCCCCCTTTCCCACCTCCTAACGTTGACTTGATAGACCAACCTCACCACATGGCTTAACAAACTGTTTCTCTTTTATGCCTCAGCACCTGGCTTCTCTTGCTTACAGATAAGATTCCTGGCCCATGAGAAGTCAGTAACTACAGATTCAGTATAGAAGGGGTCTGGGTCGCCAGTTCTGAGTTCAAGTCCTGTCTCTGATACCTTCTATGACAACAGTATACCTTTGGACGGGTGACTTAATCACACAAAGTGGTAGTAATAATTCTGACCTTGACTTGAGGCTCATGAGCCCTCAAAAGGTATAGAACCTAAAAGGTTTGGCCAAGGGCTCACCCAATGTCTAGTGATAGTTCAGTAAGAAACAGTTATTATCCGCTTTTCAAAAAACCTTAGGATTATGGCATTGACAGAGAATGCTGGTTATCTCTCAATATTCATCCTCTCTCTCTCTCTCTCTCTCTCTCTCTCTCTCTCTCTCTCTCTCTTTCTCTTTGATAATAGACTCTCTACCTTTTAGCTGAGCATATGGCTACCTGGAACCAAGCTTACCCAGGCCTCCTCTGAAGCCACTTATTTCTGTGATTAGGTTCTGAGCAATGATAAGGAAGGAAATGGGAAGATCTCTGGGGAGTGTCCAGCAGGAAGTGGCACAGTCTAATTTGCCTCTCTAAAACCAGACTACTCATGTGAGGGCTGAGACTTGAGCAGCTTTACTAAACCGTGTAGTAGAATCCATGATCCGGCCAACATGTCAGCAAGATGGTACATACCAACTCTGGCTTGATGACTTCTGGACTCTTTTACTTCAGATTCTTTTTTCCAACTTGACACAAGCTAGAAACATCTAGGAAGAAGGAACCTCAATTGAGAAAATGACTCCATCAGACTGGTAGGCAAATCTGTGGGACACTTTTTCTTGATTAACAATTAATGAGGGAAGGCCCAGCCCACTGTGAGCAATGCCACCCTAGGGCAGATGGTCCTGGGAGACACAAGAAAGGCATCTAGACAAGAGCATAGGAAGCAAGCCAGCAAATGGCATCCCTTCATGGTCTCTGCTCCAGTTCCTGCCTCCAGGTTTCTGCTTGGGTTCTTGCCTGGACTTCCCTCAGTGATGGTCTGTGATCAGAAAGTGTAAGGCAAATGTAGTTTCCTCCACAGATGGCTTTGGGTCCGATTGCTTTATCATCGCTATTGCTGTGTAGTACAAGGACACAGAGAAATAAATATTCATGGTTGTTGGGTTGTTTTCTTTGGTTTTGGTTTTTGTGGCTTTTGTTATTGTTGTTGTTTTTGTTTTGTTTTGTTTTGTTTTGTTTTGTTTTGTTTTGTTTTGTTTTGTTAAGACAGGGCTTCTCTGTATAACAGCCCTAGCTGCCCTGGAATTCTCTTTGTAGACCAGGCTAGCCTCAAACTCACAGAGATCTGCATGCCTCTGTCTCCCAACTGCTAGGATTAAAGGCATGGGCCACCACACCCAGCTAATACTCATGGTTTTTAAGCTTGTGCTATTTCTCATTTCCATCACTGATGGCTGAAGCTAATCCTAACACACAGAAGTGTAATTTTACACTATGGTTCAGTAGAGGGATCCCTTCTGTATTGACGTCTTCCTAACTCTGAATCCAGCTTTTGTTTAAATACTTCCTATTATAAAGCCTTCACTGCTTCGTGGGAGGCCTCCTCCTATTCTGAAAAGTTGTTTCCATATGATTTTGTTAATGATAATCCATTGTTATTATGGAAAAATAGAGAGTAAAGAATGGAACTTTTTAAGGTAAGAAATCCCATAGTTATTACTATTTCATGGATTTTCCCAGAACGAACCATGGTTGTTCTGTACAATCCAGATAATGATCTACAATAGCCATGTTTTCCAGTTTTGAATGAATGAGTTTGTTTAGATATAAAGAATAAATGGCAAATAACAAGTAGTAGGTGTAAAGATGAGTCAGGTAATCAGGAAAACATCAAATCAGGTGCTCACATCATCCAGCAGTGATAGCTTCTGTAACCCAGTTGAGAGGACATCCAATCAGGGGCTTACAAACATCCAACAAAAACAGCTGGGAAAGCCTTCTGACATCAGCTTGCCAAACTGAGCCTTCCCAGAAAAGCAGAGCATTCTTTCCACAGACAAGCTTCCCCTTCTCTTCCCACTGCAGGCATTTTTTACTATGGGATAAACAATAGTAACCCGGGTTGTAAATAGTTTAGCTTTTAGCTTTTCTCAGGGATACAGTGTTTTTACTCTGGCTGTCCTTCCTCTCCCCCTCATAAAGCCAGAGGGGCCATCTCATCCCATGACAAGGAGTCTGAGAGGACACTTGAGATAAACCTGCTGGAGACCCACCTCATACCCAGAGTCCGTTTTCAATAAGCTGTAATAGCACATGACAATTTTACCCATATAATGTGCATTACACATGGACAAACAGCATAGTGTGTACACTTCCAGTCCTTCACTGCAGTTTCACACATATGAGGGGTATAGAAGTAGTAGAGATACATAGACTAGAGCAGATAAAGAGAATCCCCGGGATTCAGCAGCTGATTACATAAGGGAATGATGGAAGAGACTCAAGAGTCCATGGGGGTGAGATCCAGCACAGCAGGAGGAAAGGGAAGAAACCTAGTATTAGGCAACTTTGTTTCCAGAAGTTGGCTGAAGCTCTAGGCAGACATTCAGAGTGTCTGGAAATCCTGGAGCTTCAGGGTAAAGGAACCTCTGCCTTCAGAAGTACGAGAAAAACCAGTCAAAACAGGAGAGACTTCTCCTTGTTATGACCAAGAATAAACATGGTCAGTTTACAGCAATAAACTGAAAGCTCAAATGAGAAAAGACCATTTCAAGTGCAGAAATATGTAGATAAGTGAATGACCACTGATAGATCTTGGGCATAGCTGTTTCCCTGAGTAGTGAAGATGGATTGGGGAGAAGCCTGCAAGTTAAGGTTGTAGTCTACCAGATAGCTCCTCTGAGCTTGACACAAAGTGGAGGACTCCCTTTACCACCAGAGCGTCTCCTCTGACCTTGTCTGGGAACCCCCCCACACCCTCTACCTGTAGAAAGTCTTTGGCAGACCTACAAATTTAACTTCCTCTTTCCTGATGGGAACCCACCCAGCCAGTATCTGGGATTCCTTGAATGCCTCTCTATGCAAACAAGGCATTCCCAGTACTTTAAGCTCTAGCCAGTGATTTTTCATTTACCCTGAAAACTCCTTCCCACTCTCCAAAATCCATATATGTGAGGCAGAGGTCTGTGAAAGAATAGCTTGGTTCCTGGTCAAGCACAGGTTTTGAACCTGTGACCCTAATGGGACGGTAGGTGTTTGGCCACACTCCCAGAACCCAGGCTCCTGACACGTGGCCAAAGACCTCCATTGATGAGCACCTTTCAGTCACGTAGGGCAATGCCCCTACCAGCCCCTCCACAGGTAAAGGGCGTGACTACAGGTCTCAGGCCCTCGAGAGATTTCCATATTAATGAGATACCTAAAGGCCAGAGGGCATAGCTAATTAAGTATTCTTCCTTAGACCCTCCTCCCTCCCTATTTAACTCAGGTCTGCCCTGAGTTTTGGGGAAGGGGATACAACCAGATTCATCTATCACCCGCCATGACAATAAACCTTGTAAAACCATGGACTTCCTCGTGTCTTTGGGGCCCCACCGTGGGGAACCATGGAAAAGACCTGTAATGAGCCTCTGCCACTGCCACCACCTAATTTCCCCTGCTAAGGACTTCTCTGCATTCCCACCACAGGGACCACCAATTCAAGCAAGCTACCTGAGCCGCCAAGTCAGTCAAGCAAGTACAGTAACCAAGAGTCTCCTTCCTGCGGGGCGCTGTTGGGGCTTTCTCTCTCCCTCATTCCTCTTGCGTCTCTGTTCTTCCATAGCCCCCCAGCAGCATCTGGGAGCCCAAAGGACAGAGACTACCAGCCTCTGGGTCCACTCAAGAGCCCTGCCCCCAAAGAACTTCAGACAGAGATCTCCCCACGCCCAGGCGGAGCCCCAAGCAGCTTCTCACAGTCCTGCATCCACCCACCCTGTGTGGAAGGAGCTCAGTCAAAAATCCCAAGCTTCTGCTCCCTGGAGCCGGAGCCGTACCTCCCTGAGCCGCCTGGGGCAGAAGACACTCGGGAACCACAACTCCGCCCAACAGGACCCACGCTCACACTCGAGCTATCAGGCCACACACATATATAGCCCATATATATTGGGGTTCATCCCAATAAAGTGTATGCATACAAGCCCACCCCAAATAAAGCTACGTGCACAAGTTAAGAACATCTAAGAGAGCTGTTTCATTAAAATTCTCGGGGAAGCCCCTCCTCCCCTCCGACTCTCACTCCCACCGGACCCAGATCCTCCAGACCCCATCCATTCCAACTCCGATTCATCTTTCCAGCCTGACCCAGCGGTGCCTGGACACCCTGACAGGGAAGAAGCAGAACACAGCCGAACAGAGGGTTGTAGAGACCTGAGGAGCAAGTAGATCGTGGGGGAGCAAACCTGCAAGCATATCCTTCATATTATTCAAGACTGATGATGAGAGTAGATCCTCAGAGTGTAAACGTGACCCGCGCCAAAAAAAAAAAACCTTCACTCATGGCTGGGGCAGAGAAAAAATTAAGATGAATGAGATCGGGGTCTTTATTGCCTTGTTGTCGGGAAGCCACGTGTGTCATTTCTGTTCACCATTCATCTCTTAGAGTGTGTCTTCTATAGTCTGAATCATAAGCAGCCCCTAAAAGCCCAGGTAAAGTTTTGGTCTTGGAGAGATGAAGGAACTACAGGAGGCGGGAGGCTTTTAAGAGGCGTGGCCTCATGGGAGGTAGGAGGTGCTGGAAGGCAGGATGGCCACTATGTCTTTTCATTCTACCTTCACATCCTGGCCAGCAAGTAAACAGCCTAGCTCTACCATACACGCCCACCATATTGTTCTGTTTCACCTCAAGCCCCATACTAACTAACCAGGACTGGAACCTCCCAGACCATGAGTCAAAATAAACCTTTTTATTTAAATTTTGTTGCTGCTGTTGTTTTATGTGTTTGTTAGAACAAAGAATCACAAAGAAAAACACGAACAAAGAGAAAGTACCATGAAAAAACACTTCCTTTTTGCAGAAGGGCTGTGGCCAGAACCCAAACCAGACAAGTAAACATACTGGGATGGAAGTTCGACTGGGTTTTATTCTAATACAAGTGGTCACGATGTCTCTTTCCATTGGCTGGGGTCTGACCTCAGAGTCTTTCAAGATTGGACAGTTTTAAAAGAATCAAAGCAAAGGAAATAAAGGGAAGCAGGAAGGGGTAAGCTTCTCCAAGCCATGAAATTGAGAATACTCGTGTGTGTGTGTGTGTGTGTGTGTGTGTGTGTGTGTGTGTGTGTCTGTATATGTCTGTTTGTGTGTGTCTGTATATATATGTGTGTGTGCTGGGGGGATAGTGTTAGACAGGGTACTTTGTATAAATAAAAGCTTTATCAGAGTAGATGAAAAGATTTTTATAAATGTTTTATAAGGTAGGGAAGACTTATGGAATTTTGGCCCTTGGTAGGCTAGCTACATTTGATAGATTTTTTTCTCTTTTGTGTGTGTGTGCACGAGGGCACGTGAACATGCAGAAGTCAGCTGTCAATATTGGATTCTTATTCTATTGCCCTCTACGGTATTTGTTGAGATGAGATCTCTCACTGAACTTGGAGCTTGCCGATTCAGATAGTCTAGCTAGCCATCGAGCCCAGAGATCCTCCTGACTCTACTACTCCCCCTCACTCCCCAGTGCTGGGGTTGTAGGTGTGTTCCTCCATGCCCAGCTGTTTCATGTTTCTGGGGATCCAGACTCAGGCTCTCAACTAAGCCACTTATCTCCTCAGCCTCTAAACCTTTCCTCTTTCACTTGACTGTGCTGTTTGTCATATTAATAGAAAGTGAAGTCTCACAGCTCTGTGGCCTGAACACAACAACAGACTACACTAGTATTGGAGAGGACTGTCTGCTCAGGAGGTCAGGGTAGGGAAGCAGGAAAGGTAGCCGAGAGGAGGAAGCCAGTGAAGATATAGCATGTTGGATAGGAGACACAAAACCAGAAGATTCTAGCTACCAAGGCCTAAAGGAATCTTGAGACTATCTCCCGTTGAAGTCCTTGGCCTTTTCTATGTTACATCATCTGTCCTTGAGAAGCCTCCTGGCCTCTCTATCTCCAAATCTTGGATACAAACATGCCTCCAGCTCTCCTCTACACCATTTCAAGCAGAGAGGTCAGCTTCAGGAATGTCCTAGGCAAACAAAGCTATCTGAATGGATTGGAGATCTTCCTGCAAAGCAAGAAAACCAAGCTGAGAGCTCATAGGAAGCCCCACAGCGTGCGGCCTCTGCTGGTTTCTATGGACACGGCACACACTATTGACACTGCCATCAGTGGCATCTTTACTTTGCAGCTAAGGAAACTAAAATGCAGAGAACGCACATGACTTACAACCATCCTCTGAGACGTGAATGTGGGTGTCCTGGATCCGAGTGAGGCTCATCTATGCTGTGAGATGGCATCTGCTGCCACCTGTGCTTTTAAGGGAAGATTTTTAAATGGTTGATACTCCCTGCAGACAGAGTGGACAATGGGCTCTCTGGGGAATGAGTATGCATGATGTGTACATACATGTTTATGTGTTAGGGCGCGTGCATACCACACTACACATATGGAGGTCAGAGGACAGCATCAAGTATGAGTCCTCTACCTGCCCTCAGGCAGGCTCTCTCTTGTTTGTCACTGTACCACACATCCCAGTCTCCCCAGATGACCTGCAAGCGTCTAGAGTTTCCCCTGATCTACCTCCCATCTCACTATGGGAAGTCTGGGTTTTCAGACACAGGCCATGGGGGTCACACGTTTTACATGAAGTCCTGGGATCCACACTTAGGTCCTCACGCCTGGATAGCAAGAACTTTACCCACTAAGACATCTCCCAAGCCCCCATTTCACCAACTATTGCTCCAACTTTGGCCTCTATTAAGGTTTGCTTGTTTAGTCCCAACTCTGTCTAGTAACGGCTTCAAATCAATATAGGAAGTGAAAGAGTCACAGCCCAGGTCCCTCGCATGGGCTCCCTGCTTCACGCCACAGCAGAGGCTTTGCTTGTGATTCAAGAACATATTTGTTGGGCATGAAGAGCTGAAGATGTGTACCATGGTTAGGCCCATCCTTTCTCCTTGCCTCTGCCATCTATGTTTCACTAGGAGTCTCAAGAGTACCACAGCATCAAGCAAATGATGGAGTCACCTTCTGTGGGGTCTACATAGATTCTCTTACTGAAGTGCCATAGGAGTCCCAGAAAACTAAGCCTTTTTTTCTCAGTTTATTCGGAGGCTAAAGAGTTTAGGCAAGGTTCTACAAATCACATATCTGAGTTTCAAAGCTAAACCCATCTCTCTCTTGAGCAAGAGCACTCTGGCCTGCTCCACTGAGTGTCTTGGCTGAGGGCAGGATGGGAAAATGGAACTAAATCAACATAAACTTCCGTGAGCATCACACAGTGGCCTTTCTAATGGTCTCTGTTTTTAAAAGAAGAACAAATAGAGTTGTGTGGGCACATGAACAGATCATGTAGGCACTGTTTGGAATGCCCTCCTCCACATGGCCAACAAGATCGGTGCACCACAGGTCAAGCCTTAACCAGGACCCTGGGAAGAAACAAGTCAGGAAGCAAAAGCAAACACTGGAGAGAGATGCCACAGGCACCAAAACCAGAAAGGAAAGCCTGGACCCTTTCCTGCCCACATGCAATATCCAATTAACACGTTTCCCTCCAGGTTTTTCTTTTCCTACAGTTACTTAAAATATTTTCAACATCTGCTTTTGGAGCTAAAGGGAGGAATGCAAAGGTTTTTCTTTAAAACAAAAACCACAACAAACTTGTCTTTCATCTTCTTTATATCCCAAGCCACTTGGCTACTGAAGCCAGGGTAGTAGTCTGTTCCCCTGCTGCTTGCAAGATTGAGCTAACAGCCTCACTTGGGGAAGTGAGATGTTCCTCTCCTCATCCTTCACTAGAAGAGCACACTCCCTGCTTTCCCTCCCAGCCCTGGGACCTGGAAGCACCTCTGAACCACATTTGCATGTCATGGTGTCTACGTGAGTCTCTGCTCATGCTGTGATTTAAACACAAAGCACCTACTATTTTCAGCGTGAGCAGCTGCCAGATCTTTCAGCCAAGTTGGTGGAGGCAGCTGTCCCTGCCCTAGCTCCCTGGAAGATGAAGAAAGCACTGAAGTCAAAACCTTCAAGCTCTCAGGAAGCATAAGTTTCTGACACTCCACTACAGTGCTAGCCTACACAAATAGATAGCCTTCCTTATAGCCAGAGCCTGTTGGAAAGATCCAGTAATGACAGTTTGTATCTTCCACAATCAAAATCACAATAGGATGGGGAGTAGGGTTAGGATCCAGGGACCCAGAACACATAATGGATTCTATGAGAACCAGCATGTGGATATGGTGGACACCATCTCAAGGGCCCAGCCTCGGCAACAACTGACTCCCAGAGCAAGACCCAGAGGAGCCATACTGTTCCCTCGAAACCTTAACTTTAGGATATGGACAAATTGATTGAAAAAAAAAAAATTAGTGACTTTTTTTTCTTTGTCCTAAAGTGATTCTAAAGAAAGAGAAAATAGGACTGTGGTAGATCAGTTGTATAGCATGAGAAGAGACCTGAGTTGGATTACTGGTGATAAAAGAAAAAAGAAAGAATGAACAAAGATCACACAGTTCAAAGAGTTGTTCCCCCAGAAATAGGTGTAGACAAAATCACAAGATACTGGTCAGTGGAGTACCCTGATTGGTCCTTGCATAAGATGACCTATTTCGGTGTTTTTCTCAGGTCTGGCTGACCTACCCCACATTTATCTGTAAAACTGTATACTTTCCCATAAAAGGGTGTGAAGCAGCATCTAATAAGTCCAAGGAAGCTATGATGTAGCTGGAAAAACAAGCTAAATTCCACCTGGAGCTAGGTAAGTTTCTGCTACTCCCAGTGATGCTTTCTTCCTAACAGAAACCTGGGCATTAGGGTGACAGTCAGAAACCCAGTTGGGGCCAGTGCCAACGAGCTGCCAGGAACAGGGATGGGAAGCCAAGGGTGGGGATGGGAAGCAGTAAAGGATTCAAAGGCTTCATGAAGAACTGGCCTCCTTGTGCCTTGCCCACACCCTCTGTGCCTCCCTTAGTGAGCCCTGCAGCCCTAGCCTGACACCACAATTGCCTGGTAGCTTTTCTTGGGTTATAGTTCCTTGCCTTGCTCAACTGAGGAAAGTTCATAAGCCATCATAATGCAAAAAGCATCATGGCAGCTGGCTCAGGACCTTAGGCATCCTGGCTTCCAGGTAAATAGTGTCTCTTTAGTCCTAAAGAGTTGTGTTGACAAACCTCTCAAGACACAGAAAGTTGTAAGTTAGGGTAGGAGATGAGGAACGGGAGATAAGGGGAAAGTTTAACCCAAAGTAAGAATATATGAAAAGGACATAAGAATACCTACTATTTTGTTGTCTTATTAAAAAATATAACTTAGAAAAAAAAAGACTTTAAGTGGAGGCACTCCGCATTGGTGGATAATATTCTTCCCATAAGCCATAGGTTGTTAAATAGAATCCCTAATGCCATCTGTGGAATACCTCCCTATGAGATGTTGGTCAGGGAGACCTCAAATATCCTTCAAACCATACAGGCTATTGCTATTTTTCTTGAATGCCCATCAGAACTAAATGGTAAGACGATATTACCAAATACACCGCATTCTTTTGCTGTAAGACATAGAGAAGTCAAATTGAAATTGAGTTAGAAGTTTCCCCTCTGCTAATTAATGTGCTGTGTAGGCTGCTGAGGGAGAAAAACCGTCAACAATGTAGCTGTGAGCCCTTTAAGCTAAAGTAAAGACCTGCCCAGCAAAATGTGGGTGCTTGTGTGCCAGTGGCACAACCATCGTGGGGGTGACCAACCACTCTACGCCTGAGGGAACTACTGTCTTGTGCTATAAACTTAATCAAGAAGAGGTCAAGCGCACAGGTTGGGGGGGGGCTCCTACTACGATTGTTTTTCTAAATGGATACATTGTCAAACTGCTTTCTACATACTTATGTCAAAAGTTCTAAGAATACTGGACTTGAATTTTCAAACCAAAATGGCTCTGAAAAATCAGGAAGGAGAAAGAAAAGTCTAAGAGCTGGAGGGTAGCGGGGACCACTGTGGAACACTCTTAGACATAGCATGGCCATTGCACTCATGCATTCCTAGCAGCTGTTCCACGCATGAGACCTGTCCCACAGATTGGGCCTGTCAGCATATCGTCATGGACAGGAAAGGGCTCATGAGGCCCCTACCTCCCCCTGAGGAACTCTTAACAGTTAACAGTTGCTGGGGTAGGGCGGTGGTTGGGGGCCATGTGAAGGGGTAGAGGTATGGAGGAAGTCATTTTCTTCAGCAGTGTAGCCACTGATAAGTTATCGCTCATCACCCCATACTCATGCAAACAACCGTAATTAAACCCAGTGAGTCACTTACACAAAAAGTCATAAAAGTAGGAGAGGAAGTTGTTGGGAATATGCATTTCAGTGGCAGAGGGAGGGAGCGTGAAACAGAGTAATGGGCGTGAAAATAGCCAAAATACATTACACATATGAAATTTCAAAAAAATATTTTTTAAAGGAAAGAAAGAAAAGACACCCTCTCCCCCAGACGTTTGTGAGTGCTCTTTGTTTTGAGATTCTGCCTTCAAGAGCACTGAAGCCTAGTCCTTTGTGAAGCTCTTTTCCCCTTCAGGAGTAGAGTTCAGGAAGAGAGGGCTATCACTGTCTCCAGAGAGGGCCACTGTAAGAGGCCTTTAGAGACCCAGCCAAGGCTCGCATAGCAGTAAGCGCTGTATGTGAAAGAACACAGCTAGCTCCTGCCCTGCTCCAGACAAGCGTCCTTCCTCTGTCTGTTCCCCTTAGACTGTGGGCTCACATATGCTAGCCTCAACACCGGTGATGCTCTGAACATCCTTAGCCGAATCGCTTTTCTAGCTCTCAGAGAGACATTGGATTAAAATGTTCCCTCTGACCCTGCAATGAGGCCAGCCAGACGGTTCAGTCAGTGGATACTAAGAGATATCGGGCGGTTTAGTGTCTTGCCTCAAGTAATATTATGTGACCCTAGATTTTTAACCCAAATAAATGTCACCCACTGTGGCTGAGGACAAGAGGTTGGCAGATTTGAGGAAGTTGTGCAGTGCCTCTCTGGAAGCAAGAATTGATGCTCGAAACTGTGCCAGAGGCTCTGTTCATGGGCTCCCTGGCCCATGAGTGTGGCAGGTCACTGGAAACCTCTTGAAATGCTGGAGAAAATCTGCTGCCTGACACGTTCGCCCTGGCTGGCAGGCTGCTTTGCATGCCTATGGGGCAAGCAGGCTATTTTTGAACGGATTTCATAACTCTTTGTAGATGCTGCGGCTGCTGATTGCACACGTGTTTCCGGCTTGGCTCCCACGGTGAATGTTGACAGAAACAGCGTCTTCAGAGAATGTAGAAAAAAGAGGGATTGGGAGATTAGGAACGCAATTTCCATGTCTAGACTCAGTTCCCGCAGCGACATCTGCTCTAATCAGGGTCCCTGGGATTCAGCACCTTGCGCAGATCGCTGCGCAGATCACCCTCCTAAACAGCGCAGCTCTCTTGGAGAAACTGGACTGTGAAACCTCCCAGCAGCAGCACTGGATGAGGGGGGACCCTCCCCACCCGTTCCAAGATTAAACCCCAGGTGAAGTCCTGAGGTTTTGTGGTTGCAAACAAATTATGAGCAAAGTGTATGACTGTCTTGCATCCATTTTTCTTTTAGGAAATCTTAAACCTCACACCCAATTCCAGCCCCTGGTGAGACTGCTTTTTATCTCCCAGCCGGCGGGATCGGCTTTAAAACCACAGTGCTGCTGGCTTACTTACTAGTTCCAGTGTCTCCTTTACCTTTGCTTATCTGGCCCTCCTGTCAGCCTGGTGGCCAATCCCACTCCATACCCCAATTCATCCTTTTATTCATTTATCATGACCCCACCTCAGGCTCTGTCAAGGCACAGTTATCTGATTCACGGTTAACTCACTTCCCAGCCCCACCATATTGAACAGCTCTCCCCATCAGTCTGCTGGAAACCCTCGATTCACTTGTCACATATCCTGTCATCCAGATATATAGAGGTAGATATACATATGTGTGTGTGTATATACATGAATGCATGTACACACATATATATGCACACACACATATACATATGTATATATACTCATATATGTACGTGAGTGTGTGTGTATATATAATATATATATATATATATATATATATATATATTTTTTTTTTTTTTTTTAAGAGATGTCACATACAAGTTCACTGTCTCTGGAGGTCACTGGAGTCCAATATTTCTGACAAAAGCCATTCTCAGAGAATGCTTAATCTGAATGCTTAATCCAGATGAGCTACCAACCCCTACTTTTAGTTTCATCTTTATGTGAGTTAAGGGGAGACATCTCCATGACAACCTTCAAGTTCTCCATCAGAGATTTTCATCATCCAATTTCTTGAAACAATTTAGGAACCATTTTAGGATAGCTCTGCCGCTCACCTGCTGAACTTCCCTATTTCTCTCTACAAGAACGAGTTGAGATCATGTTTGTCCCTAGACCATCCCACTCAGAATACCGTGGGTCTGTAAAATATGGCAGTGCCTCAAGTCAAAAGACAAATCAGTAAATCTTTAATAGTTCATTCTCCTTAGCTCCCAAGGCATTAAGACTGTCTACTGGGAACTTCGTCAGGAAGTTCTGTTGCTTGGCTTACCCACTGCCACATAGTCTTGGATAATGTTTTCAAAACTAATAATACTAGTCAATCACTAGGCGAGCATTGGACTAAGACTACATATGTGCTTTTCAATGTTTACTTCATCTTCCTTACAATCTGATGTGATTTTCCCAGCATTACACCTGGGGCTTAAGCAAGTAGAGTAAGAGGCCCACCTGAACAGGTAAAAACACAGACTTCCAGTTTAGGTCTATTCAACTGGAACCTGAATATGCAAAATACAAAACCAGATGTAACAACAGTGTTCTGGTTTTTTCTAGTCTGTATATCATCCACGTTTTCTCTAGAAAATGGGGTTTTCCTCAGAAAAATGCTTTTTTAAAAGGTAACACAATTAAATTCTGATATATTTGCATAATAAGACATCTTTCCAAGAGGCAAGAATTTCCTGGGGGCAGGGACTGTATGTAGATCCTGGCCAGAGGATTGATAGGCTTAGCTGGACCAATTGTTAAGGGAGAAACAGTAGTATGTAATATTACTCTCTGGGACAGATCAAAATGCCATGTTTCCACCCGAGGCAAGAGTTAAATCCCATCTTTGACTAGGAGACCTAAGCTTCTACTTTCTTTTCTAGTGTTCCCATGGAAAGGGAGGAGTGACCAATGGGAAAGAGGGGGTGGGGCCCAAGCCGACCAATGAGAAGAGCTCATCTTCAGTGGCCTCCAAGGCTACTGGAATAGCCTAACCTCAAGTGTTGAGACTCTAAAATCAGCTAAGGGATGGGCCAAAATTGGAGGACAGTTTTTACCATGAAAATCCAGAGATCTAATCCTAACAATACTCACCAAAAGGGACTAGAGTTTGGGTTAGTACCCTGTGTGTATATAACCTCCAGATCAAAACCTCTGTGTACATTCAGCCTCTAGAGACAGGAGGATTGTTTAGGAGAAGAAAGTTAACAAGATGTCACATCAAAAATAATGTATTATTTTCATCTCTGGCCTATGGCCAGGACAAAACCAAGGACATTCCCAGTTTCTGGTCAAGGGCACAAATTGAAGCCCTATGTCAAAACATCTGGCCCTGTTTCTAACTCCACTCTCTTTAGTACTATCCAGTGTACTTTTGCTGAATGAAAGAAAAAAATAAATGAATGAGACCACTTTCTAGAAACTTTTCTCAGCGAACATTCTGAATCAGTGTTTCTGTCAGTGTGTCTAGAAGAGTCAAAGGACTTTCACTACAACACCAAAACTTTCCTCCTCCACTCCCATACAGTGGGTATCAGACAATACAGTGACCCACAAAATGCCCTTCTTCCTGTGTGGGACTGCAAAAGGATAGCTTAGTTCTTGGTTGGGCACAGGTCTCGAACCCTGGACCCTGTCAGGGACAACAGCAGGTGTTCGGCCACACCCCCAGAACCCAGGGTCTTGATACAGTCTAAGATTTCCATTGACCTGGGCCGTTCTGTCACGTAGTGCAACGCCCCTACCGGCCCCTCCACAGGTAGAGGGCATGACTACAGGTCTCAGGGCCTTGAGAGATTTCCATATTAATGAGATACCTAAAGGCCAGAGGGCGTAGCCAATTACATATTCCTTTCCCAGACCCTCCTCCCTCCCTATTTAACTCAGGTCTGCCCTAACCTAAGGGGGTTGGGGGGGTGCATCTAGATCCATCTACCATCCATCATGAAAATAAAGCCTTTTGGAACCCTGGACTTCCTCGTGTCTTTTTGGGGCTTGCCATGGGGAACCGCAGAGAAGGCCTTTAATCAGCCACTGTAGCTGCAGCTGCCACACCTAACTTCCCACCTGGAGGACCGTTCTGCGTTCCAGCCATGGAGACCGCCTCTTCAAGCAAGCTAGCCAGCTGCCTAGTCTGCTAAGCGAATACAGTAACCAAGTCTCTCCTCACCGGAGCTCTTCCTCTCCCGGCCTCTCAGCTGTGGGCTGGTCCAGCCCGCATGCCCCCAGTCTCAACTCTTCCTCGGCTTCCAGCGGGAGCCTAGGAGTTTGAGACCAGTCGATCCCCGGAAGCCTTCTTGTCCAGGGGTCCCGTCCAAGAGCTCTGCCCCCACGGGACCTCATAGGACCTCAGATTGAGATCTCCCCATGAGCCTCTCCACACCCAGACGCCCCCCCCCCCCAGCAGCTCCCTCGGTGGTGTGAACTCAGTCAAATTCCCGAGCGCTTTTGCCTCTCAGATCCATGGCAGACACATGGGAACCACAACACAGCCCAACAGGATCCATGTGGCACGTTCAAGCTAATCATTCCCTGCATTCTTGTCCACCAGCTAGGACACGACCTCTTGGGAGTTAGCCTTGGTGCCTCTGTCTCTTCCTCTCACTAAGTCCAAATGCAGAATTGACTCCAGTGAGCAGAAGGTCCAGTTGATGGCTACGCTGATGACATCCTGGACACTCAGAGCAAGAAGAGCAAAGTTTAGGCAAAGCAGGTCCAGGCCTTCTGCTCCCTCAGCCCAGGAACCATCCCCTGAGTCTCTGGCTGTTGTAATTCACATGATTTGGGATGCTAACCAAATAACTTCATACAATCAGCCTGGACCACCAGCCCTAAGACATGGAAGTCTGAAACCCACTGCTCAATGGGGCCTGTCAGCTACATCTGCAGGAGGCAGCTGCCCAGGCTATGACTCTGCTGAGCCCCGCCCTGCCTTTCTCCAGCTCTGCGGTCTAAGGAAGCCTTCTCTTTCTGTATTATTCTATTGATGGCCATGTTCTCTGTTTCTCAAGCATCCCCTTTTAATCTGTTTAGATGCGATGTAATTAAACTAATAATCCATTAATATATTCCACAAAAATACTTTTCCAAGGACGATGACTATAAGCTAGGAACTTCTATTTGCCCCAGATAAGTCATCACCTACAGTTACCGAGAAGCACTAGACTCCAATGTAAGACATACATTACATTTTCTCAGACATCAAAAAAGCCCAGAGTGAGCCAGGCAGTGGTGGTGTGTGCCTTTAATTCCAGCACTGGGGAAGCAGAGACAGGCAGGTCTTTATGATTTCAAGGCCAGCCTGGTCTACAGAGCAAGTTCCAGGACAGTCAAGACTATACAAAATACCAAAAAAAAAAAAAAAAAAAAAGCCCAAACTATGAAAAGTGAGAATAAAACGTATTATTATTGCTACCTTCTCCTACCTGATCCCCCAGCAAACCAGGGACATTTGCTCTAGAGGGAAGAGCAATTTAATGACCTTCCCCACCCTTTATGTAAAGCATCCCTGTCAGTGCCAGCAGTGACCAGAGAAGGGATAGAAGCCTTGCAGCTCAGAAGCAACTGTGTCCCACTCTCTCCCTTTATGAGAAATGTAAAAATACGTTCCCTCTGCATCAGCAAACTGAAGCCTTTGTCTTAGCTCGTTAGCATTTCTACGGCTGGCTGGGCAGATTCTTTTCCAACTTTGTCACAGCAAGAGACTTGCCCTGCAAAGCCTTGCTCCTCATTGTAAGGCAAGTCTCTGGGGAAATAAGCAGAGAAGGCAAGGAAGGAGGCCACAAGCTAGAGCAAGAGGCCACCAGCAGCCTCAGCGGGGGCCTGAGGACTCACACACTGAACCATCTGTGTTTGACTTCATCATTTTGTGAAAGACAGAGCCCAGTGATGACTGGAGGTTTGTGATGGTGAAAACTAGAGATATACTTTGCTTGGCATCTTCCAGTTTCCCAGGATGCGAGCTCGTCTATTTGGCCTCCAAAGGCAACTGATTTACCATTTCCAGCCATCCCTCTTTGTGGTCTTTTCTAGAAAGTAAAACTTTAAAAAAAAAAATCAGGAGCAGGAACACCTACTTGAACAAGTAGCATGTGTAATTGTGAATCGGTGTGAACGTTTAGGTGTCTGGGAAGCTGGGTAAATATGTACCGGGCTCAGCAATCATGTCGCTCTTCAGTTCGACCCAGAAGATGACTGACATCTAGGGACAGCCTGCATATGGCTCTTGCCACCTCTTCTTGACAAAGATTCATACAATGAAAAGGCAAAATGGCATTTTAAGTGCAGTGTTTGACAGGGTTCGGGAGATGGAGTGGGAGCGGAGAGTGGGAAGGAGAAAGAATCAGAATCATAGCCCTGAGCACAGAGTCAGGAAGCACTTGTCTGAGCCACCAATTTCCAGGAATGGCACTGTAATAACCACTCACTAGGCTGGGACAAAAGACAAATCAATAAGTGTTGTCCAAAGAGATTTCTGACCAGCAACACTTCCCACAGGTGTGTCCTTTTAAAAGAACTTTACCAGGCTACTGCCATCTTTAAAAAAAAAATTGTCATAGTTTTAACAGCAGTTAGCAAAGACGCGTGAAACTCTTCCAGGAGAAAAATGTGCATGGTCCGCTTGCCCATACCGCCTGACCAGAATTTGATTTTTCTAAAATGTGTCCCACCATAAAGAGTCTTTACAATTCTCATTCATCTGTTGTATAACAGATGTCATATGTCAACCTTGTTCAACTGTGGGTGCAAGAAGCTGAGATGGTGGAAGAGGGAGGAGGCAGACTCTCCTCCAAGTCTCCATTACCTCATGTTCACAGGAATCTTCAAAGTTACCCAAGACTCCTTGGAGCTTTCCCACAAAACAGGGATGTGGAAACTCCAATTCCAAAGTCATCCTGAGGAATATATGCCACAGGACCAGAGCTCTTCATCTCTGAGTCTTCATTGACCACTTCCAAACATAAGTACTAAAATAATATAAGTAGCCCTTACACATCTACTAATTCCCAAATTCTCACAATCTCTCTGGAAGGGGCTATCATCTGCTCAAGCAAAAGGTCCTGAAACTCAAGATGGGAGGTGTCTTCTGCTTTAGTTATGACCACACAAATAAGGTCAAACTGTGTGAGACCCGAATTCAAGCCTTCTGCTCCTTCCTCCATTTTAGCCACCCTTTAGAGATATCATGGAATCTTCCAAGTTGGTAAACACTAAAGTACCACAAACCCTGCATCACCCTGAATCACAAGATAAAAATCACAAAGTGTCTGGGAACCAAGTCCCATGAAATCCCATCTGCAGGAGATACTACCTCTCAGTCTGTAAGAATAGGGGTTCCAATTTCAATCAATCAGCAAACTGAGTCGGGGTGGGGGGTTGTACGTTAAGAGTAAACCCCGCTTGCTTTCTAAGTGATCTGGAAACTCATTTTAAGCCCTCTGCAGGGCAAATAGGTTTTCAACATCAATCTGGCCATGGCTACCCATCTGAGAGGACAGTGGATACAATGCAAGTCAATACTTCTCTCTGGCTTGGCTAACTACTATCCTAACAGTGGAGACATTCATCTCCACTTTGAAGATTCTATAGAGCAATGGTTCTCAACCTTCCTACTGCTGTGACCCTTTTATATATTTCCAAACATGAAAGCATTTTGTTGCTACTTCATAACTGTAATTTTGCTACTATTATAAATTGTAATGTAAAAATCTGATATACGAGCCCTGTGAAAGGGTTGTTCACTCCCAAAAGGGGTCGCAACACACAGGCTGAGAAACCACTGCTACAGAGTCATGTCCACATTTGTGTGTCTAGCTCCTACTGCCTTCTTCCAGGAAAAGACAGCTAGATTGGAAAAGCCCTAGTCCTGTGGTTAGGAGACCAGGATCTTCTGCTTCTATTGGCTTCTATTGGAAGACTCAGCCTTTCAACATGACCTACAACAAGATGTTTTAGAGGGCATATGGCACAAAGAAGATATTAGTCTTTCTGGCCACCAAGATTTAACTGAATTCTATCCCTATCAGGATACCCTTCCTCTCCTAAGTTGTTTAATATGCTACCTCTAAACCACTCAGTAGACATTCTACCACAGCCTAACCAGTGGCATCTGATATTGGTATTAATTCTCTCCCTTGTTTTCATAGCTTCACACAAGGACTTGTATCTCCGCGTTTAGGCTGTAAGTTCTGGAAAGCAGAGACTAGAAACTACATTTTGCACTATTCACTGTAGTATCTGCCCATTGCATTCCTCCCTAAAACTATGATGACTAAAGTAGGTAGTCAGTCTGGCCAATCCTTCGATAGTCTGCATCTATCTTTCACTCCTTCCCAGTTCCGATGGGAATTAGTTTGTTAAAAAGAAGAACAAAGGGAATGACTTATAGAGATACTGAGTCAAGATTGACATGTGAGAAGCCATATGGGACACGAGCGTAGGGACTTAGCAAAAAGTACTAGAAATACAAAATAAACAATCTGGATCTAAGTGATATTACAGGATGACTTAAATTACTTCCAGGTCCCCTGATCTTCTGCTAGCATTGCTGCATGAGGCAAGTGGAACAGAGAAACATCAGACCCACCTCCTCAAACCATAGGTCAGGGATTCAGCTAAGACAAGCTCAGGATGAAGCATGGCCTGTGTTCCTCCAGGATCCTTTGATTGCAGCCCTGAACTTCACTGAACATTTATAACAATACCCAGGCTTTCTGCCTCTGCTCCCACATAACGGGCATCAGCAGTCCCTCCCTACATAGAAACCCACAAAGTAAACCCTTTCTAGAACTCCACATTCTCTTCTTCCTGTCCACCAGCTAGGATACGTCCTCTTGGGAGTTAGCCTTGGTGCCTCTGTCTCTTCCTCTCGCTAAGTCCAAATGTAGAATTGACTCCAGTGAGCAGAAGGTCCAGTCTACGCTGATGGCATCCTGGACACTCAGAACAAGAAGAGTCAATGGACAGGTTTAGGCAAAGCAGGTCCAGGCCTTCTGCTCCCTCAGTCCAGGAACCATCCCCTGAGTCTCTGGCTGTTGTAATTCACATGATTTGGGATGCTAACCAAATAACGTCACACAATCAGCCAGGCCCACCAGCCCTAAGACAGGAAGTCTGAAACCCACTACTCAATGGGGCCTGTCAGCTACTTCTGCAGGAGGCAGCTGCCCAGGCTATGACTCTGCTGAGCTCCGCCCTGCCTTTCTCCAGCTCTGTGGTCTAAGGAAGCCTTCTCTTTCTGTATTATTCTATTGATGGCCAGGTTCTCTTTTTCTCAAGCATCCCTTTTAATCTGTTTAGATGTGATGTAAACAGAGTCTGGGGGACTGACCACCATGCTAACAGACTCAAAAACCTGGTCTCCTATGCAGGTCCAAGAGCCCTGGTGTGTTGATAAGGTGATATGGAAAGGGCAGACTTGCTATGCACACACCCGAGGTTGCTTTGACACCCTTGGACGAGCATCTTCACATGACAGCAGTGACTAAGGTCTCAGGCTTGCTGCCAGACGGGCTTCGCCTTCTTCCTCTTTTAAATTTATGATCTGTAATTACCAGATCTCATCCAGTTCTTTCTTGTTGACTGGTTTCTTAGGCTTTTCCCAGCTGGATTGGTTTCACTGACTGTTAAAACAGAAATCGGATGAAACTTGGTCCTGGAGTAGCTCTCCCATTCTTTCCCGATCGCCACTTCTCTGGACCGAGAACTGACTACACGGTGCACAGTCTTCTCTTACCTCCCTCTTCAGAGAGTTCAGCTCCCTCTCATTCTGCTCTGTCTTGTGTATCTACAATAGAAAGTTTTGTCTGTGATCTAATATTGATAAAAAAATATTGTAACACATCTCTTTCATAAATAAATAAATAAATAAAAATAAAAAATGAGGCTGTTAGAGAATAAATGATGTATTAAAGTTTACATTAAGTAGAATTCTGGAATGTGCCGGATAATTTTATGTCAACTGGCACAATCTAGAGTCATCACAGAGGAGGGAGCCTAAACTGAGGAAACGCCTCCATAAGATCAGGCTGTAGACAAACCTATAGAGCACTTTCTCAACTAGTGATTGATGGGGAAGCCCCGCCCTCTGTGGGTGGTACCATCCCTGGGCTGGTGGTCCTGGGGACTATAACACCTCAGTCCCACTGGGGAGGGAGAAGAAAGCAATCACAAGTGGGGAAGGAGAGATCTAGGAGGGAAACTAGATGAGGGGGATGGGAAGGGAACGAACCTGATCTGGGATTGGATGAGGGAAAAGGACTAAGCCCTGAGGGTCAGCAGAAGAATGGAAACAGGCAACTTAGGGAGGTAGGAGGTTGGGGGGACCCTCCAGAATGCACCAGAGACCTGGGAGGTGAGAGACTCTCAAGACTCAAAGGGAGGGACCTTAGATGAAATGCCTGACAGTAGAGGAAGGGAACTTAAAGAGCCCACCTCCAGTAGGAAGGCAGGGCATCAAATGAGGGAGGGGTTGCCATCCCACAGTCAAAACTCTGACCCATAATTGTACCTGTTCAAAAGAACTACAGGGATGGAAATGGAGAGGAGCCTGAGGAAAAGAAGGTCCAGTGACAGACCCAAAGTGGGATTCAGTTCAAGGGGAGGTCCCAAGGCCTGACACTATTACTGAGGCTATGGAGCGCCCACAAATAGGACCTATCATGACTGCCCTCCAGAAGACCCAACACCAGCTCAGCTGAAGGAGTCAGATGCAGATATTTGCACCCAGCCAATAGACAGAAGCTGCTGACCCCTGTGGTTGAATTAGGGAAAGGCTGAAAGAAGCTGAGGAGGAGGCGACCCTGTAGGAAGACCAGCAGTCTCAATTAATCTGAACCCCCAAGATCTCTCAAACACTGGACCACCAAAAAGGCAGCATACACCAGCTGATATGAGGACCCTAACACATATACAGCAGAGAACTGCTGGGTCTGTGTTCAATCAGTGATGACGCACCTAACCCTCAAGAGACTGGAGGCCCCAGGGAGTTTAGAGGTCAGGTGGGGTGGCAAATGGGGGTGGGACAGCTTTGTGGAGATAGGGGGGTGGGTTGGAGGTATGGGATGTGGAACATTCAGAGGGTAGATGGGGGTGGGGAATAAAATCTGGAGTGTAAAAAAAATAACAACAACAACAACAACAATAATAATAATAATAATAAAATTTTAAAAGCAGGCTGAGAAAGCCATGTTCAGCAGCAGCCCTCTATGGCCTCAGCATCAACTCCTGCCCCCAGGTTCCTGCCCTGCTAGGTTCCTGCCTTATTTCCTTCAATGATGAACAGTGATAGGAAGTGTAAAGCTAAATAAATCCTTTCCTTTCCAAGTTGCTCTTTGATCATGGTGTTTTATAACAGCAATAGTAACTCTAAGACATGTTATAGTTACTAGTTATGGGGCATTAGCCCCATAACTTCCAAATTCAAAGCCATTTCTCTTCTCCCTACACTTTGTTGGCCCCTTAGAAATTCTCATCATACCACTTTCATGCCAGGTCAGCGCTGAGCAAACAACTTCAAATACAGGGTGGGGTTTGTTGTTGTTGTTTTGTTTTCATTTTTTAAATTAGATGATATGAAAGTACCATAACAATCTTCATCCCCTTCTACCCCTCTAACTCCTCCTGCACCCCCAAAGTGGAAACTTTGAGGATTCTTTGGAAAGTCAGTTGTGTTGGATGGCTTTTTGCTGGGGCAAACATGTGAAGGAACGTTAAAGTGGACACAGATGTGAAAGGCTAAGACAGACTCGTGAAGAAACGTGCTGAAACAGACACAGGAGAGAAGATGTTCTGCTAAAGCAAGCACGTGAAAGGACACGTGATAAAAGATTCTTTTGCTAACAACACGCATGTATTCGTCCACCTAACACTGTGTAGTTGAGTTGCATTTGTTGGGACACCATAGAGAGAAATGCACCAAAAAACTTGTGGTGGTATGCTGCAGTTTGTTGCTGCTTCAGTGGACTTGGGCTGATTAGCAGAGTGACATCAACTGAGACAGACTCAGGTGCTGAGGCAAGACCCATGGAGGACAGGTGATGTTTGGAGGGTATGAAAGGTCTCAAAGGTGGCAGGTTATAAAATCAACTCGAACAAATCAGTAGCCTTCCTCTACATGAAAGATAAACAGGCTGAAAAAGAAATTAGGGAAATGACACCCTTCACAATAGTCACAAATAATATAAAATACCTCGGGGTGAATCTAACCAAGCAAGTGAAAGATCTGTATGACAAAAACTTCAAGTCTCTGAAGGAAGAAATTGAAGAAGATCTCAGGAAATGGAAAGATCTCCCATGCTCATGAATCGGCAGGATTAATATAGTAAAAATGGCCATTTTGCCAAAAGCAATCTACAAATTCAATGCAATCCCCATTAAAATACCAACTCAATTCTTTACAGAGCTAGAAAGAGAAATTCTCAAATTTATTTGGAATAACAAAAAACCCAGGATAGCGAGAACCATTCTCAACAATAAAAGAACTTCTGGAGGAATCGCCATCCCTGACCTCAAGCTGTACTACAGAGCAGTAGTGATAAAAACGGCCTGGTATTGGTACAGAGACAGGCAGGAAGATCAGTGGAATAGAGTTGAAGACCCAGAAATGAACCCACACACCTATGGTCATTTGATCTTTGACAAAGGAGCTAAAACCATCCAGTGGAACAAGGACAGCATTTTCAACAAATGGTGCTGGTTCAACTGGAGGACAACATGCAGAAGAATGCAAATCGATCCATTCTTATCTCCTTGTACAAAGCTCAAGTCCAAGTGGATAAAGGACCTTCACATAAAACCAGCTACACTGAAACTAATAGAAGAGAAGGTGGGGAAGACCCTCGAATACCTAGGCACAGGGGAAAAGTTCCTGAACAGAACACCAATGGCTTATGCTCTAAGATCAAGAATTGACAAATGGGACTTCATAAAATTGCAAAGTTTCTGTAAGGCAAAGGACACTGTCAACAGGACAAAACGGCAACCAACAGATTGGGAAAAGATCTTTACCAATCCCACATCTGATAGAGGACTAATATCCAATATATACAAAGGACTCAAGAAATTAGACTCTAGACAACCAAATAACCTATTAAAAAATGGGGTATGGAGCTAAACAAAGAATTCTCAACTGAGGAAATGCGAATGGCCGAGAAGCACCTAAAGAAATGTTCAGCATCCTTAGTCATCAGGAAATGCAAATCAAAACAACCCTGAGATTCCACCTCACACCAGTCAGAATGGCTAAGATCAAAAACTCAGGTGATAGTAGATGCTGGAGAGGATGTGGAGAAAGAGGAACACTCCTCCATTGTTAGTGGGATTGCAAGATGGTGCAACCACTATGGAAAACAGTCTGGCTGTTCCTCAGAAAATTGGACATATCACTACCTGAGGACCCAGCTATACCACTCCTGGGTATATACCCAGAAGATGCTCTAACATATAACAAGGACATATGCTCCACTATGTTCATAGCAGCTTTACTTATAATAGCCAGAAACTGGAAAGAACCCAGATGCCCTTCAACAGAGGAATGAATACAAAAAAAATGTGGTACATTTACACAATGGAATATTACTCAGCTATTAAAAACAATGAATTCGATAAATTCTTATGTAAATGGATGGAACTAGAAAATATCATCCTGAGTGAAGTAACCCAATCACAAAAGAACATACATGGTATTCACTCACTGATTATTGGATTTTAGCCCAGAAGCTTGAAACACCAAGATTCAACTCACAGACCACATAAAGCTCATGAAGAATGACGACCAAGTGGGGGGGAGGGGACTTCAGTCCTTCTTAGAAGAAGTAATAAAATACTCAAGGGAGCAAATATGGAGACAAAGTACAGGACAGAAACTGAAGGAGGGGCTGTTTGCAGACCATTCCACCGGGGTATCCATCCCATGTGCAGTCACCAAAGGTAGAGGTTGATGTGGATGTCAGGATGTACATGCTGACAGGAGCCTGATATAGCTGTCTCCTTAGAGGTCTGCAAGAATCTGACATATTCAGAGGCAGATGCTCACAGCTAACCATTAAACTGATCATGGGGTTCCCAACAGAGAAGATAGAGTGAAGACTGAAGGAGTTGAGAGGATTCGTGACACCATGAGGAAAGCAACAATATCAACCAATCAGAGCTCCCAGGGTCTAAACCACCAGCCTGGGAGCGCTTAGGGAGGGACCCATGGGTCCAGCTATATATGCAAGGGAGCTATTTATAAGTGGGAGAAGAGATCCTTGGTCCCATGAAGGCTGGACATCATGGGGGGTGGTATTCGAGGGTGGGGAGGTGAGGTACGGGGGAGGGTGGGTGGGGGTACACCACCATAGAGGCAAGAGGATGGGGAAAGGGATAGGGAGTTCCTGGGAGGGAGGGAGGAAAAGGGGGTAAGGGGAAAACATCTGAAATGTAAATAAAATTTCCAATTAAAAAAAATAAATAAATATAAATAAATAAATAAAAGAAAGGTCTCAAAGGACACTGACAGGGGCTGAGCTGGGCTTGCTTATGGAGCTAGCTGTGTGGGGCTTGCTCTCACATCTTCTTTGCTGATCTTTCCTTCCCTGAGAGAGGTACAGCTAAGAAAGAACTTCTCCTGGAGTTCCTGCTGGTCCCTCCTGCTGACTCCAGCCTAGGCTGAGGCCTGGCTGTCTCTGCTAGGCCTCATATCACCTATCACTGCTGCTGATTCATGCTTGCTATCCCGACTCTACCAAAGAGGACTGCTAGTGTACCGTGAAGTGTTTGAGAGTGGATTGAGCTGCTGCTGCTGCTGCTGCTGCTGCTGCTGCTGACCTATGAACTAAACTGCCAATTCCAGACAACATAGATGAGAGTTGCTCCAAAAAAACTTTCTAAACAGGTCCACTCCCTCGTCCCGGCCCCCATCCTTTCTTTCCCGCTACCTCAGGTGGATGGTGTGCTACAAGAGAAGTTAAAGCATTCACGAACCATCATTAAAAATAGGCGTTTGAAAAAATTAAATTTACACATCCCTCCACTCCCTCAAATTCATGACCACCTCTAATGGTGTGTGTGTGTGTGTGTGTGTGTGTGTGTGTGTGTGTGTGTGTATGTGTGTGTGTGTGTGTCTTTATATGTGTATATGTTTAAGGCTGACCTCTTAGGGTAGAATAACCCATCATGAAACTGGCTCGTCCCTGGAGAAAACTAATTCTCCTTCTCCCAACAGCTATAAATTGCCTGTAGCCCTTCATCTAAGGCAACAGCTCTCAACCTGTGGATTGCAACCCCTTTGGGAATCACATATCAGATACCTACATATCAGATATTTTTATCAAGAGTCATAAAAGTAAATTAATGAAAAAAGATTCATAACAGTAGCAAAATTACAGTTATAAAGTAATAACAAAATGATTTTACAGTTGGGTCATCACGACAACATGTATTAAAGGGTTATAGCATTCGGAAGGTTGATAAACACTGATCTGAAGGTAGAGTCTTGTGAGATTTGCCCCATCCAACGCTCCCCTCTTATTTAGTGGACCTTAAGTCCAGTTAGGTGTCTAGTGATTACTTTAAGATATAAGTACCACTATTACATTATTTGGGGTATCTTGCTATACTGGTCGTTCTTGCAATTCATGGGCTTTACAGAGGGGTGGGACTTTACAGAGGGGTGGGGCTTTACAGAGGGGTGGGGCTTTACAGAGGGGTGGGGCTTTACAGAAAGGTGGGGCTTTACAGAGGGGTGGGGCTTTACAGAGGGGTGGGGCTTTACAGAGGAGCGGGGCTTTACAGAGGGGTGGGGCTTTAGATCACTTATCTCTCTGGTAGCTCACATAGCAACTTTGGGTACCATGAGAGCTGGCCCTCTTCAGGAGGCATCCTCCAGCATGTCATTGGCTTCTCACTGATTCCTATCTTACCGCTTTAATGCCAAATCAACTTGAGCAAGCAATCATAAATGCAGTTTTAAAAAACTAACAGTGGAGAGCTATAGAAATGCCAGCTAACCTGATTCCATCATTATAACATGCATACATATATTGAAATGTCACAACACGTCCCATAAACATGTCCAACTATTATGTGTCCATTAGGACTAAACAGATGGCTTGTCAAGATGGCTAAGTAGGTAAAAGTACTTGCAGTTCAAGCCTGATGACCTGGTTTCAATCCTTGGATCTGTAGAGGTAGAAGGAAAACATCTCCCAATGCTGCCCCCACCTTCACACACACATACACACACATCATATATATGTATATATATACACACATAGCTTATATATGTATAATATATATACATATACATCATATACATATACACATACACATATACATATATAAGGAAACAAATCTGGGGATTGTGGCATATTTGCAATCCCAGCATGCAGGATCACAAGTTCATTTTTGATTATCTGTTGTGTAGCAGAATGTCATCACATAGCCTAGGCTGGTCTAGAACTCACGACCCTCCCGCCTGCTGGGATTACAGACATATGCCACAATTCAGAACTTTCTTTTTTCTTTTAAAGTTAAAAAATATATATTTATTGTGTATGTTAGAGAGAGGCAACTTTGGGAGATGTTTCTCTCCTTCCACCATGGGTCCAGGGCTTGAATGCTCTCAGGTGATTTGCCCTTGATTTTACCACATAAGAGCTATAAGAGTGTTCATCCATGCCTCACTTCCATCTGAGGCCCCTTGCCATGGGCTGCAGCTGTAGCAGAGGGAGTGCTGGATGCTGTCTCTAGCTTCATAAGAGATCCTGAGAGTCACAGAGGTTTGCTTGGCTCTGAGAAATGCTTGGGCTTGGTAAGGGGTTCTCCTCCCTCTTTCTCCGCAGAGACTCTCTCTTCTCCTTCCTTACCCTCTGCATAGACTTTCTTCTCCCTTCTTAAATCATATTTCTGGTCTTCTTTTTTTATTAGTTAGTTTTTAAACCTATTTTACCAAATATTTTTGTTATTTTTAATGCTTTTAATTTTTACTTTTTAAATCTTATATTTCCTATTGTTCACCATTATTAAACTCTTTTTATTATCTTAAAATTCTAGTTCATGAAGTATGGGTACTTTTCATTTTCTTTGTTTTTCTGTGTGGTTTTCTTTAGCCTTTTATCTCACTGGTTTATCACCTATCTCCTATTCTTTTTGTATGTTTATGTTATTATTAGTTCCTTGAGAATTTTGTAAAAAGTTTTGATCATATTCACTGTCCTTCTCCCAGCTCTTTCCAAATTCACCCCACTTCCCTTCCCACCCAATTTTGTGTCTCTTGTTTCTTTAATCAAGGCCAATTTTGCTGCCCAAATATTTCTAATGTGTGATATTCCAGTGGATTGTGGTCAACTTATCAGGGGTTACACTGTTCTAGAAAACTAACCTTTACTTTCTAATCAGCTAACTATTGTCAATAGCTCCTCAGCTAGAGGTAGAACTTCATGCCCAGCTCCCCTCTGTATACTAGAATTTTGGCTTGCACATGGCTTACCCATGCTGTCACAAATGTAAGTCTATACGTGCATCTGCCTTGCTTTGCCCAGAAAATGCTGTTTCTACATAGTTGTCCACTGTATCTAGCCTGTACAGCCTCCTCTTCCACAGTGATTACTGAGCCTTTGGAGGAGTAAATGTCTCACACACACACACACACACACACACACACACACACACACACACTTCCATTTAGAACTGAATATATTTCCAACTCTTATTCTCTGTACTTCGGTCAGTTGTGAATCTCTGTGTTGATTATCATCTTCTGCAAACAGAAGCTTCTTTGAGGAGGGTTGAGAGATGCCTTAATCTGTGGACATAATGACTAGGGGCTAGCTTAATCCTATAGCCATTTAACAGAATAATGCTAGTAGGAGCTCTTCTATGTCTAGCCATAAGCTCTGGGTTCAATAATGGTTCCAGGTATGGGTTTTGTATTGTGAAACATGTCTTAAATCTAATAAAAGGGTAGTTGGTTATTCCTGTGATGTTTGTGCTGCTGTTGCACTAGTGGGCATGTCTTGCCTGGCTAGTCATTACTGGAGCTCACAGAATGAACAGCTATGTAAGACTCATGTATTTCTTTACCCCATAGTATCTCCCAGCACTGTGAAAGCTTGCGAGATATGAAGCTTCCAAGTCAAGACCATCTTGATTTTACCATGTTCTATGACTCAAGAATGTGGTGCTTATTCTATGGGGGTTTCTATGACAGGGTCAAACTCTGAAACCTGGAAATATTCATGTAGTTCAGATTGGCCTCAAACTCACAGGATCCTTCTGTCTTAGTCTCCTAAGTGCTAGAATTACAAGTGTGAGCCACCATTTTAAAATCTAACCCTGCCTTGACAGGACTTGATAGAGCTTTTCTTCTCTGTGCACACCCCCCCCCTTTCTCATTGCAATCTAAAATTTTTAACTTGCTTTCTAAGTTTTTACTTTCCCTTATACTTCATGTTTCATTGGATTTTTAAAATGTTTTTTAAGACAGAATCTCACCATGTATGCCTGGCTGACTAAAACTCACTATTCGTAGACCAGGATGACCTAAACCCACAGAGATCCACCTGCCTCTGCTTCTATAATCAAAGGCACAGACAACCACACCTGGCTTCTCATTGGATTTTATATTAATCAACAAGAAGTGTAATGGAAGAAAGCCCAACCCCTAACCAGATTCTGACGTCCTTTCTCTCACTCTTCCTACCACCCCTTGACTTCCTCGATTATGCTCATTTCATACAGGATTTAGACCATGGACTCAGAGGGAGAGGCAGTCACCACCAAGCCAGATGATCAGAGTTACATCCTCAAGACCACATAGAGGGAACTGATTCCTGCAAGTTGTCCTCTGATTTCCACATATGTACATGCATACAATACATGAATAAATGATTGTACATACAAAATGTGTGCATGTATTTGTTTATGTATGTCCCTATGAGCATATATGTGCATTAATGAAATGTAAATATATACAGATATATTCACACATATTTGTTACTTAGCTCTATCTGTTGACAAACCTATGAGAAATCAGTAGCAACAAGTACATCTGCTGCCTCAAACTTGGTTTCTGTCTTCATTGATGTGAAAGACACCATGACCAAGTCAACTCTTATAAGGGACAACATTACATTGGGGCTGACTTACAGGTTCAGAAGTTCAGTCCATTATCATCATGGCAGGAAGCAAAGCAGCATCCAGGCAGACATGGTGCTGGAGAAGGAACTGAAAGTTCTACATCTTCATCCAAAAGAAGCCAGGAGCAGACTGTTTCCAGGCAGCTAGGAGGAGGGTCTCAAAGCCTACCCCACAGTGACACACTTCCTCTAACAAGGCCACACCTACTCCAACAAGGCTACACCTCCTAATAGTGCCACTCAGTGGGCCAAGCATATTCAAACCACCACAGTTTCTAAGTACCATTCTCCATTAAAATTGTTATTATTCTTTGGAGAAACATTTACTTCTAGGGTTGAGGCAAGGACAATACAAAGTAAATAGAACATGCTATGTCCAAAAGGAAGTTCAAATAATAATGCAGTTGTGTAAAAAAGCAACAAACCCCTCATGTCAACTTGGAAGAGGCACCTACTGGCCAAATATGAGACAATTCACCCCTAAAATATTGATGACAATAATAGCTCATAACTCACAGAATAAATGAAGAATTAGGAAATCATACAGAATTTTATAAGTGAATGCATAAACAAAGATTAACTGGAAAATTCCCCCTTTAAACTAGAATGCCTAGTGATTTTGCATAGATTATAATAATAATTAATAGGCAAGAGCTAATAACCTCTGGTAAAACTGGAGCGCCAGTGGGGTGGCCCACTGAGCAAAGGTGCTGACCACCAAGGCTCACAATCTATGTGCGCAAACCCTGGGACCCACATGTTGAAAAGAGAGAACTGATTCCCACAGGTTAAACTTAGACCTCTAAATTTGTGACTTTTCCCAGACATGCAAAATAAAATTTTAAAAATGCCTTTAAAAACCTGATGGCTAAAAATTTGAGACGAGAACCTTCAAGAAACCTGAAAACAATTCTCTACAAATTACTTAGCAGTTTCAAAGGAAAAAAAATAATAGTTTTAAATGGTATCAGCACCTCTGCACTTGGCCTTCCAGACTTCTCACCAGCTTAGTCCAGCAGAAGTCAGGGGATCCCTGCAGAAGTTGAGGGCTCATAGCAGACTCTCGGGGCTCTGACAGCCTAGCTTGTTCCCATGGCTCTGATGGCAGGCAGGGCCCCAAGAGTAGAAGGGAGCCAGGTGTTACAGGAAGCTTCCAAGTCTTAATTGAGAAGAGGCAATTGTAGATCTCTCAGGCACATAGTTAACCAGCAGAGAAAGTTCATGTAGTGGGTTGACTGAGAATGGTCCCCAAGGTTCCTATGTTTGAATACTTGGTCCCCACTTCATGGAACTATTTGGGAGGGGTTAGAGGATATGGCTTTGAGGTTCCAAAAGCCCACATCATCCTCATTTAGCTCTCGTTCTCTGCCTCATGATTGTGTCTCAAGATGTAAGCCCTCAGCTACTATTCCAATGCCATGCCTGTCTGCTGCCATGGGCCCCTCCCTGCCATGATGATCATGGACTCACCCTATGAAACTGTGAGCCCCAATAAACTCTTTTTTCTATAAGTTGCCTTGATCATGGTCTTTGTCACAGCAATAAAAAAAAAAAAAAAAAAAAAAAAAGTAACTAAGAGTTGGTATCAGGAGTTGGGTCTTGCTGTGAGAGCCTCGGCCTTCACAAAAGGAATAGTTTGGGCATTTGGACTCTGAAAGAGGTCAATCACTGTCAATGGGCCATTCTAGTAGTGCTAAGCCATGTAGACTATAGAAGACCTGCTCAAAGCTTCAGAGGGAAACAACATTAGCCACTGAGCTAGAGACTATTCTTTGTGATATTTTGGCAAAGAATTTAGCTGCTTCCTATCCTTGTTTTAAAAATCTGACCAAAGCTAATGTGAAAAGTACTGGATTAATTTCATTGGCAAAGGAGTTTCCAAGACAGCCTAATATTGATTCTGTCCTTAAGATCACAATAAAGTATTGGGATAACAGACTATAAGATTTCATCAAGTCCGAGATATTTTGAGCACCAAAATAAATCATAGTAGTAATGAATTATGATTCATGGAACAAAAAAATAAGAACCCATAAATTTCATAGAGATATAAATAAATACAGAGCAATGGAAAGCCTGTCTTACAATAATAGAATTGCTCAGACGGTCCAGAGTTTGTGTGAGAAAGGGCACGTATGCAACTGTTCAAGTGGAAGAAAACAGAACAATTAACATTTTTACTAAGGGGAAGTATGAATGGCTATGCCAACAGCATTCATGAGACACTTGGAAAGGCAGATGGACTCATTACAGGGAGAGAGAGAGAGAGAGGACACTGAAATGCCTGACTCGAGACTTCATTCCTGAGGGAGGAGAACAAAGAAGGATTCCATTCTGGGCTTTCCATTCCCACTCTGATCATCATCTAGTATATGTTACCCAGGTCTCTGTGTCCCTCTTCAGTTCAATAGGCCCAAGGGAAGGTTCTCTTTTTGTAGGGCTCTCTGCCTTTACTGGAAGGATTAAAGGCAACCATTTTTTTTTTAAAGATTTATTATTTTTTATCTTGTGTATATGAGTGTTTTGCCTGCATGCATGTCAGTATATCACATTTATGCAGGACCCATGGAGGCCAGAAAAAGGTCATCTGCAAGACCAGCCAATGCTCTCAACCACCACTGAGCCACATGGCCAGTCTCTGCTACACACACACACACACACACACACACACACACACACACAGACACACCCCTCCCAGTCAGTTGCATTAAGCAACACAGGCCCACACAAGAAAGCCTTTTTTTCAGTTTCAACTACAGGTCAGGACAACCCCAGGATGCCTTGTTTCTCAAATATACAGAAAGATTCAGCAGTCTCGTTTATTTTTTAAATTTTTTTTCTATAAGAAGATCATGTTATAGGATGCCCTTGTCTTGAAGGACAAAGTGTCAGCCTTCAGAGCCTTGGCTATATGAACTACCTTTCTGCCCTGTACAGACTGTAATTAGACCATCTTTTTGCCTCTCCTTTGAGATCATGGGACCACCTCTCAAATTACTTTCAGAAAGTGATTTTCCTGTGGATTCTTTCATGACTGAAGGATAGGACCCTCAGGCTACTCAAACCCTCAGCTACCAGAAACCACACTTTGTAAAGATACCTCTTGATTTTCTGAAAACATGACTCACGACTGAGCCCCACCTAGACACAAGGGACCTGACCCAGAAAAATCTAAAGTGTCTCAGAATTCCAGGAATTGGCCAGAGTTCCACCCTGGACTATATGAGCTTAGCTTGTTAGATGTGGGAAAAGCCAGTCACCTGGGGATACTTTTGCCAAGCAACATGCTTTAGGTCTTTAGTTGCATTTCCTTGAATTCGGCAAGGTCTTTGGTATTTGACCTCTAAGGACCAAGGGACTTCTGAATGCAGAGTGGTGTGACAAAATCAAGGAGTTGAATGCACTGTTTATTCTTCAAATGGCATCCAATACCTGCTCATTTATAGACACCAATCTCTATATCAGAGGAGAAAGAAAGAACAGTATAAGACATATAACCTCAAACTCTCAAGCCACAGGATGGTAACTTTACAGTGGAGACATACAGACAAAACCAACTCAAACCACAAGACTTCTGGCATGACACACTGAGAAGAACACAGCAATGCTTTGTGATGCTCTGAGCTAAGGATGAAGGGCATTGTCTTCCCTCAGAGCATTGCTCTGCTGTTGAGGTCCTTTATGCACATGCAGAGTACCTCCTGTTTCCAGTCCTCTCCAGTTCCTTCCCACACTCACCTATTTCAATCCAAAGTCCACATTTTTTTCATTCCTCTTATTATAATGCTTAATTTTTTTTCTGTATCATCCGTGGTAGAGTGCACGTCACTAAGATCTTAGACACTCAAGATGTGTAGTGAACACAAGGAGACACTGTCAGATACCACTCATGAGCAAACAGATGGACCTCCAACGAAGTGACAAGATTTCCTCAGAGACTCACTAAAGCTCACGTTGAAAGGAATCTTGTAGTACAAGAGGATGGCTCCTGGACAAAACTAAAGAAAAACTTGCAATGTGTGTTATTTGGAGTATAGCAGCCAGGTATAAAATTTCTACCACAAACAAGGGCTACACACGAGTTATTTATTCTAGAATAAAACTCACTCTTTTGTGGAGACATCTCACTTATACTTGGACTTAAGAGCCAACCCATGTGCTGTGAATCTCTGCTCTATGACTTGGGAGTTGCACAACTCACCCTGCTATGGTTGTTCAGCACACAGTGAACTCAAGTGTGATAACTTGAGAGTACTCAACCATTTGACTGGAATGTGCGGTGCAGTCAATTACCCACCTCAGTAAGTTCATTAATTTAGTTATCGTAATGGTGTTGATTGTCAACTTAATTGGCTTAAGAAACCTAGAGCTTTAGTGAAACACACCTTTGGGTGAGTCTATGAGGAAGTTTCCAGAGAGGATTCACTGAGATGTACTGTCTGTGGTCTGAATGTGGGTAGCACATTCCATGGGTGGGGGGTCCCTAATGGAATCAAAAAGGAAAAACTTCAGAAAGCCATTAACTCCTCCCATTTTCCTCGATCCCTTTGTCTCTGGTTTTGGTTCTAAGATGTGAGCAAAAACTCTCTGGCTGAAGATTCTCATCCCAGCCATGTTTTCCCTCCATGGTGGACTGTACTCCCTGAACCATAAATCAAAATAAACCTCTCCTCCCTCAGTTGCAGAGGTCAGGCATCCTGTCACGCTGTTGAGAAAAGTAACTGATACCGGTACTTAAACTCGCTTAGTAATTTATGGTTGTCACAATGATAATTTCACAGTATATGATTTTAATTTTTCCCAAGATAAAATGCAGTATAGGGCACTGGCCACTCTCGACTGCACTGTAGTGTGCTCAGACCTACCAAAATAGAGATGATGCCCTTAAATACATTCTGAAACATACAGAAGCAAGGTGGTCTTCATTTATATACCAATCAGTTTCAAAAGTATATGCTTATGTGTCTGTGTTCTAGGTATTCACTGCACCCAAAACTGAGCAAGTTTAGGTGGGAAAGCAATACTTGTGAAAGTTTGCCCGAGAGATGCACATACCCGAAATGACAGAATAATAATAATCCTTGAAAGTATTTTGTAAGGGTCACTATCCTCAGCAAACAGTATTTTCTCAGGGGAAATTTTTGTTCTGTTCTCAGTAACAAAAATAAACTGGCTAGTATTTGTTGAGTCCTGAAAAAAAAATAAAATCACTTTACAAGGCAATTAATGTGTGTTGATGCATTTAGCCAGCAAAGCACATAGATGAACAGATACCATATCGTCTTAACAGGTGCGCAAACGAGACCTCTCAGAATTAGGCAACTTGTCTGAAGGACATAGCCAGCAAACTGAAAAATGGGGGTGGAACGCAGGTAATCAAACCTCGCAAAACAGTCCCTAGACCATTTTGGGGTCACCTCATAAAAATCTCGTTCTGTTTCTCAGCAGCTTCCTTGATTCTATCTAGCTGATTTCTGTGAGTCATGAAACTGATTTAAATTCATTGGTAAGAGACTCGAGGCCAAATTCCTAGCCTTGTAAGAATGCTCGTGGCGTAAATCCTGTATTCTAGCCTAATTCACCTTTTTTTCTCATATCTGCATCTCGCCTTTGTCTCACTCTTCTTACTTAAGCAATCTCAGATGGAAGGAACAAGGGCACGAATATCCCAAGCACGAAGGATTTTTAGGCTAGTAAAATATCCTTACACAGAGGACCATCCACACCTGAAGAGTAGACACATGCCAGGATACTTGCTTGTAAACCTCCCCCTTGATGTACAGCAGCAGGAATGAGCTTGAGAGTCACAGAACTTGGGGTGACTATGCTGTGTTAATGTAGGTTCATCAGCTGTAACAAATGTGCTATTCTGGTAGGAAATATCCATAATGGTGAGACTATCCATAGACTGAAGACCATGGGGATATGGGAAGTTTCTGTGCCTTCTTTTCGATTTGGCTGTGGACCTGAATCTTCTTCAAGAAAATTAAATCTTTAAAACGATTAAAAAAAAAAAAAACCTTCTTGGCATCCAAGCCAGCTAAGAACAATAAGGAAGTGAACACCACAAGCCATAAATGTGAAAATATTTTAGTTAGCAAATTGATTTAAGTAACATATAAAAAAATCATAATTAGAGTGACCATCTCACGATCACAAAGATGATGTGGTATACAAGAGGTCCCAGGTTCATTTCCCAGGTTCACACAACAACAAAGTGAAGGCAAGCATGATGTAACACTGGAGAATGCTGACCATCAACAATGTCATCTGGCCAGACTCCCCGGGGTCCCCAGCTCCCGGGGACTGGACCTCCAACCAAAGAGTACACATGGACCGACCCATGGCTCTGGCCACATATGTGGCAGAGGACGGCCTTGTCGGGCATCAGTGAGAGGAGAGGTCCTTGGGCCTGAGGGGTTCAGCGCCCCAGTGTAGGGGAATGCCAGGGTAGGAAGACCAAAATGGGAGGGGAGAACCCACACAGAGGCAGGGGCAGGGGGGAGGGAATAGGGGGTTTCAGAAGGGGAGACCTGGAAAGGGAAAAACGTTTGAAATGTAAATAAAGAAAATATCCAATAAAATAAAGAAAAAATTAAAAGAGAAAGAAAATGTTGATCACATTAATAAGCGAGAAAAACAACATAATCATGACATAGAAGCTAGCTTTCGTAATCTTTTTTATTTTTTTAATTTCAAGAACAAGCATTTTGTTAGAGATATGTTCCATAGAGAGCACAGATTTAGTTAGAACTATAAAATGCCACTTCATGGGATGTCAGCATTGCTGTATTCTATTGCTGGTGTCTGTCATGCTAACCGTGAAGTATCTTTGTATTATACTTGCAAAAAGTAAGGCCAGAGGTTAGTTAACCTGCTCTAGAGCTCAATCAATTAGTGCCAGAACCATGACCTACAGTCTGGAGTTTTCATGCATTTCACTCAGTACCAAAGTGACAACCTCAAAAGCAAAAACCCTGACAATGTCACTTTATCTTTCCTCTTAATGAAAAGTCAACAGTTCTGCCAGCCACTTTCCAGGAGTATTTTGGTTTCTTTTAATGTCAGGGTCACAGTATACAGCAGGGGAAATAGTATGTTTTTTATAATCAAAACACAAAATCAGACTGGGAAGCGGGTATGTCTCTGAGAAGTGTGTTTCATTTTGGAATTGATTCAACTGGTTTCAGGGAAAATCTAAAATCCATTAATAGAATTAGAAATGAGCAAGGAGAACAACAGGACTGGGGGATATGGCTCAATGGTAGAGCACTTGTCTAGTGTATGCAAGGCCTTTGGTTCAATCCCCAACTTGGCCAAAAGAAAACAGAAGACCTTTAGATGGCTGATGCCCTGAATCTCTTTGAAAGCACCATTGGCAACATGACTTCTCAATTCTTTCCATTTGATAGGACAATTAAACAAATAATTTCAAACACAAGCCTAATTAGGCAATATACAGCAATGGAACTAGAAAAACTTTTACTATCCAGTTACTGTGTTGTTTGGGTTATGCTAAATGTAGCTGTAGACCCTGACCAGCAGGGAAGTTAGGCAGAAAACCCTAGGTTCCTTAGCAGTCATCTGTAGATATTACCATGAAGGGAAAAGGTTTGTCCTTATAACTATTTCCTCATTAAGTAAACTAGATGCCTACAGGGCCCAACTGCAGAAGAACCAAAGCACCAAAGCTGAAGGCCGTGTATCTCCTGTATAAATAGCAATGTCTCTTTGTCAAACCATTCTATTTAGCACTACTTCAGTCCTCCTCCTTCATCCTAGACTCTTGAGTCCCTCAAATCCAACATTCCAATTGGCGTGCCCAGGTCACTATTGAATTCAGCTTTCTGGGTTCTTTAATTTGCTGTATAGGTTTTCTACCCTAAGTGACTGATTGAAAAAAAAAAATAATCTCTTCAAGAAACCTTAAGAAAATACCAGATTCCCTATTAACAACAAAAGGTATCTGTGGCAGGACAACTCTGACCTCTGACCTCTGACTTCAGACTCCTGTCCTGAAGGAGTCATCCACAACTCCACATTTTTAAGAGCAGCAGACAACCAGTCAGTGGGAAACAGGACTGTTGCCCTCCCACTTAGTCATCATCTGAGCTCTCAGCAGACCTTACATTGGCAGCTACTCTTCGAGTTCCTGCACTTGCTTGTTCTCTCCTGTACCTCAGGCTCAGGCACAGGAAAATGGACGCTTTTCTCTTTCTTTTTCCTTTTGTTTTCTTAGTGTCTCTTTCCCTCCATTTCCTCAGAACTGCTAGTTGTGGAATCATCTGACTGACAAGTATCACTTTCTCCCCGTAAAGGTAAAGAATTTTTAAGAGACTCTTTCTTGCTCTTGTGTGGTTGCTTCCTTTTCCTGGTACTAGAAGCTCAAGTTTCTTCTGAGAACTCACTTGAAGAATCTGCTGTTATGTCCGTAGCTTCCTTTTTGGTTTTCTTCTGGGTGTGTGTGTGTGTGTGTGTGTGTGTGTGTGTGTGTGTGACTGTTTTTCCTGCTTCTTCCTATGGGATTTTTTTTTTTTTGACTTCTTATGTTTTCGGGATTTGTGGGCAGATGATTTTACCTGGAGAGACTTTTTTCCTATTGATAACATCTTGCTGATCACACTATCCATTTCAAACTCTTCAGGATATACCTCTTTATAACCACTGCGACCCCATCTATCTACTGTATTGGATCCATAATCACATAACTTCTTGTTCCAGGATTTAGCCTTAAGAAAACTATCTTCCAGGACCCCAGAAATTTCATTCTTTGACCTCCAGTAGTCCCTCTGACTTCCTTCATCAAAACCATCACTTCTCATGCGACTTGAGCTGCTGGGTACTGTGTTCCTTCTGGTCCCCTGGTAGACATCCTCCATCTGCTTCTCTAGTCCTCTGATTCTCCACATGTCAGACTCCTCCTAAATCTTATTGTGAGCATCTGTATGCCAGGTGACCTTCCTCAGAAGGACTTTCCCCAGTGAGACCCGTGACACTCTTTAATCATGCACTGCAGCCTTGGGTGGTGGGGTGGGAGAAAAGGTGATGACTTCCTTCTCAGAATGTTTTTAAAAGAATAGTAACACACTCAGAATGGATGAAAACTTACCCAATACAATAAAACGCTTATGACGATAACCGTGCAGCAGACAGCAGACAATGGGGTGCTGGAAACATTACCTTTAAGATAAAAGGCAAGGCAAGTGCTCCAATTACTCTCTGTTCAACACTGGCCAGTAGAGAGGTAAGATAAAGAGGAAATAGGAGCAACTTCACTATATGTGCTGAGGGGAGGCCTGTGGAGGTAGAAAGCAAAACTCCACAGGGTGAATTGCTAACATTTACACGAAACCATGAGGAAATCAACTTCATCCTACTTGTCAACACTAACGGGTAATTTTCTTTTAAATCCTTTTTAAAGACTTTTATTCTTATGTGTAATTATGTGTAAGTATGGGAAAAGGGTGCACATGTGAGCACACTTGCCCACAGGGGCCAGAAGAGGGAGTCAGATCCCATGGAGCTGAGGTTACAGGCAATTGTGAGCCAGCAACATGGGTGCTGGGAACCAAACTCAAGTCTCCTGCAGGACGAATAGGCACTCTGAACCACTGGACCATCTCTCCAGTCCCAGGAGTGAAGCATTAAGTATCATTCTTAATAGCATAATTTAAAGGATCTTTAAATGGCAAGACATTATAAGCCTTGTTATAATCCTGTGTTGCTTTGGATGAAAAATGTGATGGGTGTTTGTTTGTTTGTTTGATCTTCTTATTTTTATTTTGTCGTGTTTGGTTGTTATCTCTTAGAAGCCTGTTCTTTTCTGAGAGACAAAAGGGGAGTGGATCAGGAGGGGGGTGGAATGGGAAGGGAATGGGAGGAGTAGAAGGAAGGTAAACTGTAATAAGAATATATTGCTTGAGAAAAGAATCTATTTTCAAAAAAAAAAAAAAAAAAGACAGAAAAAGATTGTTCCTGTAGCAGTGAAGATCTGGTGATCACTCATTCACAGCCTGTGAATTACAACAGTCTGCTGGGAAAGTTTGGGAAGGGCCATTTGCAGTCCACAAACATTTGTGAAATCCAGAGAGTAACAACAAGCAGAATAATAGAACAGATACTATCAGAACTATCTGTGGAAGTGGTCAGTAGAAGAACAAAAGCAAGGTAATTGCGAGGGGAGGGGAGGGTGGCTATGATCTCTCAGTCTCCTGGTCCTGCTGCCTGCTGCCACACACCCCCAACACCTCGACTTTATGAATTCTCCCTCCAGAACCTTGAGCCAAAACACACTCTCCCTTGGATTGATCTTGGTCTTGGTAGTTTGTTACAGCAACAGAAAGATAACTAAAACAAAACTTTAGTAAATTTTTTGTAGTAAACAAAAACAAAGATATATCATGTTCATGGGTTAGAAAATTCAGTTTGTAAAGACATCGATTTTTTTCCAGAATTGAGGCCATCATAATAAAATCTTAATATTTAGTTTATTGTTTGCAGAACCCAAAAGCTGGTATTTAAATTTATATAGAAATACTAAAGACCAAGAGAAAGAAAATATTCCTGGTGACACTCCTAGCAAGGAGCTTGTTCTATCCAATGACAAGACTGTCTACGAAGTCACATTGGAGCAATCTCATGTCTCTGCAGCATCCAGCAAGATGGCTGTTTTACATGCTGGGTCTCATACACCATGGTTCTCAACCTGTGGGTCACGACCCCCTTGGAGTTAAATGTCATTTTCATAGGAGTCGCCTCGGACCATTGGAAAACCCAGATATTTACATTGCAATTCCTAACCATAGCAAAATTACAGTTATGAAGTAGCAATGAAATAACTTTATGGTTGGGGTCACCACAACATGAGAAATTGTATTAAAGGGTCACACATTAGGAAGGCTGAGAACCACTGGCCTGACATGGATTAGAAATGATCAGGTTGAGGCAGCTGCAGGGACCTGAGGTTCTTCTAAACAGCACCAAATCCATCTCAGTCTGAAGAGTAAAATCATTTACGCTTAACCAATCAGAAACCCCACTAACCTCTAGCTAGGTACTTTCCACTGGACTGTCCTAATTAGGATCACTGTTCACTTTAACCAAATATTTACCTTGTCTTTCTTCCCTGCCTATCTGGTCCCCATCCTCTATGCTCCTTGTTGGAGCCCAAGAACCAACTATTTGCCTTCTGGATTGACCCAGTACCTGAGCTGTTATCTATTCAAAGGAACCCTTTAAATTTTTTAATACTCTTAAGTTTATCTTCTGACAGAACAAAGGTAATAGTAACTGTAAAAATATAAATATTTCTACAGTTTTTTAAATCTAAAATTTGTAAAAAAAAAAAAAAAAAAAAAAAAGTATTTTTAGGCTCACAAATACAGATGTTCCGTTAAATAGTACTGAGATGATAAACAATATGGAAAAAATAAAATTGGACTTCAACCGACTCCCCAACATCAACTTCAAGATTAAAATTTCAAAAGCAAATGGTTAAAATATAAAACTTTTAGGGGAAAATCAAGGCAAGTATCTGAATTCCCAAGGATAAGAAAGAAGTTTGTAAATAAGATTTAAACACACACACACACACACACACACACCACACACGGGCACACACGGGCACACACATGCACGCGCGCACCATAAAGTAAAAAAATTAATACATCAACTAAATTAAAATTAAGAAATTACGTTGAGAGGAGGCTGGGGAAGTGGCGGTGTAAGTTGGGTTGCCTGAGTTGGGATTCCCAGCTGCGCACATGCGTGGGGAAGGCAGCCACGGGAAGATCCTGGGCCGCTGGCATCTGCTCTTGTTAAAGCGGAGAGCTTTAGATGGGAGACCCTACCCTAAATGAGGTGGAGAATGAAAGGGGAAGAGCACAAAATCAAACTGTAGGCTTCTCCCTGCCCCTCCACACACACTACACACAAACGAGAAACAAAAGACACAGGACAGAAGGAACAAAGAAAAGAGAAAGGAAGGGGGAAAAAATGAAACAACAACAAAGAAAATAACCAAGAAACTCTGTTTACAGAAGTCTCATAATAGAAGAGAAAACAAAATCTAGTCACAGAATTAGAAGAAATATTGGCAATAACTGGTAATTTGTATGCTTTAATTTTTTTTAAAGCAAAACAAATTGGGATGAAAAAAGCCGCTGACCTCTGCCTTCACGAAAGAGCAAATGTGAATGATCGAAGGATGTTCAAACTCATTAGCAACTCGGGAAACGCAAACTAAAGCTTACCCAGTCCCAGCCTTATAGCCGCGAGACTGACCAAGAAAACAACGTATTAAAAACAAATGTGTAAATACTGTGCCTTGGTGAGCATACAGTGGGCGCAGGCTGAAGCTGGCCCCTTGGAAGATGGCATCTCCTATGGTGGAGACTGGGAACCTGACGGTGTGCAGTCACAGAACTGGCTCTGCGGAGAAAGTCACAGGTGAAGTGTCAGGTGAACAGGCAGAGTTGACTGTTGCCTCAGTCTCCTGCCATCAAGTGTGGGTGGTCAGGGTGCTACAGGCTGAACGAGGGACACTACAGCAGGGGCAGAGACCCGTAAGGATGGCCTCACTAATGAGTAGACAGGAGAGTTCATCTAAGCTACTCCTGGAACATTCTGGCAACATTCTAGCCTCCCAACACCTTATAGGGAAGTTGGGTAGGGAGCTCTAAAAGCCAGCTCTCTTGGTTATGGGTCCCTGGAAACCCCAGAGGCTTGCCCAGTTATAACCGTCACTTTGAGTAAAAGTAAAGTCAGTCACCTGCCGTACATCCCACCCATCACCCTAAGGGCAGACAGTGGAGAATATTTAGTACATGTTGTGTTATTATATATCTATAGTGATAGTACTTAGTCATATGCTCATAGCAAACACTAGAGAAAAACTCAAATATATACCAAGAGTAGTCTAGACAAGTAATGTAGGTATATTTATGTTAGAATGCCATAGAACAGAGAGAAATAGATGAAATTTTATTGTATGCATCTATATTTTTAAATTGACTCTACAATATATGTTACCTCAGTACGTTGCCTCAATAACATAATACTGAGACTAAAAAGTCAGTCACAAACTTCTTGAAACACAAAATGAATTTATATATCACTTAGGAATATTCTTATAAGTGACAAAAAGAAAATCAATACAGTGCTTGTCAGACAATAATAACTTTTAAAAATATTTTTAAGTGTGTGTTGTGTATACCTCGAGAGCCAGTAACCTTGGGGACTAGAAGAAAGATTGGGTCCCCTAGACTTGGAGTTACAGGCAACTGTGGGCTGCCCAACACGGGTGCTGGGAACTAGACTCAGGTCCTCTGCAAGAGCAGCAAGTGCTCTTCAGCCCCAGTGATGAATTAAACCTTAGCTTGTATGTACTGGGGACTGCAGAGGATGAGGGGAGGACAATCTAAAAGGCTCATAAACGATCTCTCTCGGAGCACTTTCCGATTCCTTAACCTGAGTGTGAGCACACACGCACTTACCTCAGCATTAGAGTTTCAGCACACGTATTCACTTTTACATTTTACTGTTAATTAAGACATTTCTGAATTTTGAAAAACCAGATAACAGATGTTCAAAGAATATGAAAAACAGAAGATAAATCTTTCAGTGGATTTCAACTCTCATCCTTGCAATAAATTTCAAGAGACATCTTTGTTAATTCAAAGACACAAGTCTTTATTTTTATTTGTTCTCTCTCAGCCTCTCTGTCTCTGTGTGTGTCTCTTTGTCTCTCCTTTCTGTGTGTCTCTGTCCATCTCTGTCTCTCTATGTCTCTGTCCCCTCTCTCTCTCTCTCTCTCTCTCTCTCTCTCTCTCTCTCTCTTTCTCTCTCTCTCTCTCTCTGGGGGAGAGGTGGATATGGGAGTGTCCCTGAGGAGGTGTATGCATGCCCCAGCACCAGGCTAAAAGTCATAGTACAGCTTTCTAGAGTCAGCTCTCTCCTTCCCACTACCACACATCCTGGGGCCAAAGTCAGGCCCCAGTCTTGGTAACAAGAGCCTTTACCCACTGAGCCTTTTGGTTATTATTAGTGTATGTTGGGTGGGTACATGTGCCATGGCATGCACATGATTGCACACATGTGGCAATCAGCTGACAACTTTAAAGAGGAAGTTCTCTTCTTTTACCTCCACGTAGCTTCCAGGGATCAAGCATAGGCTTGAGCGAGCAGCAAATGGCATTATGTCCTGTGCCGTCTTGCCACGCAGACATGAATCTTTCCATGGGTCAGCATTTAGGCACACCTGGCAGTCAGCGTTTGTATAAATGGCCTCCACTCTTCTGGATCCAGTCAAAGACTAAATAACAAAAGAAGCTGTGGCCATTGAGGACAGATCTGTTGCCTATGTGGCATTTCTTTTCTCCTCCAGTGGAAGCTTGCGTCAGATTCCCATGCATACATACAAGCATGTTAGCACTGTTGACCCAGTTGATTGGAGCTGTTTGATTCTCCATAAACCAAAGAGAGGCTGGAAGAATTCCCACCTTGAGCTTGTGCATATACCCTCTTGGCTTTCCTGCCTGTGCAGCAGGAGGCCTTCCCAGACCGGCTAAACTCTGTTTCCTCTTCACCTGGAGTTCACTTCGGCCTTTTCCTGTGTGTGCGTGAGATTCATTGCCAGCTCATCTTGATGGAAACACAGAGACTTCAAAACCACTGATAGCTATCAGCAAAAACACCATCGCTCCCAACACAAAATCCGAAGAGAAACTTCCTTTCTTGGATGCTTTGTGAAGGGCAGAAATAAATATTGTTGACTGGGCCCAGGGAGAAGATAAATCCTTCCCTGTTTAAAAAAAAAAAATGAGAGAGAAAGAACCTGAACACTATGAATAACCTCCATCCTCCTGAGTTGCAGGAATCCCAGCCCTGAGATACTCACATGAGTCTCTCCACACAGTTCCAGCCTAGAGCCCTTTGCAGTCCAGAGTCAGTGCTTGTCTAAGACTATCTCTTTCTTTTCCTATTTGGCATGTCTGGTACATCTTTTATCTTCAACATTCAGCATAGTGACTGGCACTTCACGCTGGACTCTGGTGACAGAGGAAACCTTGCTTAAGCTATCTAAGAGACACCTTGCTGGTTCTAACCAAAGGAAAATGGGAGTCCAGACTCTAAAGAGACATACCCAGATCCACAGAGAGAATAGGAGAAGCAGAATCATTTGTCTTCTGAATCCCGTCCTATTTACTACCAGGTATAGAAACTTCTGGAACAGCTATATATTTTATCCCAGTGCCCGGACTCTTCAAGTCTGCATCTCTGCCTTGGCAGAAACAAAATGAGCTAATTAAATGCTTGCCACTAGCTTATTTTGGAAACTTCATGGAGTGTGTGAGAGTCCGAATGAATTCTGGCCACTATTGATTACTTCACACTCAGAGAGAACCTTTCAAGCATGGTAAGAAAGTGAGGAGGCTAAACCATGGCCGAGGGTTATTAATATTGTAATGCTTTTGCTTATTGGTGCGGAAAGGCAACTCCTAGCTATATAAGGGACCAAAGCTTTTAAGGCTCTAACAGAGAAGAAGAGAGAATCCTTCAAGGTAGAAGGACAGTCCAGCCAAATGCTCATTTACCTAATTGCTTTGGAACAACCAAGATAACCCTGCTTACTGTGGGAGAAAGAAAATCGATAGACTGTATTTAGAGGAAGCTAAAAGCACAATTGGGTCATTCTCTTTGTGGCTAGTAGAGTGGTACCTGGGCACAGATCCCCAGAGGAGTAGCATCAGGTAAAAAGTAGTCCATGCAGCCTAAGATAACCCATGAGCTCCTGTAAAATAGATCCTTGTAAAACTTAGGTGTTTCAGTGCCTTAGAGAATGACACGTGCCTAGGGGCAGTGAAACTTACAAACATTTTCTCCAGCGAGAGGGCATGTAACCCACTGGTAAGATTGCCAAGGCTCTGGATGACAGCATTGGTTCTCACAGAGATTTCTGGGACCTGAATCAAATCCCTCCTGTTTCTCATGGAGATTTTTTAGGCTTTATGTATTCCCTTTTTGCACGTGTCCATCCAAAAGTGGCCGCACTGTCCATCACATGGGCAATCGCTCTAGCGAACACAGGATGTTTGGAAGAAATCGACGTCATTGCTTAGTCACTAATCCAGGACTGACGAGACAACAGACTCATGAAAACCCATCCTTGGACAGTGGCCATGCCTGTGTTGCCTCTGTGTAGTCACCTCTGAGCTATGATGTGTAAGAAACTCCAGGTAAAATTCAAGGCATCTAAACAGTCTTGAATGTTTTAAGGTAATTCGTGTATCAGGTTATCCCAATACAGCATCAAGCTAAAATACTTCTAAAGCCACTTTTTAATTTCTTTGACCAGGTCTCATGATGCAGCTGTGGCTGGCTGACCGCCAACTCATGATCCTCCTGCCTCAGTTCCCCAAGTGCAAGGGTTACAGGCATATACCACCATGCCCAGATTTGAAAACAGTTTAAAATGAAGCAAAATAGACCTTTTCTACAGTGTGGATTTTCAAAGCTAGAATTAATTTATTCTCTGGAGTAAGAGTTGTCCTGGTTTTGAAAGTGTTGCCTTGTGGTTTATTCTAAAGCGTTCCATACTGCTCCATTTAGCTGTCACATCCTCAGTTGGCTGCTCTCCCCATCATGACTCCTGGCCTCTGTCTCTGCTTCACTTGCTCCTCCTCAGCCTCCCACGTGCTCTCTGCCACTCTCCCATGTGTTACATCTTACATCTCCCCTCTGCCTGGGGAAAGACTACAGACCCTTCACCTCCCGATGTTCTCTACCATGCCATGGTCTGGTCCAGCCGGAGTCCCTCTTCATCAGTAGATCTGATGCGCCATGTTTACTTTGCCTTTCTAGTTACCTAAAGTATCTTTTCTTGGCTCTTTTAATAAGGGAAAATTCTACTTATTCGCCGACACCCAGCTCCTTGCTTCTTTAAGCCTCCCTCTGCTCAGACAGAACCATCTACCATTCTCTGTTCTTGCACTGCTTTCTGGAACAGTTGTGGTTGTATGTTGATCACACTGGCACGCTTCCAGCTCCTAAGGACAGGGGTCTGACTGGGCCTTTTCTGTATCTTCTGTGTATCTACCTATTAGAGAAGCAACAATCTTCATTGAAAGAATCAGTTCTATTGGAATTACAGAGAAATTACAGTGCCTCCCCAATAGTCAACGTTTGGACTCTCAGCTGTATCAATGCCTGTACACCAAAGAAAGTTGAGGCAGAAGTATTGATTCAATGTTAACAGAGGCAATGTACTGTAAATTAGCATTTACAAAAATCAATTATACTTCTTCATAAGACAGAGACAGAGCAGAAACTTGAGATTGTCTTCACCCGGTCATTTGTATTTAACTGTTAATTATAAACCTTAATTCTCTTACTTCAAGTGCTGATGATCAAAATAACTCCTGCTCTTAGATAATTCTACGGCCTCCTTGCAAGTGTGGGTCTATAGAAGTGTGATGCCCTGCACACAGTTTTTGTGGTACTGGCAGTAGAACTCTGGGCCTGTTGGATGCAAATCAGGCACTTTGCCAACTGAACTATACCCCAGCCTTGGGTGGATTTGGGGAGACTTTTTTTTCCTGTATGGATGATCAAGAAGAAACTGGGGAAGACAACTGTTTGGTTACACTGCTCTCTTTTCCAAGCTACATCCCAGCTTTTGGCATCCTTTCTGTTTCTTCCCGTTGACTAGATGCAGGCTTTTAGTTCCTTGGCTTGCATCTGTCCTTGACTCACATTTATTCCATGTTCTTGTCTCAGTGTTAATGGTTAACAGAGCATGTACCGTAAATTAGCATTTATAAAAATCAATTAGACTGCTTCATAAGACAGAGCAGAAACTTGAGATTGTCTTCAGCAGATCATTTGTATTTATCTGTTAATTATAAACCTTAATTGTCTCTTTTTATCATATTAATTTGCACAAATTGTACAACTTCAGAGTTTAGCAGTTTTCAAGCCTTGAAATACAATTACTCTCTTAGCATTCTTTTCAGAAACATAGTGCTCATTAATGATTAGGCTGGTAAAATTAGCAGTTCTGATAATTGGCCTTGGCTTCTCCTTGGATTATTTTCTTTCTTTCCTTACTAAAGTTCTGGTTTCATAATTACACATGTCTCTTGGCTTCGTCTGTGCCTGGGCTCTGTTTTAATTGGCCTTCATGGTTCATAAGATTTCACAGGAACTGGGCTCAATGTAGAAAGTACTTCTGTGCCAATGAACTGATTTCAAATAGGTTTGACTCTTTTCTCTTCTTAGACTTTTCTTCTGTGAGCTCAGTCCACACGTTGAAACTCTTCATATCAGAAGACTTAGATGTGAATTGAGGAAAGAGAGCCCACATTCCAGCCCCACCCACAAAACACTACAGGCACCCACCTTGCAAGCTGACTGGTTCTCTCCTTGGCTACCTCTCAACTCAGAATCCATCTTCTCTCAGCCTGACAGTCGCTTAGAAGGAGTCATATATCACACAGCAGGTATCCAGAGACCAAACAAGATTTGTTCTTCCGAGAGGATGCACAAATCTTGATTAAGTAGACGATCTACCGTAAAGAATAATGCACCCTAACCATCCCAGAACTAGACATCCTCCTGCATCAAAGAAAATTATAGCTTTCCGGCACTCTCCAGAGGCTTTGCTGTCAACTCTGATCTTACTGGTTGACAGTCTGCATGCTCAGTCCCCAAGGCTGCAAGCTTGAGAGAAGGAGAAGAAAGACATCTGTCCCCTGCCAGACCACAGTTAGCAGAGATAAGAATTCTGTCCGGATTCACTGACTGTCCCCTCCTATACAGAGGATCAAAGCATATCTAGTGATCATCCAACATTATAGAAACAAGTGTCTGAGTCCTTGACTGGACATCTAGGCTGATTAATTAGCTCACTGGGCAGATGCTCCGTCAGAAGCCACCTTTCCAAAGTGAGGCCAAAGATTTTCATCCTTTACCTGAGTCAAAACCCAAGCCAGGTATGACATGTGAGTCAAGACCACAAGTCTGCAAACTGTGGTCTTCAGGATTTTGTTCATTTTATTGGGTGGAGGAGGGTGCTGGGAAAAAGGTAGGGCACCAGAAGGCAGCAGGAAGTATGGTTCCACCGTGATCCACAGGCCACCCTCAATTCTTGCTCTCAAAAGATTCTTCCATATCCACTTCCAGAAAGCAGGGACCACACAGCACCACACCTGCTTAAGACCAGTGTTTATGTCTGTGAGTGAGAGGTTGCCACCCATCAGAAGGGAAAGGCTTCCGGCTCTGCCTGTTGCCATTCTCCGTTACTTGTGAGATCAGGTTGCTTTTAGCAAGTGTGTGTTCCACTACTCATCCTGCCAGACAGATCTCTGGATGTTCAGGCCTGCTTTAATCCACACTGGCTTGGAGCAACTCATGCCACAGAAATGTGGTCAGGTTACCTCCTAACAATCTCTCCCCACCCTAGTTTCCCCTAATGAAGCACTGTAGTCTCTTGTGGTGGTGCCTGGCCACAGGATTCTGAATCCTGTGACAGAGTGTTAAAGCTATTCCCAGGGAATGACAAATGTTGACGGAAAACAAGCCAGCCATCCTGCTGTGCAGCTCTGAACTGTCAATTTTGTAAGTTGCAAGACAGGGATAGGGATGCTAGCTACCAAAAGGTGAGACCAGAGTGCATCTCAACAACTGGGATCTAAGTAAGGAGAGGATGGAGGGAAGCTGGCCACAAAGAACCCTCTGTGTGGAAAGCTTTGCAGGCAAAGCATGGCAGACAGTGGGGGTGAGGAAAGGAGGGTGGGACTCCATCTTATGCTAACTGTGATGCTGTCTTTGACTTTATTCTCTTGGGTTTTTTGTTGTTTTGTTGTTTTGTATAGCTGGGGGTTTGGTTTGGTTTGGTTTGAGCCAGGGCTAGATTGGAACTCATGATTCTACCTCAGTGCCTGAGTGCTGGAATCACAGGTACATACATGACAGAGAGTTGACACCTTTCGCTTGTCTCCTCAAGACCTACAAATCAACCCAGTGTAGGACATGCAGACCTCCCTTGCCAGCAGTTCCCCTCACTTCCTTCTTATCTACCCTCCTTCATAGGAACCTCTGTAGCTCAAGGATTGCCTTCCTTCCTCCTTCAGTGTTAACAAAGCATAAGCCCTTCGTGGTTCAGCTGTGAGTCCTCCAGGGTTCAGCTGTGAGTCCTCCAGGGTTCAGCTGTGAGTCCTCCAGGGTTCAGCTGTGAGTTCTCCAGGGTTCAGCTGTGAGTCCTCCAGGGTTCAGCTGTGAGTCCTCCAGGGTTCAGCTGTGAGTCCTCCAGGGTTCAGCTGCCAGTTGTCTGACCTCAGTGTCTAAGGACAGCAGCCAACACTGGGCTAGGGATCAGTAAAACTTCAGCCACTGGCTGTCATCAGATTCCAGAGGGGTGAAATGAGAATAGCGACACCAACTCCTTCCATGTCTCAGACTCAGCTGAGAGCCATGCTTGCAAACATTAGAGAAAACAAAAAAAAAACAAATCTGAACTCTGCCTTAGGCTAGCCTGGCGCCCTCATGCAGGGCACCTTGACCCCTCCCCTCACTCCCTCTGTCCGTCAGACAAGTCGTCATGACACAAATGCTGCATGTTCTCACTCATGTAGAAGCTGAAAATGTTGGTGTTGGTCACATAGAAGTAAAGAAAAGAATGAAAATCAACAGAGTCTGAGAAGGAGGGGGATGGGTAAAGGAGGAAGATAGATCTTAGGCACCAAAATACGGTCAGACAGAAGTCAGGCATTATAGGGTTCTGTCACATAGAAACACAGTAATAGCAAACAACAATTTAACATACACTTAAATATCTAGATAAATGATTTCAAATATTCCCAGTATGGTGAAATAACAAATATCTGGGGCAGAAACTATATTTACTTTACAATGTATTCAGTGAATGTGGTTAATAGTTACATAATTTAGATGTAAAACTAGACTTAGACCCTAGTTCAGTTTGACCCTGTGTCTTAATGAAGGGAGATGTAAACCTAAAACTTACCGTTGCCATCCGGTGCCATCCGGGAAATCAGTTAGAGTAGCCTCCAAACTGGAAGGGGTGTGGTCACAATGTGCTGAGAAATAGCCTGGTCCGGCCAGCTTTCCAGGTTAGTCCTGTGTTTGTCTCAATCTAATGTCTTAATTGGATGGTGAAGTTTTTGAGGTCAAAACCATCTCTTTTCTATGTCTTTCCATCCTAACCTGGAGTAAACCTAACCCAAAGTACAGAGAGTTGAACTGCATTAAATCCAAGCCTACTTAGGCTAAGGACATCTCTCCTATTCACCACCACTCATCCGGTCTTCCAAATTCTCTTTGAGGGAGAGTGGTGACACAGTCCTTGGAGGTCACAGTCTCTTAGAGGCCATAACCTTCCTTCTCTGGAAGTGTTTGTTTTGTTTTATTTCAGTATATTGGCATGATAATTTTCCCCATAAGAAACACACTTCCTCTTTTTAATAACTTGACAGCCTATTGTTTAAGCCTGAGGGTGAGGGAAAGACCAGAAATAATTTACAGAGGAAACTTGGCTCAGGTGTCTTCCCCAGATGCTATTGGTATCGTGAGACCATCCAGAGGGGCAATTCATGTAAACATATGCTCACACAACAGAACTTCAGTGGGCTTTTGTATTTCTACGAGGGGTTCAAATACTAACATTTGCCATCTGGTCTGTTTGGATGGCTGGGAGTGGTGTCTGCCCAGCATCTGGGTTCACTCTGTATTCTTCAGACATTTACAGAACTTAAGCACTGTGCTAGGCACAGAGGAGACAAACAGCACCCTCTGCTCTCATAAGGGAAGTTACAGGCTAACAATAATAATGATGATAGTAATAATTGCACTAATAATAATAATAATAGCACAATGGTGCCATGAAACAAAACTAAACTTGCTAAGTGAGCCTGACAGTTGGAACAAGGAAGAGAGGAAGGACCCACAAAGTCCACCTGAGCAAAGTGAGGAGTTGTTCACACCGGAAATGCCGGAGAAAGGAAACCGATCAGAAGGCGAGGGCAGGAACTTTGACACTAAGCCATGAATCAAAGGAATGCATGAGGGAGACTTGCAGGACAGCCAGAAGGAGAGCAAGAGAATGAAGAGAGGAGGGCCACAGAATTCCAGGGACAGAAATGAATGGGGTCAACAGTAGGGCTGTCGGGCTCTCTCGGCAGCCATGGCATTTGGCACTTTAGAAGAAGTCATATATGTGGTCAGTATGAAATTTTATGAATGTGTGTATATGTTAATTTCCAAGTTTTCTCATTGCAAGTGTAAAATGCATAGAGAAGACACACCAACCGGTGGCCATAATGCATAAAAAGCAATATGTCTCTTTGACAAATTCACCTTCCACTCAGGTTTCCATCCGTATTAGTTCATCTTTATAGTCTGTCTGACAGGATCTAAAATCCACCAAGTGGGCAAGACTTGGGGAGTGCCTGTGAGGGTCTTCCTAAGTGAGGTTAATTTTGGCAGGAAGGCTCACCGTGAATGTGGGCAGCAGTGTCCCATGCACTAAGGTTCTAGAATGGATAATAAAGAAACAGCCAAGAGAAAACCAGCCCTCCTCCCTCGCTGCTTCCTGACTAGATATAACATGGCCTGCTGCCTCAACCTGCTCCATGACCAACCATCCCTACGACTATGAGCCAAACCCTTTCTTTCCTTAAGACATTTTTGACCCAACAACTAGAAAATAACTAATGCATACCACATTGCTTTGTTTTTGTGACCCACCATTTACATTATGATGCTGTCATCAGCTTGAGTGAAAATTAATGGCGATGCAGTTATTTTATCTAATCTACTGCCCGTGTTTCAGTTTTGTTACGTGGTCTTCTGCTGAACTATTTTCTCCCACTGAACAATTCAGGTTAGGACAAGGTATTGCATTTAGTTGCTACGGTAAACATTCATTGTCCTTGTTTATTTGGCAATGTTTTTTTTTTTTTAATTGATACAAAGAACTGTACACACTTGCTAACCCTTGAACACATGGGCTCTTAGATATCAACAGAGAAACCTGCCAAAATCTTGCTACCTTCTCCAGCAGCATCTGTCTCAGCTGGACACTTTGCAATTTAGAATCATACACGCACCCAGGAGATTCACTTGGCACTAAAGTCTGTGAAACAACCATATCCTTCTCTAAGAAAAGCCCCAGTTTGGGGCTGGAGAGATGGATCAGCAGTTGGGGGCACTGGCTGCTCCTCCAGAAGACCCAGGTTCAATTCCCAGCACCCTCATGGCAAATCTGGGACAGTCACTGGTTTTACATGGAAAGAAATCACTTTGACAGCTCTACAGAGTGAAAAGCAACGTGCAGAGCATCCTTATCTGTAACCTGGATCTCAACATGGTGAATCATAAGAAAAGCATTCTTCCTCCCACTTTGCTAACCACAGAACAGGGATGTGGAGAAGTTAAGCACCTTACCCGTGGCTGTGGTTCACTATAGGGACCGCAAATGGCAGCACCAAGTACTGAATCCAAATCTTCAGAGCAAGAACATATCATTCGGGTTCTGAGTGAAGTTTCTGACAAAACAGTTCTGTCTCCGAGCTGATCAAGCATCTTCTAATCGAAACTGAATTGTGATTCTGAGATCAAAAAATACCCAGAAGAAAGGAGAAATGGCAAAGGAAAACCTCCAAATTCTGTGATAAACTGTTCTTTTTTTTTTTTTTTTTTTCATGTTTTAAATTTTGTCTTTTCAGATTATTTTTACTTCTGTGCGAGCCTGTATGTGCATGCACACAGCATACACATCACACGTGTGCAGGGACCAACGCCATCAGAAGAAACTATCTGATTCTCTGGGGCTGGAGTTACAGGTGGTTGTGAGCCACTCAATATGGGTGGTGGGAATGAAACTCGGGTTCTCTGGTCAAACAGCACTTGGTTTTAACTGCTAAGCCATCTTTCCAGCCACCCCTCAAACACACCTTTCCCCCTACTTCAACCGAGATTCTGAATCATCAAAGCTCTGAATCATCTATAACTATGTGACTTGAAGGGATAGCTAATGCCTTAGAGAGGGTTAGAGAGAGAGTACTTCAGGGACAGGGAGGGTGGAAACTCAAGCAGGCTGTATATTGGTCTTCCCAAGATAACTTGCTATTCATACTAAAACATCAAAGAAATTGGGCCAGAACATTACCTAAGAGTTAGAGTGTCTGCCCTGCAGAATAAGATATAGCAGCAGGTGTTTCTGGACTGATATAATCATTTCTTTAATCAGTATCAATCAATCAATCATGCTGTGGTTCCCAGGAGATCTGCTGGATCTGAAGAGCTTTGACCAATGGTAGTACCCTATTCTTGGGAAAGTAACCAACAAATGTTACTTCAGGGACTTTGAAGGAAAAGCTAGCACCCTGAGGTCAGAGCTATTACATTGTCAAGGATGCCTTTTCCAGGGGGAAAGCTGGGCTTGCAACTGTGTACCGGAGAGACTGGAGAGAGAGAGGACGGTATTCAGTAGCCTCTGCTCTTCCAGCTCCAGAGCATGAATGGGTTTTATTTAATTAAGCCTAAATAATGCAAATCACTTGCTGAAGTTGAAATTTAAAAGTAAAATATGTCTATCAGAGAGATGGGCAAGGTGGACACCATGCAGGCAGGCCTGGGAGAGCATTTTTCCAGGTGCACCCTTTGGAATAGACTCCTACCACACCCCCCAAAACCCACCCTTTTCTTTCCTTAAAAGAATTGTCTATAAACCACAGCCTATTCTGATCACACCAACCCCTACTTTCCCCTGCCTGTTACTGAAGCACAGATCAGCCCCTTGGCACTGCTTTCTCCTCAGTCTCGGGTGACCTTAAGTCTTGAACCGGTTTCCGGCTAGGGAGATGTCTTCTTGCTGAACAGAGCAAGCATTAGCTACTGGCCAGTTTCAGGCCCAGAGCCTCCCAAACCATCAGGAAATCCGGGGGTTATGGGAAGTCAATCTCTTTGAAACCGGATTCCTCTAAATTAAAAGTTAAACAGGGCACCCGTGGGTATGGTGCTTCCCAGGTTGTGATTTGTGGCCCTGCATAAAGTTAGTCCTCTTCCTGACAAAGCTCCTTTTCTCTCAACTGTCAAATGGTTTATGAAGGCAGGAAACCCGAAGTCAGCTTCCACTTGGAGCAAGCCTAGGAACTGACGCATTCAGCCAGGAGGCCAAGGCATATATTTCAATCACACCTGACCTGTTCTTCCTCTATTCCCACGGATTTTCTTAATTTGCTCTCAACTCTACAGCTCCAGAGACAGAGCTCAAGGCTCCAGTAGAAAGAAAGAAAGAAAGAAAAAGAAAGAAAGAAAGAAAAGAAAAAGAAAGAGAAGAAAAGAGAGAAAAGAAAGAAAGAAATGAAGGAAGGAAGAGAAGGGAAGGGAAGGGAAGGGAAGGGAAGGGAAGGGAAGGGAAGGGAAGGGAAGGGAAGGGAAGGGAAGGGAAGGGAAGGGAAGAGAAGAGAAGAGAAGAGAAGAGAAGAGAAGAGAAGAGAAGAGAAGAGAAGAGAAGAGAAAGAAAAGAAAAACCACAAACTCAGATGACCACCACAGATCCTTGGCACCACTCCAGATGTTGTAGCTTGAAGTAGTCACATCCAATATCAGGGCGTGAAGGGCACTTTGTAAAATATCAAGGCGTCAACGAGCACAAATGACTGCCAGTTAAACAGCAAAGGGAGGCTTGCAGAGACCGTTAATGAGAAGTTTTACATTCCCGAAAGCAAATTCCTACACATGCAAGGCAATGATCTTTAAAAACTTAAACAATTCTTAATAATAGTTTCGCAGTGTCTACCACCAATATCTTGAAAATAACAGTATCATCGGATTCATAGATTTAAAAAATTTTTTTTTTTTTTTTTTTTAGTTTTTCGAGGGTTTCTCTGTGTAGCCCGGGCTGTCCTAGAACTCACTTGTTACCAGGCTGGCCTCGAACTCAGAAATCCACCTGCCTCTGCCTCCCAAGTGCTGGGATTAAAGGGGTGTGCCACCACTGCCCGGCGTAGATTTAAAATTTAACAATAGCAACAACAACAAAAAATACATTGAACTCCTTCCAGGCACGAGACTGTGATAGGTAGTACTGATCTTCTATCATTCAGCCACCAAACCTAGGCTTATGCAGTTTAGGAGTTAAAGTGGAGGAGTAATCGAGTTAATAGACTTGTGTAGTAAATGTGGCTGTTAGTATCGAGGCATTTCTGAGCTTATAGAAGACTTCACAAAAGACCAAAATTTTAAAAATAATAAATAAATAAATAAATAATAATAATAAATAATAAATATGGATTAGGTTCAAGGTCAGTCTCATTGCTCTGAAACCGGCACTCGTCAGGGCCGATGGAAGCTGCCAAGTCTTTAGGTTAGCAGTATTAGCGCAGTCGAAGTCACAAGGAGTGGTACAGATGTCACTAAGAATATCAAAACTCGGGCTTCCTCAGAAAGCTGCTTTGGAAGCTGCTGTTGAAGCTGACTGGAAAGAAACCAGCAGCAGACCCTAAGAGAAGAATTGAAATGAAGACAGAAGAACCATTCACTCTCAACAACTAGTCTCTCCCCAAACAAAAAAACATCTGTCCAGTGGCTGCTGCCCAGTGTAATCTCTCAATCCAGGCCTGTGCAGTGTAAATACTGCCAGGAGACTCACCGATCCTCAGGCTGGGGATATCCCAAAGGCATCGGAAAAGCACCCATGAAGTAAAACAAACAAAAACAAAACCAGCATATCCAAAAGAGAGAGGTATGCATTTGTATGGAGTTAACACTGGCAAACTTCGAGCTTTACGTCAGCCAGTGACCAAACTCTTCAGACATCAAGGACAAGGAGGGGAAATAAAAACTGTTCAAAGCCAAGCTTAATGAAAGCCCAGGGGTATTCATTATGCACACCACCCCAGCAATAAATACTCCAGAAGTAAATCAAATGGAGGATGATGCAGGGAACGAAGAAATGCACAGGGTAATCAAGGGAAAGAGAGTCATACGCTCTGCTTGGTGCAAAGCCATCTGGAACACACCAGGGGGGGGTGACTTGGCATGGGATAAACAGAAAGCACGAGGCTGGATAGCCAGAGATTGCCCAGGTTGTGAAAGCAAAGACAAGCAGGGTGATGGGAAATAAATCAAATATACATGAAAAGATGAGCAAGGGAGGTAAGTGTAAAGTGACAAGGCCTTTGTGAACGTCAACAGCAGCCAACCTGAGCAGACAGAGCTTTTATCACACAGGAATCTAAATGTTCATCTAAGCTCTCAGTGTTAATAGACATTAAAGAAGTTGTGCCTTCTGCTGGTTCAACCAGTTGCAGGATCTTAACTGCAACCCTCCAGGCCTCTCAGGGGACCTCCAGGGCTGCAAAGGGCACAGTCTTCTTCAAGGATCATGGAGACTGAGAAGCAAAAGTCAGAGTCAGACATACCCTGGTCTACAAGAAGACAAGGACAAAAACAAAACCTGGCTGAGAATGGGGTTTCTAATGACCTCAGGGTAGTGAAGGTCACTGCAGAATAGAGGCTGTGCCCTGCACAGTATTTCTCCTGTCAGGCTACAGTCTCTTGTGAATCTGCATAGTCCCAAACATTACAAGGTCTGTCCCAAAGTAATGAGGTAGACCACACGGTGGTTTCTAAGCATACATTAAAATATCCATTGAGGAGCTTCTAATACACAACAGAAATGAGGCTAGAAGTTTTATGTACCATAACTCCAACTACCTAAACCCTATGAAATTTTTGTTACTACCACGAGTTGTTATTAAGAACTAGTGATAGTAATAGCGATAATCAGAAACATGCGTCAATCAGGCTCCACTCCACAAGTTATAACTCTATGAAATTGGGACCATTGCTAACCTAGTTTGGGGCAATGAGAAAGTAATGAAGCAGGGACTGAACTAAGCCACCTGCTGTGTTGTCCTTAAGGCTAAAAGCACTGGGAGATGTCCATACCGGCACGACTAGAAGGCCCATATAAGTATAGGAACCCCATATCTCCCCAGCCTCTTGGGTAGGCTCCCACTATTTAGGTATCCAAAATTAGGTGTCCTGTATAGGACAAATTCTAAACAGCCACTCTAACCACTGCCTTGAAGTTAGCTGTGTAGAATATGGTACAGGTACATTTTAAAAATAAAAAATAAAAAGGTCTGTACCCAGTTGGCCCACACAGAGCTGTTCAATGTACAATGTTGACAAGCTATAGCCAACATCCTATTGTTGTTCATTTGCTCACTGGTATCTTATCTACATTTGAGGGGGGTGTGGATAGCATTTGCTCCACATCTGGAGTGTATACAGCTGCAGAAGTCCTGACCTCGAGTAGAAAATAAAAACTATACCCCTCAAGATTAGAAAGGCAAGTTATATACATTTTGTTATTATTGCAAAACAAGAAAGTGCAGGTGTGGAAAGAGAGCCAAGTTACACACCGAAGCACTAATGATCATACGCTGAAGAGAAGTGAGAGCAGAGAGACCCAAGCTCCAGCTACAAACTTACCTGCATGGATGTCAGTCAGGAGAGACCAGGCGTGGGAGATATGCTCTCCTCCAAGACTTCCACTCCCAGTGGGCATAAGTGCGCAAAAAAGAATCACTTTTATTTCTTATCATAAATCCTTTTCCTTTTGGTTAACTTTCAGGCAACAGGAGCTGTACAATATATAAGGCTGTCACTGGAGGTTTTTCCACAACAGAAGTGGCTTAGCTTCTAAGTTCCTGGAAGCAAACATCTAACATATATGTAAATGGCAAAGCCCACTGGTCCTTTGTCTTCTGTGACCTTCTATATTACAGAACCCAACACCCGCAGCCAGGCCCAAGAACTAGGCTAGGTTCTTCACTGAGCATCCAAAACCAGCTCCTCTTTGCCCTTCTCCCAGACTTGGAAGAGCATCTCCAAGCTGTTCATACTAACTACCAACCAAGGGACGTGCTTTCAGTGCACACAACCCAGAAGGCTCAGCATGAACACAATCTTGGTGTTCTTCAGATACTACTGTAGAGTCAGAACAAGTTTTGTAGAATCTATACAGACAGTAGTAGGAGTATCTCTGAGAATCAAAACCACAAAGAACAGAAACTGATCAAGTATCACAACTACCTCTTGGCTTTTGGTCACCTTTGGGGCAAAGGACACAGCGAGGAGGCCCATTTGTTCCTTTAGAGGGCACATGGAACAAACCCATGGACTCCTATACCTATATCTATATGCTACACTGTCTATATGTTTAGGTCAGTCTCAAACACCCTTCCTCTCCCAGCTGTGGGATTGAAATACCTAGGCTTAAGGATGACAAGACTCTAAATTGCCCCCAAGAGAACACTTCAGCAGAAACCTACAAATGGTGCTAGAACAGTTGGCTACCAGGCCCCTATGGCAGATATCATGAGGCTCAGGGGCTTAAGCCTTCAGATAAGTCTGTCACTGAAGCATAACAAATTACCTTCAAATATGTTGGTCTAAGACAACAAGCAAACATTATGTCCTTACAGTATGGAGGGTTAGAAATCTGGGAACCCCTCACTGTTTCTGACTGGGAGATCCCGGGAGGCTGTAACCATCTGAAAGCTAAAGGAGGTTGGGGGCAGGGCTCAGGTCTTCACTTCCTGTCCCAGAACTGAACTTCCTGGGCGTGATCGACAGTCTATTCCCTCCTTTGGAGGGAACTCCTTGTACTCACCTACATGCCAAAAACTGAAAGCTGATCCTGTGGTTATCAAAAAATAATCAATCAGTTATTAATCAATCAATTGGTTACTCCTCTACTCATGTCACCATATACCAATAGGAAGCAACTGAAAGGGGTAAGGATTTTAGGTCACAATCTACCTTGGCAGCGCATGCTTAGTGATGACAGTTGGCACCATGGTAGCAAGGAGCATCCGGCTACTTGTCATATCTTGTCCTAACAGGAAGAAGGTGGGGGAAGAGGATAAATGTGCCCTCAAGTCCCACCTCCCAGAGACCTACTTCCTCCAGATAGATCCCACCTCCTGAAGGATCCACCACCATGAACAGCACTTCCAGCTGGAGGCCAAATGTTCAAGGACATGAATCCACCTGTGAGGGACAGTCCTCATTCACTGTAACAGTCCATGATGCAGGCTTGTTCATCTCGGGAGCAGCCAGGGCAGAACACCAACAGGGTAGACAACGCAAGCTCCATCAAGTCAAGTTCAAGTCATCTTCAAAGTCTCTTGACAAGTCTGAACAACTGTTTAAAGACCACACACAAGAAGCAGCCATGGTAGAGGCCAGGGTCAGCAAACCTTTCTCTGTGTGAAGGCCAGAGAGTAAATATCTTAGGCTTCAAGGGCTAGAAGTTAGTATATGTTCTGGCAAGGGGAAGGAGACCACAGAAGATAGGCAAATAGATGAGTGTGGCTGTCCTCCAAGAAAAAACTACTTACAAAACCGGAGTTGAGCCAGACTTGCATCACAGACCAGCGTCGGCCAGATGCTGATATGAGACGTAGAGCAGCTCAAATCTACACAGAGATGTTTCCTCATGAAGAAATATCTAGAAAGCTTGACTTTGCTAAACATGCATGCCATTTAGATTAATAACATTTAAGTCTACTTTTGGGGAAATCTTGAGATTGTTTTTTTTTTTTATCCCCAGATAATGACTAGGTACTCAAGCTCTCAGGCTAAGTTCAGTCTTTGCCCTCTTAAGAAGCTAACAGTGGCTTAAAGCAGCAGGGGTTTTTTGGTGTCTTGGTTGGTTGGTTGGTTGGTGGGTGGGTGGGTTGGTTGGTCGGTCTGGTTTTTGGGTTTGGAGGGTTTTTTTTGTTGGTGGTGGTGGGTTTTCTATGTTGTTGCTATTGTTTTGTTTTGTTTCAGCCTCTGGGTGGGAGGGGAAAGAACAAGAGGGGAAAAAAGCTACAGTTTCAATTTCTGCCCAGATCCATACTCTGTCTGCAGTTTCATCTGAGATAATGTGGACTGTTCTGCCCGGTCTAACATTACCCTCACCAACACGGATTCTACCAGACACATTATAAAATCAAAGCCCTGGGACAGCCCCCCCCAAGAGTATTGCTGGAGACAGGAAGTTACCCCACTTCTAATGACCGTCTTCCACTTTATACACCACAAATGTGTCTTATATTGGAGATTAGGTTTCCAAACCAAGGATTCCAGGTTTGGGTTTTATTTCATTTTGCTTTCAGTCATTTTGTTTATTTAGTCCAAGCACTCTACCTCTGAGCCACACCCTCGGCACCCAGTCAGGTTTCTAAAAGGCTTGTTTTATTGCATGCATTAACTTGAGAGGTTCAGCGGCTGCCCTGTCTACCTCCCTGAAGAAAACACTAACTCACCCTCTGCCAACGATGCTGCTCCAGCAGGAGCATTAAATCCAGCAAATCTTAATTTCCTCTAAAACAGTGCCCCTTGATTGTCCACAGTAAACACTCCCTGTCCTGATCCACTCAGTGTGGACTGACTGAAACTTATTTACTGCTTCTCATCATCATGAATCAAGGATGATCTGCCTAGAAAGCTTAGGTGCAGCCTCTGCAAGCTTGTAGTTCAAAATCTCAGAGCAGCCCTAGCTTCCCTCGTCATCGGGCCAAGACTTCTAAACACACCAAAACACTAGAGATAAGACCGCAATGAGCAATCGGAGCTGGCGGAGGTTAAACACTGAGAAGACCAGGAACGAATGCTTGTTATGTTTCTACTTTGATCGCTCAAGTGTGTAAAAAGAAGAAACATTGTATCTAACAGCTGGTTCACATTGTTTCCACAATTGGACAAATCACAACTTCCCACCTCAATCCATACAGCCTCTGAAATGTGCTGCGCCTGTCACAGTGAACCACAAGCCACACCAAGCATCCAGAAGGGAGGTAGGTGAGGTGTAACTCATAACCAGAAAGAGACTCAGCGCATTTAACTAAACTAACGTGTAAATCTAGAATTCTGATTTCAATCAATTGCTTAGACTGTTTCCTGTCTGTCTTAAGCCCAGTCTCTCTCTTATATGACTATTTTTTTTCCAACTACATCTTCATTCCAGGCATCCAACATAGCATCTTTAGTATCCTTGGTGCAGGGTCAGAGGGTCAACAAAGACTCCTTAGGCTACGTACTATGTCACATTCCCACAGGGAATGCACAGGGAGGAGCCTCCTGTACATCATGTTAACTCAGGGTAAAAACTCATCTCCCAGCCCCTCTTTTTCTCAGACACATTTGACTTAAACACACTCAACAGCCTAAGCGAAGAATTGAACCTGCCATAGCCCCTCTGAGCCTGACCTTAGGGCATGACACTCAGACTTAACATAAATCAAAATCATCTGGAGGGCGTGTGGAAACTGATCACTGGGTCTGACTTAAAGTTTCTGACTCAGCCTCCAATGGGTTCTGAAAGTTTACATTTCTAACTATCTCGAAGATGACGTGCTCATTAGACCGAGGGTGACACACTGAGAGGTACTGCCTGCGTATCTCCCATAGACTCATGGGAGCTTCACGGAAGTCAATGATCGTGTGAACTGAGCCCTTCAGTTCTGCCTCAAGCAGAAGTACAATTTGCCTGCTATTGGAGCCTGGGTTGAGAACTGGAGAGAAGTTGAGTCATAGATAGTGAAGCTTGAACAAGACCACACAAGAAGCAGTGAGGCTTGCAGCCCAGCTCTGAACCGGGACCCAGTGACCTCTGCTTCACTCCTTGTCTGTTTCTTGGATGTGACCGCAGACAAGTAGCTTCTTCCCCTGTATAGAAAGGTGTTGGACATCATAGCTATAGCCTTGGGAAGCCAGGGAGTAAGACTTGAATGAGGTCATCTCTACACATCACACAAAGTGCAGTATTAGGAGTTTTTCAAATAGCTTGATTGGAAATGCTCAACCTCAGCACATGGCCGGAGCTTAGACTATCAAGGAGAGGCCTAGATATGAAGATTGGCCTTGACTGGATAAGCAGTCTATGTAGGGGGATGAAGGTAAGAAATAACTCACTGGACAGAGTCGAAAGATTTGTAGCACAGAATTAGGAGTCTGAAATGCTGTGGATTTCACTGGGGTTGGGGGTAGTGCCAGGGGTTCAGGTAAACTCATGGCTACTGGGAGTCAGTATGCTGCTAACATCAGAATGACCAGGAAACAGTGGCGCCAGCTTAGGGAGCTGATGATATAGAATGGGTCCAGATTCTAGAGCAGGACTAAGCACACAGGTAAAACTATAAGAGGCCAGATGAGGAGGCACATGCCTGTAACACCAGCAACTCAGGAGGCTGAGGCAGAAGGATTGTGAGTTTGGGTCCAGCCTGAGCTATACAATAAAACAATGCTTTTTAAAAACAAAACAAAAACAAAAAACAATAGCCAGGCGGTGGTGGCGCACCTTTAATCCCAGCACTTGAGAGGCAGAGGCAGGTGGATTTCTGAGTTCGAAGCCAGCCTGGTCTACAGAGTGAGTTCCAGGACAGCCAGGCTACACAGAGAAACCCTGTCTCGAAAAACCAAAAAAAAAAAATAATAATAATAATAATTAATTAATTAAATTAAAATAAATAAATAAATAAAACAAGAAATTTTTAAATAGCAGTAAAATGCAGAGTGAAGAAACCAGTATGTGTGGCAGCCTCTATCCACTTTGGGCTCTGAACAATGCCTGTGCCCAGCACAACCACCACAAACCCAAAGCTCTTAGATCAGAGTTAAGGTCTGTGTTCCATCACTCCTTCTATTAGTCCATTTTCTGTTACTGTAACAAAATGCCTAAAGCTAAGTAAGTACCAAGAAAAGAGATTCATTTAGTAACAGTTTTGGAGACTCAGAGAGGAAACATCGTAGCACTAACTCTGATGTGGGGCACTCGGCTGCGTCACATCACAGCAGATGGTGCCACCATGGTGGCACATTTAAGACAGAACTGTCACATAGCAAGACTAGGAACTAAGTGGGTCCCCTGAGAACTTCTGCTTCAGAGGTCATTCCTCCAAAGACTTAAAGACACCCACCCAGTCTCAGGTCCTAACGGCTCCACCACCTTTCAACCTTGCCACACTCTGAACCAAGCTCCGAACGCTTGAGCACTTGAGAGACTCACCCCAAATCCAAACCAGTCTTTTCTGCTTCTACTCAGCTTTCGGCTCCCACTGCCCAGATCTCCAGGGCTCGTCTTTGCTGTTTACTGGCAGTTTTCCTCACTAGCCCCTAATCTGTTCTTTCTCAGCAAGCCCCTTGGCTTGTCCTGTCTTTCGGCCCAGGATGAGACCAAGTGATGTCAACGCATACGTCTTGAACACCCCTAGCCGTGACAAGCAACCATTGATAACTAATCCAATTTCGCAAGCCCTTTTCTAAGAAGCAATGCTATAATGACTCCCATACGAATCATTTTCTTACTCTTGTAGTTTTCAGATTGTCCAAATATGGGGAGCTTAGCTTGTTTTGTGAAGTCAAATCACATTGCAATGGCTGCCTGGAGCATCATGCATTGCTCTAATTATTTGATTTTCTTTTTTATTATTTGTTATTTTTTTAATCATAGACATGCATGCTTAAAGTTAATAGTCAAATAATTCTATAAGGTTTATTTTAAAAGAGGTGGCAGTTCGTGTCTCTCGCAGGCTCCTCTCCATTGTGAGGTACTTTCAGCCTCGTCACTAATACCTGATCAATCTCTCAGCGTCTACAATGACATTTTCCTGTTCTACGACTTGCTTTTTTTTTTTAATTTGGTCCTTTAGTTTGAGCCAATAATATTTACTACTTTTGCCCATAAAATTTAACATTTTATTTTTGTATATATGCTACTTTACCCATGTACATCTTAATCATAATTTTAAATAGACCAGTATTTAGATTTGTAATATTGTTTATATTTAAATGCTAGTCACAGATGAGCCAGGTAATAACATTTGTCTTTCCCACACAATGTTTTTTAGTCTCTCTGAAAACAATGTTGGCCTCGCTTTCATTTAAAATTTTCTATGTATTTATCATTAATTGAATGCTTAACTCTGACAGCTCTGTAAATCTCTCAGGGCATTTGATGCATAGGACACTCCTCAATTTAATCTTCCTGGGTTGGTGGGAGCATCTTGAATCTCCTGGACTGTTCCCTGTTCCACTCCGTCTAGGTTTCCTTCTTGGTGTCTCCCTTCACCTGCTCTTCTGAAGACTCCTTTTGCTTCCAGATTTCTGTGTCTTAAAGCTCTCCCTTTCTTGGTTTATACCCTTATACACATGATAAAGCTCTCCCTTTCTTGGTTATACCTTATACACATGATAAAGCTCTCCCTTTCTTGGTTATTCCCTTATACACATGAAACACATGCACCAGCTGTTTCCTAAGAACTTTCTGGAAAGGAAGTGGTTTTAAGCATTTGGATCTGATCGTGAGTTTGCTCTTTTCTTATGTCCTTTTGGCATTTTTGAATGGTTGTCAAAGGTCAAGTCTAACCACCACGTCTCCCTAGAATTTGAAATGTGAGAAACCAACGCCATTCTGATCCTATTCCTTCTTGTGGTCTCCCCTTCAGTTTCTAGAATAGAAACTTTGTTCTTGATATTCCAAAATCTTATCGAGAGGTAGCCTTTGTGTGGGTCAGTTCCCATCCAGTCAGAGGGATCTCAGTGAGCTCTTCCAGACAGGAGACATGTCCTTCCCACCAAGTTCCCTTAACCCATTTGGTTGATGTCTTTGCCGAGTGTCCCTCTAATCCTATTTTAACAAGTTTTATTATTCAGATTTAGACCTCTTGAACTAGTCCTTAGATTTTGTAGTAGTGTCTCTTCCCACACACACACTCCGCCCCCACTCTTCACTTTTTATTTTTGCTCTTTCAGGTAGATTTACTCACTCGTAAATTTCTTTTCAAACTTCATTCTTCCCATTAAGTTTTTAATTTCTAAAAATCTAATTTTTTTGTCCACTGAATGTTCCTTTTCAAATAGCACTTGTTCTTATTTCATGGTAGTAATATTTTCTCTTTTTTCTTGAAGAATACTAATAATTGACTTTAATTATTTTCCCCTATACTAGAAACTGAATCCTGAGCCTTACACCTGCTAGGTAGGCACTCGACCACTGAGCTAAACACCAAGCCCCTATAGGTTTAGATTTTAAAAATGTTCATCTCCTGGCCTAACCTCTCCAAGATGCTTTGTGTCCAGTCTCCTCTCCTTCTCCCTCCTCTTCTTCCTCTATATACCCTCCCGATGTCTTATAATCTTTGATCAAATCCTCGTATTCTGGGTATGTCTAAAAAACTTATTGTAGACTTGGCTTCTTCTCAAATATGATAACATCATCATCTTAAAACCTTATTCTGTATCCAGTAATTGTCTTTCAATCAAGCTGTCAAGAGAGCCAATGAGCAGAAATCTCACTGAACAGTGGATGGGTTGCCACTATAGGTGAAAAATAGAAGTCGATGAGCAAAGCCCAAATCAGACTAAGTGTAGACAAACCCATCCCTGGATTTCCTTCCTTTTGAAAGAGGTGGGCTGGCCTTGCCCACCTGTGACCCTTCACCTGTCTGGAGATTCTTACTCTGTCCAGACTAAGCAGCTTTCTTCTCCTGCCCTCTTAGAAGTGTTAACAACTCCTACAGCGTCTACAGTTCTTGTTGGTTTCCTAACACTGTACCCTCTTTATAGTTGGCCTGTTGCCAGTGTTCCCTCGGTTACTGTATTTGAGTGTGCAGTCTTCCCCTGCTGGAAGCTTATACTACACAGTGAACACAGCAGGGCTCTCAATGGCAGACAGCAAACGCATCCACACTTAATATTAACCTCCCACATTTGGAGGGGACTCAGAGAGAACTGAACCCAAACTTGGGGAACTGGCACTACAGCTCAGTGGTAGAGCATTTATCTGGCATCTAGGAAGTCATGAGTTTGACCTTAGCACTAGAAAAAGAGATAGCGCTTAAAAAGTTTATATTCTCCCCTCCCCATCAAAGTCAATTTGCTTTACAGATAAATATATTTAGTTACAAAACAGCCTCAATCTTTCGGGCATAGATAAGTTAGTAAGTTAGTCATGGATTTTCTTCAGAATTCAGAGTTCAAAGTTCTGTCTCCTGATGAGTCCACAGGAATACAAGGACATGGAAAGTTCACTGCATTTCCTCTTTTAAAGTTCCAAAGCAGAAGTCTTGCTCTCAGCTTCTCTTCCAGCTCTGTATGCAGAGATCCTTGCCCCCCGTGTGAAGAGGAACATGAAATAACCATCAAACAAAAGCATACAAACAGGTCACCATTATCCTTGGACAACAGAGGCCACATGGGAGACCAACTCTGCAAAGTAAAATTCTAAGTTAAGAATATTCTCTTTCCTACTGATTTCCCAGTGCCCCGACAAGTGAGCAAACAGGCTCTGGCAGAAACTTGGCAAGCAGAGGTCAGAATGTCTTCATGGCACAGCAGGCCCTGGCAGAACTCCCTTAGGACAGGGTGCAGAGGTGCCAGAAAGCCTGGTTACGTCATGACCTCTGTCAGGTTCTGATCAACAGATAAGATTAGCAAGGGGCCTTTCATCTTCAGGTCATGGTTAGCAACCCTGAGTCAGAGCTTGTGGAGATGGTGGGAAATGAGTGGGTGCACTCAGCCCACATCTTCCTAGATGAAGGCCACCTGACCAGATCCACCCATGCAATGGGCACAGATGAAAGGGGACAGATTCTTCTGCTGTGGGATGGGAAGGCTGGAGAGAAACTAAAACGCACACACTCTGCCAGAGAGCTTGGCCCAATTACAACACAACATTACACAACCTGGAAACGGTTATTTTCACACCGGCCACTCTAGCCAGAAGCTTCCAATGCATCGCAAAGGCCCATACACAGTGCGCTGGAGACCGAGGATCAGAAGAGCATGAATACCCTCCCTTCGTGGATAAGAACCTTTGCATGGACAAGTCCTGGTCCTACACAGTACTGAAGATTTCCATCTGCACACTACCAGCCACGCCTTCCAACACCCACTTCCAATTAGCTCTTTCCTGCTAACAGGTACTCACATGAAATGAGTAGCGGCAGCAACAGGAAAATCTCTAATTCTAAGAAGACTCACTCTGCAGGCCTTGCTAATACAGTGCTTTAAGTAGTCACTAATATCACCAGTCACATTCCCACGACACAGCGGATGGGGACAAAGGTGGGAGACAAGCAAAAGACACAGTGTGGCTAATATAGCTTGTGGATGTGACAAGGACAAGACTAAACAAAATAATGGTCACTCATAATTACAGGTCAAAAAACCCCAATGAGCTAAAGTACACAAAACCCTTTGCCCGTCCCATGAGTTTTTCCTATGGGGGAGGAAAAGAAACAGAAAGTACGATCAACCCTGAGATTTGGAGTTACACAGGGACTTGCTATCTACAAACAGAGATTTTAAAACTGACAATGTAAGCTGGGTGCGGTGTACATGCCTTTGATCACAACATAGACAGGCAAGTCTCTGTGAGTTCAAAGTCAGCCTAGTCTATACAGCAGCAAGTTTCAGGCCAGTCAAGGCTACATATATGAGATATAAAGACTTTCCCTTGCCGGGCAGTGGTGGCACACGCCTTTAATCCCAGCACTTGAGAGGCAGAGACAGGCGGATTTCTGAGTTCGAGGCCAGTCTGGCTACAGAGTGAGTTCCAGGACAGTCAGAGCTACACAGAGAAACCCTGTCTCGAAAAAAAAACAAAAAACAAAAAAAAAAAAAAAAAAAAAAAAAAGACTTTCCCTGGTTGACAGATCTTTTGCAAACTCCAGAAATTACACTGGGGGAAATGTTCTTCATGGGGGGGGGGGAGAATAAAGGGAAAATTAAAGAGAAAGTGCCAGTCAGATCTCAGTAAAGTCAAGCATGAAGTAGCCGTGCCTTCTCCGTTATCACCTGAATTTATAAGTGGCCCCAGGTTGGCAGAAAGTATCTGATCTCTCAGTGAGGGAGAAAAGCAGATTGCTCAAAGCATCTGTCTTATTTTCCTTTATGGAACATTATAAATATAATGTAAATGCACACACAGCCTCACAAAGACAAGGGGAAGAAAGCTACCCGGCAGAGCAGCCATCTATCTGTTGCAGAGAAGACGTCAACATTTTCAGCAAGACTTGGTTTTCTGTGCTGACAATGTACTTATCATTTTTCATAAACGGAAAACAGGGACTAACTCCACAACATCCAGAAACTGTGTTGTGAAAGACCAAAGAGAAAGGGCCTGGGCCATGCGTGTGACTGCTGCTTTCCTTGATTGTGAAGAGGAAACAGAAATGTTAAGACTCCAACTTAACCACTGCTCTTGAAAACGTGGTCGGCCTCTCGACAAAACAAAATTCCTAGATGAAGACTCTGAAGAAAGAAGCCCTCGCTGGACAAAAATCCCAGGGAAAGAGGAGGCTTGGATAGAAAGATGGGAAACAGCTCCCAAAGTCCCCTTTAAGCCAAGTGGGAGTCCAGGATCACACAGGGCAAAGCTGCACACTGAGCAGAGGTGTGTCCAGAACCAACGGGACCAAGGTGCTCTGTCACCTTGGCACGGTAGGATTGGCTGTGAGGAACCATGTATTGCATGTGACACGTGTTCTAGGGCCACAGTCACTGTGAAGGTAGCAGGGGGCATATAACCCCACAGCCCAGGATAACCACACCATGGCCTTGCTTTTATAGGCTATTGTTTCCTCAATTCCATAGCAAAAGATTTTACCTAGAAAATCCTCAGAGTCCTGTCCAGTTCTATCTATCATCTATCTCTCTATCTATCTATCTATCTATCTATCTATCTATCTATCTATCTATCTACCAACCTATCTGACTAACTAACTAACTAACTATGTGTGTGTATATACATACATATATAATATATATATTTATATATATATATATATATATATATATATATATATTTAAACCTATGATCTAATTCCAACCACTGTTTCTCTCAGATTCATTAAACATTTGCCCCAGCACGTTGAACTGGTCTACCAGACATTGCTTCCGGGCTTAAAATTACGTGAGCTAATGGAGAGATGTAAAATCACTTTGGTAATCTGCGTAGGATTGTGCTACCTACTCACCCACAATTATCTTTGAAAAACAGACAAGTCTATTTACTGTATCATCTAGGTTCCAGATGGAGCCAAACCCTCTCTCCCTCTTCTTAAAAGCAAATCCCCAGATCTCAGGTAGGAGTTAGGAGATTTGGTGGTCTGAGCTGGTAGCTTTCACACTGGGGCACAAAGGCTTTATTTCATGGGAGCGGCTTTTGTAAGGCCGGGAAGGAAGGCTGTGTTTATAGTTAGAATATATAAATGGGTTTCACAAATTAAACAGAATTGTCTCTGAAAAGCGACCAGTAAAGAGGTTCTATATTATTTGCTTACAAGAGAAAATTCAAAATGCCAATAAAACCCCATTGGTGCTGCAGACAGGTACATTCTTATCAAAATGGGCCAGCAGAGTGAATCGAGCTACCCAGGAGATCACATCCACCCCTTAGCAATATTAACTGGGAAATCTCAGAGACAATGACAGTGTGCACAGTTATAAATACAGGCTGCAGATAAATCACAATTATCAACCCCAAAAGCTGTTTGGAAAGAATAAGCCAGAAATGAATTTAAATGCATGGCTTAGAGGTTAAGTTCTAATGTTTTATCTGGTTGCAATCCACGTCTCTGCTCTGGAGAGTCTATGTAAACAGTATCCAGTCACTCCCCAGCCTCATGGTTGTCTCTTGTGTCCATGTCAGAAGCTCCATGGGCCAGAGGTTCACTGACAACTCCTCTCCTCCACTCTTTGTGGGACCACTCGAAGTCCGGGGGGGGGGGGTGACTCGCAGTCCGGGGTGCGGGGAGGGAGGAGAGATAAACCAGAAACCTCTTTGAGATCTCTAAGGAGGTATTTGCAGCATTCATTACGGGCAGGTATTCCCAAAGCCTATGTCACAGACCTGCATGCTTCCTCATTACTGTTTTAATATCTCTTATTTTAGAAATCAAATTTTGAATACATTTTATGTATTTCTAACGAGTCATTTGTTTGACAAGCCTTGGGTTATCTGCTTGCTCTCAACTGAGATCTGAAATGTTAATTTGGTTAAGAATACATGTGTATTATGTTTGGGGAGGGTTTTGTTTGTTTTAGATTTGGTTTTGGTTTGTTTTTTTTTTTAACCCATTTCCAGAGAAGTGTATCTAAGTGTACATCTTAGTCCAAGGTAATAAAAGAGTCTGTTTACCTTCCTGCCTTAGCAGGTTCCAAGTCCTAAGGAAGCCAGTGAGTGACTCATCTTTTTCCGGAGTGTCAAGTCTTCACAGAGCTAGTTGGCTTATTTCTACACCGGAGCTGCATGGCGTGTTCCCATCCCAGCTCCAGCGCTGCTTGCCCTTCTCCTGGGGATAGAAAAACATGGTCCAAATTCTGCGTCCCCACCCATTTCTTAGACTAAGAGAACTGTGGACTGGAAAGTGATGCCAGCTCTGACATTAGAGTTCGCTATCTTTATTTCTGAATAACTCATCAAACCAGAGGTCACTAATTTCTCTGTGGGTTTTTGGGGACGGGCACAAATTTCACTGTGGGGCTTTTAGGGGCGAGGAGGAATGGGATTTGGTTTGGCTTTCTTATTGCTTTATAACCATGCTTTCTTTAAATTTCATTCTAAATCTCAACATAATAGAAGAAACGGAACACAGGAAAGTAATGTTGGGGCGGGGGGGGGGTGGGGGAGGGGGGCAAAGGCTGGAGAACTATTGCCAAGGCTACTGGTGATCTGGGAACTGAGTGATTTAAGAAAATAAAGATAGTTTCAGATTCAAAAGCCAAGTGTATAGAAATGGTGAACAAACTATCTGAAAGTCCTTGGCAGGAGGTCAGGCTGGTGCTTACTTACAAAATCACCAGCTCTCCCACGGTGGCCGGCAGGATAGCTGCCTCCCGAGCCCTTGCCCCTGAACTTGTCCGTCACCTCCAGGATGTCGTCCACCTTTCTCAGTGTTGCCCCTCTGTCACCATCTCTACTCCCTCTACCATCTCCTCAGTCTTCTCCACTCCCTTAGCTGCGCCCTGCCCACCTCCTCCTCCCCCTCCCCCTCCCCCTTACCACGGCTACTATTTCAATCATCTCGCTACCAACACTGCTACAGCAACCTTGAATTTCCACCAGTCCTTCCATCACCTCCTCCATAATTCTACTGTGTTGGCCGCAAGCATCTCCGCCTGCCTGCGTTATCACTGCTGCCTGCATTCATGTCTCTACCTCAGTCTGGACTGCCTCTTCCTCTGCCACCATTTGGTGCATCTTCGTAAGCTCCTGTGCGCCTTGGTCCACTTCCCCCATGACGTCCACTCCACCCTTCACTCCGCCACCTCTCTACAGCTCTGCACGTCCACCGCCACCTCCCTCCCTCTCAGGGCCTTTCCTTTTCTGGAATAGTCCTCCTCATGTGGAGACTGCAGGGAGAGCAGTTTCACAATCTTTTCTGCTCCTTCCTTGTTTCTTGCTTTCTTTTCCCTACTGTCAGCATTTTGGTTCTCTTCGCACCCCTGCATCCCGTAGGTGATTTTATACTGATTCCCTCCCTTTATAAACCTAGCAGAGACTCTTGGTACGTGCTTTAAAATAATGTTTATGCATTTGGTAGCTTTAGTGGCAAAGCACGTGCATGGCAGTGTGAAGTCTGGGCTCAGTTTCCAACCCCAAATTAAAGGTAAGACTTAGGTGAGTTTGCAAAGCTGCTTTAGACATTATGGAAACCTGGGTCTGTAGAGAAAGTGGGTGTGGTGGTTTGCATATGCTCGGCCCAGGGAGTGGCACTATTAGAAGGTATGGCCTTGTTGGAACAGGTGTGTCACTGTGGGTATAGGCTTTAAGACCCTCATCCTAGCTGCTGGAAGCCAGTCTTCCACTGGCAGCCTTCAGATGAAAATGTAGAACTCTTCTCAGCTCTGCCTTCACCAGGCCTGCCTAGATGCTGCCATGCTCCCACCTTGACGACAATGGGCAGAGCCTCTGAACCTGTAAGCCAGTCTCAATTAAATGTTGTCCTTTATAAGACTTGCACTGGTCATGGTGTCTGTTCACAGCAGTAAAACCCTAACTAAGACAGTGGGCATGGAATAAAAATCAATAAATATATCCTCCCTCTCCTCCAGCAACAAGCTAATCTCCTTTTTTCAATAAAAATAAAAATTTTTATTTATTTTATGTATATGAGTACACTGTCATTGTCCTCAGACACACCAGAAGAGGGCATCCCATTGCTGTGGTTGTGAGCCACCATGTGGTTGCTGGGAATTGAACTCAGGAGCCAGTGCTCTTAACTGCTGAGCCATCTCTCCAGTCCCCTCTCACTATTCTTAACTCTGTTTCTGCTCTCATCCCAAATCATCTCTGGAGAGAGACCCACCTGGTGGCCATGAGGTAGAAATGGAGGAATGTTCTTTCCTCTCTCTAGCCTCAATGATCTGTCTGTACAAGAAAGAACAGCATAGCCATTTCATCCACTGAAAAATTACTTTAGCCTAGATAAAACAGTCCGGAAACAAGGCACGGCATAAGACTGGGCACGCGGCCTGCTTCTCAAATAAGACTGGGCTGAGATCTGTGAGCCACCCATCCCCGAATGATCATCTTTCTTCTGCCATAGACACATGAGCATCACGACAGAAAAAATATCCAGCCTCAGATGGAATGTGCTGGTATGACAGAGAACAGCATAGTAAGAGTGCAAGGCATAATGAGACATAAACATACAATACAAAGGGAATTTACCATAAGAATCCAACTGAGCAGGCCCTCTGTCTCCTTTATGGAGCCTGTGATAGAAAAGCATGGGGATTTTCAGGTGGTAAAGTGGCCCCAGGAGGGAAGTAAGTTTGAGGAATGAGCCAGCCCCCATCCAAAATCCAGCCACCAACAGCTACACCGGGAGCAAACAAGACAAGAAGTCTCTGCAACTGCTAGGTTCCCAGAGCCCCAGTGGGCTCCTCCATGCTCTGAATCTTAGCCTTTGAAAGGATTAAAGAAGAAAGACCTGAACTTTTCAAACAAATACAAAAGCTTTTAAGTATTAAATTACCATACAGTTAGAATGATGAATCTTTTTTTCAGGCCATTTGCCTACCTTGTACCTTCTCACGTGGGCAGTGGGACAAAGAATAAAACAGAAAATAGGAGCTTTGTAACATGACAGTGATCATCAATATATCCCATATGGCATGCAGAATGCAGCAACTCTACGGAAATGACTGAGGTGTATAAGGGGAAATTTTGTTCTTGAGAAAAGGCCAAGTAGTGTTCATTGAATCTCACCTATGACCATGAATGAAAAAGCTCCTACTGTGTGTTAGGATCTCAGAGACCCCCAGAACAACCTGTGACAGACAGCACCCACCATGGCCAGGTATCTCTCTCTAGCCTCTCACTCAGCTTTGTCTGTCTCTTTCTTCTTATTGATTTATAATTATATATTTTATATTGGTCTCATGCGGCTTTATCTTGGTCTAATGGACTACAAATGCCATAAGAGCTTTTACATCTGTTTTGGTTCCTGCACAGTCATATCCCCAGAGCTGAGGATGGCACTTGGCACAAAGTACTTGCTCCATGTCTGCCTCCATGCTCCCTGCCAATGCCCATAATGGATTAAATCTCTGAACTGTAAGCCAGCCCCAAACATGTTTTTCTTGATAAGAGTTGCTGTGGTCGTAGTGTCTCTTCACAGCAATAAACCTAACCAAGACAACTGCTAATATAAGTATGAGGTTATCTGTGTAAAGTGAAAATATTTTTATACATCTCTTTGACTTCAGATTTCATGCCAGATGATATCACGATCAGTGGCTGCCATGTTTGTGTACTAACGTCTTTCATTTGGTTTTTTTTCTTAGCCTGCGATGATCCCGCCCTGTACAGCCTCCCAGCTTGTTCGCTCTCCACCTTCAATCCTCGGTCCGTATTAAAGGATAAGTGACCCGGTGGAGGGAGTGGACGTGACAGCTACAAACGTGGACCAACGTAAGCACCCTCATCTCTAGTCCCGCCTCTTTTCTTTAAATTAAATACATATTGTCAAGGATAATCAAGGTGAGGCAGGCAGAGGGGATAGGAATCTACACTTGACAAAACATCACATATTTAACCTATAAGACTTTGAAATAACCCAGCAGAAAAAAAAAAAATCCTTAAGAGGAGAGACAACTGTGTGTGTAAAGATTAGTAAATAGGAAACCATCTATAGTAGAATAGAACACACAGGGAAAGGGCTATGTGCTGCCTCTGTACATCTACTTCAGTGAGGCTCTGACAGGTCCCTGGCTGAAACATGCTGGTCCTGAAGCCCGGAGAAATGTTGACTGTGTTCTAAGTTATTGCACAGTTAATCCATACAATTCTTACCCACAGTCCTAGCAGACTCCATTACTGATCCACTTTATAGATGAGAAAAGTAAGACCTGGAGAAGTAAATTCTTTTGCCCAAAGCCTCATAATCATCAAGAAGTAAAACCAGTATTTGAATGGTCTCACTATAAAACCCATGTGTTTAGTCCCTAGTCTCTCAAGAAGTTATGTTGGAACTAGGTGAGTGTGGTGCTTTGAATATGGTTGGCCCAGGGAGTGGCACTTCAGGAGGTGTGGCCTTGTTGGAGTAGGTGTGGTCTTGGAGGGAGTGTTTCACTGTGGGGGTGGGCTGAGAGACCTCCTCCTAGCTGCCTGGAAGACAGTCTTTCGACAAGATGGCTGCCTTTGGATCAATGTAGAACTCAGGTTCCTCAGCACCATGTTGCCTGCCTCTGCCTCTCCTGCTATTAAATGGACTAAACTTCTGAACCTGTAAGCCATCCCGATCAAGTGTTGTCCTTAAAGTTGCCTTGGTCATGTGTCTCCTCACAGTAATGGTAAACCTCTCAGAAGAGCAGGACTCTAATTGCTGGGGCCTGTCACCACAGGCTGGTACATATCTTAGATCTATACAAGGAATACAGACAACTTTGAAAGAGCAGCCCAGGAGGGATGAGAAGCCAATGTTTCTGCTGTGCACCCAGAGAATGACCCAGAAGGCTTACTGGCCTGTTTCTCATGCCAATCTTTTAGTTGCTATGGTGGTTTGAATATGTTTGGCCCATAGGGAGTGGTCTTGATAGGAGGCGTGGCCTTGTAGGAGGAAGTGTGTCACTGTGGGAGTGGGCTTTGGAGGTCTCCTTCTATGCTCAGGCTCCACCCATTGATGAACAGAACTTCCTCCTAGATGCCTGTAGATGTCATTCTCTTGTTTACCTTCGGATCAAGATGTAGAACCTTGGCTCCTTCTCCAGCACTGTGTCTGCCTGGATGCTGCCATGCTTCCTGCCATGATGATAATGAACTGAACCTCTGAACCTGGAAGCCATCCCCAATTAAATGTTTTTCTTTCCTTATAAGGTTTTCCTTGTTCACGGTGTCTTCATGCAATAAAACCCTAACTAAGACAGTTGCTTAAACAAGAAAATTACTGTAGAATCAAAATTGTGCAGCACTGTACTAATCAGTAGGGGTTGAGATGGTATTCATAGTCTACCTCAGGAGTAAGGGCCCTATCGCCTGTGTTCTCCCTGTGTGTATCACACCCATGTGGCACAGCCTTCCCAGTATAGAACCTGTGCAAACCCTGGAGGTCATAGGGTGTGAAATCACAGCCTCTCACCTAGCCCAGAGTTACCCCAGCTCAAGACTTCCTATAACAAATCTGCTTCACAGAGACTTGACCACAGCGAGCTTCTGACAATCCAATCTGCTTTCCTCTCGCCCTTGCTACTAGGGCTGACCACAAGGGCACTGTCTACCGAAGCTCATGAATTCCAGTCCCTGACCCAGAATCAGTTTCCCAGGAAACCCAGCCCACTCAGCTATCACACCAACAAAAGTGGCAACCATGCCACATTTTCAGATGAAAATCTCTCGAATCAATAAATAACCCACATTCAACGGGGCTGCACTAAACTGGAAGTGAACACGAATGACTACAGTCGTTCTCTACAGAAAGCACATTACCCAGAATCCCAGCCGAATCCTTTAACATGGGGTCTCTTAAAGGGTCTTTGGGAAGAACCCCTGTTCCAAGCACTTTATGAGATGCACTGTCCTCCTGACCTTTAGCTACTGTTTTCTTTGTGAACACGGGGTACTACAAAGGCCTAAGTGTAGAAAGGTGGGTCTGGCCTGAATTGTTTTGTGGTGCATGAGCAATAAGCCAAACTATGCTCTCAAAGAAAACTTTTAGGGGAAATTCCCTATTTACCATAGAATGCTTGTATATGATTGGCTGCACGTATTATTAAAATCAGATGCATGATGGGAAGGGACGTACACAGTTAGGAAATGATTATATAAATCTGATCTGTGAGGTAAAATAGTCATACCCAAATTAGCAATCATCCTCTCCTTCTTTTGAACTACACAGAGAGAAGCCTCAGGCAGTAACCTGGAGCCTTGGCTATCTTCACTCAAGAGGACTGTTCTCTTGCACTGGCTTTGCTTGAATGACGTTCCCTGGCGGCTCTGCAGTCTGTGTGGGCTTTTATCTCATTTCTTGAACAAAAGGTCAAGAACCTGAGAACATAGGTCTCATCCCATGACCTCTCATAAGATAGTTTTTGTATCTGCTCCCCATACCCAGAGAAGGGACACATAATTGTCCATTTACCTACTTTCAAGGTCTGTTAGTTATTGTTTTTATTTGGGGGGGGGTCTTACAAACAGCAACATACATAATGATGATTCTGATATTATAGTTGACATATAATATTCCTTATGAGGGTTTCCATTATAAATTCTATATGGGCCAATATTGAAAGTACTGCCCACAATCACATTGCCTTGTATATACCTGGTATTCCTTTCCATTTCTTCCTTTTAAATCACTCTGTAACTTGTACATGACAGATAAATCCAACAAATGTCGCATATCTAGCTCACAGGTCTAGAAAGTGTCTTTTCATGAGTCATATTGATTCACCTGTGAGGACTGCCAGTGCAGTGGGTCACACTGACTCCTCACTGGTTTTGAGTTTTTTTTGCTTTGTTTTTTTGCTTTGTTTTGTTTTGTTTGTTTTGTTTTGTTTTGTTTTTGCTAAGCATTCCTTTTCTTGCCATTCTTTCTTCCTATTTGGTTTTGTTTGAATAGTTCACACTTCTCGCTGCTGGATTAAATCCTATAAATCTGTGGCTGCTATTGGAACGAGTGCCCTAACTTATTTTCTGACTTACACCCAGTTTTCCTAACAGTATCTAATAACTGAGAATATCTATAGCCAACCCTGAATGAGAAGCTAAATTTCTCCTCACCTCATGCTCTGACCCCTCATACCTCCCAAACATCTCAGTCTAAGGCTCGCACCTGACCTGTGAATCTGGTCTTCATACACACTTCATGTTTGTCATCTCCACAAATACAGCCATACCCAAAGAACTCTGACATGCTCAGCTGTCTTCCTATTCATTTCCCTCTGGACTGAAAATATGCCTCTGCTAAATGTGCGTTTCTAGTCAAAGTCAACTTTAGCTCAGTACCCACTGTGACTCTGGGATCCAATGGAGATGCTTTCAAAGAAATGACTTCTGCGTGGCCTGGGTTCCTCTTTCTTAGTACTCAGTCCTAGGGAGCCAAGCCCTGAGCACTTTCTTTGTTCTTCTCTGACTATATGTTCTACATGGTTTGTCCTTAATAACATCTTAGAAGGGAAAGGTAGGCCTGGCCCAAAGGGAGCCATATCAGACAGCCCCTGCCAGATGATGGTGACTATGCCAGATGTTGGTACCACTAGTGGCATCTACTGGGGAAAGGTCAGAATAACAGTAGTTCATCTGAACTAATGGTGGAACTACAAGTAGAACATCTGAACTACTAGTTCATCTGAACTAGTGGAACAGAGCGGGTTGATGGCTGCTCATAGAAGGACTTCAGAGTCAGCTTGCTATCAATATACCTGGAGAAACAGAGAGACAAAGGAAAAGAGACCAAGCCCACCCTAACAAACTGCATGCATGCAACTGAGCCCACATGGCTTTCTATGTCAGAAGCGTTTAGGAGTAGAGAGTTGTGACCCCCGTGTAGATAGCTCAAAATCTGTGCATTAGATACCAACTACCCATAGAAGAGCACAGGCAAATGAGGCACTGGCCCTCACAAACAACTGGGGAAGACAGATTGCACACAAGGCTGTGTAGAGAACAAAGTGAAAACGTTCTCAAAACTCAGTAATTCCTAGGCACAGTGACTAGAAGTCATCATTCTAAGAAGATGAGAACTGAACTACTTAAGAGTCCAGACAAGGAAACCATTTGCTCTCCATGGCCAACTCCCAGTACGCCTCTGTCTATTTTAAATTTTACAAATGCTTGAAATTTCTCACGGTGGAAGTAAAGGCAGCAATTTTAGAAAACAAGATTAAAATAAAAGTGCTCTAGGGTGGTCAGCTTAAGCGGAAATTGGGCAAAACCCATGTGTAACCAACTAATATCAGTATCAGAACATCACTGTGGGATAGGAGACAATTCTTGGTGATGTGTAAGCCCTGAGACCGAGGCCATGGGAATATCACTGAGAGAAAACAGAAATGTTGAACAAAGAGCAGGCATGTGTCACCTGCTGTTCTAGGTGTTCTGTTGATTTCTATCTACGGAAAAACAAACACACAGCCAGAAGAGCTGTCACCTTTCACTCTCTTGAAGCCACTCAGAAGGAAGCTATTTGGAAAGCCTTGCTGGCATCTGCATCAGCTGTCACCAGGGACTGTGAGTCCCACAAGCCCTAAGTTTCTCTTCATGTTCTGGTTCCTTCCTGAGTATACTCACCTGATCTGGTCACCACCTCTTCATAGAATGGCCTTTAAACTCTTCCAAGGTGCCTCCAAGGACAGTGACCATTACCCATGTTCCCATGCCTGTAAGTGTCTGATAATTTCTCCATCCACAGCTGTTCTTCTGGTGTCCTCTCATTCGTCCCTCTCCCTAAACAATTAGATCTGCATGACGATAGGCAGGCATGACAGAGGATTCTTGGGGGTGGAGGAAATATGATTTCTTTTATGTGGCTTCAGAGCTTCAGCCTGGTTTAATAACCTCCCAAGCACCACTTTGTGTGAGGCAAGGTATAAATATATGCTAATAGGAGGTCTAGCTCCTTGTCACAACACATTGCAGGCTGCATTCGTGCAAGATAAAATAAAAAGATTAGATGCAATCGTGAAGTCAATCAGAAAGCAAGAGAGAACTGGAAAAAAATGGAGCTCAGATTGTCAACAAGGAAAAGCAGAAAAATGACTTGAATCGAAGCACAGTTTATCTCGTTAAGCGTTAAAGGAAACCAATTTCTCTCAGAAATTGGAAGGCAATTTAAACATTTCTACAGTTTTACTAAAGTTTAAAATTTCCAGTGAAAGAATGAGGTAGGTTTTTGTTTTGTTTTGTTTCTACACATCTGACATTTTCATCTGACTTTCAGGGACCACCATCAGAGAATCTTTTTAAAAGGAGAGCCAGTTATCAAGACGTGAGAAATAGTCCATTAAAGAAGCATTTCCGTTGACTTCTTGGGGCAAAAGGCTTGAGGAAGCTAAAACATGTAGAAATAAAACCACGCTACAACATCCAGTGTGATGTTGGATTGTCTTAGTTAAGGATTTACTGCTGGGAACAGACAACATGACCAAGGCAACTCTTATAAGGACAACATTTAATTGGGGCTGGCTTACAGGTTCAGAGGTTCAGTCCATTATCATCAAGGTGGGAGCATGGCAGCATCCAGGCACCTGGTGCAGGAGGAGCTGAGAGTTCAACAGCAGCAGACTGGCTTCCAGGCAGCTATAAGGAGGGTCTCAAAGCCCAGATCCCAAACGACATACTTCCTCCAACAAGGCCTATCTACTCCAACAAGGCCACACCTCCTAATAGTACCACTCACTGGGCCAAGCACATTCAAACCACCTTTTAAAGCTACTCTGGGCAATCTTCTTCTGTTAGAGAACTGTATGTGTTCTTATTTTTTTTTTAAGTCCTGAATTCCTGTCAGTATTGAGAACTTACTGCTCAAGTCCCTTGTTTCCAGCTAGCGCGTTGCTTCTAGATGGAGCATCAGCTGGGTCTTAACTTTGAAGATGGAAAGAAGCTTCATTAGTGATTTCTCTCCACAGCAGGAAAGAATTATGCTCCTCATGACTCTCAGCAAGGGAGGGGCAGTAACAGTGGCATCGCAGAACAGAGGTCACCACTGTGTGTGACTTGTAAGAGTTATCTTAAGCCGGGCGGTGGTGGCACACGCCTTTAATCCCAGCACTTGGGAGGCAGAGGCAGGCGGATTTCTGGTTCGAGGCCAGCCTGGTCTACAGAGTGAGTTCCAGGACAGCCAGGGCTACACAGAGAAACCCTGTCTCGAAAAACCAAAAAAAAAAAGAGTTATTTTAAAGAAGACTTGAGGTCATTGTGAGCAGCAGTTTTGGTTTAGAGTCTGATCACTTTAGGGACTCTAACTTGGCTTTGAACTTTTACCTTTATCACCTTCACTGGCTCAAGGAGACCTCTCTTTGTTGAATAACTCTACCTAGTGATTTATCCATGTGGTGGTTTGAATATGCTTGACCCAGGGAGTGGCACTATTTGGAGGTGTAGCCTTGTTGGAAGAAGTGTGTCATTGGGGGTCAGGGCTTTAAGACCTTCCTCCTAGCTGCCTGGAAGCCATCTGTTCCTGTCTGCCTTCAGAACAAGAGGTAGAACTCTCAGCTCCTGCACCAGGCCTGCCTGGATGCTGCCATGCTCCTGCCGTGATGATAATGGACTGAACCTCTGAACCTGTAAGCCAGCCTCAATTAAATGTTGTCCTTATAAGAGTTACCTTGGTCATGGGGTCTCTTCACAGCAGTATAACCCTAAGACACCCATTCTACTCAATATCCATGAATGTTGTTTGTATCTCTCACAATGAAAAAGTCAAGCAACACTATAATTTTAGCAAATGCACTTTACAATGTTTCAAGATAAACAGGCTGAGACTGGTTTGGATTGATGTCTCTGGAAACCCACTCTTGATGCCCCTGAACACCTGCAACCATGGCTCCCCAAAGTGAGCACTTCCTTTGTTCACACTTGGTACGAGGTGGACAAAGTATAGCTTTCCAGAATTCACTCACTGCTTTCCTTGTATGTTCACTCACTTGAGACATATTTCCTGAGCACATTCTTATAGGCTAAAGAAGTATGGTGCTGTTGTAGTTTGATGGGAATAGTTCCCACAGGTTCATGGCTTTGAACACTTGGAGCTCAGGTGGTAGCCATCTTTCAGAGAGTTGTTGAATCTTTGTGAAACTCAACTAAAGGTCATGGGTCATGGGGTGGAGTGGGGGGCTTTGAGTCTATCACCTAGACTTACCTCTGGACACCAGGATCCGAGGAGTCCTAGCCACACACTCTGGCCCACAGGAACGCTACCCTGTCTCCCCTGCCATGAGGGGATGATACCCGTTCAAGTCATGAGTCAAAATGAATCCTTCTTCCTTTGAGTTGCTCTTGTCAAGTATTTGGTCACGGTGAGGAAAAAAACTAACAGGGACATGAAGCTCAAGTTTTCTGAAATGAGAAATGCAATAATAAAGAGCAGAGAGAGTGCCAGTTGTGCCTTATTATTGTGACAGACAAACATCTCAGACAGATTCATCCGAGAGAATATTCAGCAAAAAAGTGCCTACCCTGTTACTCACTTCCACAGACAACTTTTCCCTTTCAATAATGAGTTCTGTGCCAGGAGCAAACAATATGAAATCCATTCCTAATGAGCAATAATTACAGCTCTAAGGAGCCGTACAATCAGTGGTCAGTGATTTCATTATTAGATAGCACCATAAATTATGCTAATGCTGATAACAGTTCTGGATGAGAGCAGTTCAGATCCAGGAGACTGCACTGAAATTATTTACATCCTCTCTTTCTGAAACAATAGATCCAGCAATTTGAAAATCAGATGATCCCATTTATTCTGGCAGGACACACATGTTGCATCAGCCATAAAATTAAGCAGGCTGCTTCTTTTTTTTTTTTTTTTTTTTTTTTTAACCCTTTTCTTTTTAAAGTTCTCCTCCTTTTGCCTTCTCTTACCTTACAGATCACCACACTTCTCTAGAGAGGCTTTAGTGAGTGTAGGTCTTATTTCTAAAATCGTCTGGTAATGGTGGCTGATACCCTTACAGAGTAAAAACAGGCCGGGCAACCGCTACATCTTTATAAAAGCTAAGATTAAAGATGTGATGCATGAGACATTTCAGTTGCCTATCGGGTGTGGGAAAGCAGACAGCAAGCTGTGGTGTGAGAGATTTTTTTTTTGCCCATTCTTGTCAAACTCCAAGGTTTGTGGCTTGTAAAAGGTGACTCTCCAAACGAACATGAAAAGTAGCCCCACTTTTCTGGAGTCTATGCTCCTACGTTTAACTCTTTCCATAGACTTATTTTTGTTTATAGTTCAATCAATAGTAATGAAAGCTGTTTCCCCTCCCGCCAAAGTACTAGCCGGCCTTTCTTAACTTCTAAGACCAAAGAGATTGAGTATGTTCAGCCATAGACAAAAGCTGCTTTTTCTTTCTTTCTTTTTTCAGTACTATTTTTATGCCCCGTACTATGGACTTTAACCTCATAAAAATCCTACACATTGCTTCTGTGTTGCCCATTCTACGATGAAAAACAGATGACCCACATGGTGCTTTAAATAAAAAATGTCTCCCATGGTCTCTGGTATTTGAACATTGGGTCCCCAATAGGTAAGGCTGTTTGGGGGACGTTGTGGAACCTTTGAGAGGTGGAAGCTTGCTGGGGGTAGGCTTTGAGTAATTACAGTTCTTCCCTAATTCCTATTCACTCTCTCTGTTTCATGACTGAACTGCAGACGTGAGCTCTCAGCTTCCTGTTCCGGTCACCAGGCCTGCTGCTTACTGCCACGCCTGACCACACTCATGGACTCTATCCCTCTGAAACAGTAAGCCTAAATAAAGCTTCCCTTCTCTCTGTTGTCTTGGCAATGGCATTTTATCACAGAAACAGGAAAGTAACTACTATACACAGAGGCAAAAGAAACGGGGGGGGGGGGTTTGGGGGATCAAAAACACAACTTGCTGGGGAGGAAAAAAAAAGGAAAAGGAAAAGTCAGGATTCAAACCCAGGAAAACAAAAGATCACTCCCTTCGGCAGAGATTATGAGGAATCTTAAACAAATCTGATTTTAATCTGATTCCAAATGCAACTTTTTCTGACACCTGATAAACAGGTAGTTAGGGGAAGGATTACGTCAGATCACATTCAGAAAGAATCTAAGAAACAACCCAATTGAAGCACTTTACATTGCTCCAATGTAGAGGATGCCAGATGGTATAACCACTGTGGAAAACTTTGACAGTACCAACTAAATCTAAGCCATACGCTTACACCCCATGACCCAGCCATTGTACTCCTAGGTTTATACCAAGCAGAAATTATATGTCCCATAATACTCATAGCACAGCTACTTAAAATTAGAAATGGCCCAAATGTCACTAACGTGGGCAATGGATGTGACCATGAACATGTCCATGAAAAAAAAATGTGGCGATCTATTTAATAGATGACTATACAGGAACCAAAAATAGATCACTGGTGCTGCAAACCATGAGCACATACTACAGACGTTGTCCCATGAAAGAAGTTAAAACAAGATGTACTATATGACTCTATAAAGTTTAAAAATCGTGAACCAGCTCTATGGGATCAGAACAATGATCACCCTTAGGCTATGGGGTATTGATGTGGTTAGTAGTTGCATGATGTAGTCATATATAAAATACACTGAGATGTACACTTATTCTCTGTGGACTTTACGTAAGTTGTGTCTCAAGGGGGTTTTTTGTTTGTTTTGTTTTGTTTTTAATAAATTAAGTTTCATCAGATCTCTTTGTTCCCTAAGTTTGCAGTCGTGACAGTCACTTTTTCCAGAATCTTCCCTATCTTCTCCAAATTCAGCTCCTTCTCTTTGACCTCTCCTTATACTTTCCAGATTTATTCTTTTCTAACTCACTTATAACTTTATGTCCTTTTCTACATAAATCAATTTAGCTCCATCTGGGACCGTCCTTTTTTTCTCTCTCAATATAAACAGCAAAATAAAAATCCCAAATAAATAACTCTTTAGAAGACAATCAGTGCTGGTACAGATACAGATTTTATTATTTGTCCCTAAACCTTCTGAGAGAAATAAGCTCATGGATGGTCAATGCTACATAACCTGAACGGTGGGAAGATGTAGAGTTGTAATCAATGAATACTCTTACTCAATAATGAACCATTGTGCAAATTGTGACATGGGACATCCACTAAGGGCTTGTCAGACTCCAGTGCTGAGGATGTATTAAGTCATACAAAGAGCCCAGATCAAAAAAAAAAAAACAAATTGCAGAGGCATTTGCCTAGCGATTGCAAAAACACATGCAAAATGACAGACTGGGTTATCTGATGCCATTTGCATTACTTTTAATCCTTATATCTCTAATTCACTGCCTTTTACTAAGCAAACATAGCCAGGATAATCCCATAGTCAAAAAGTAATAAAACAATAATTATCTTGGAATTTGTATAGAAAAGACAAGATGTTTAAGCAAAGTATCGAATCATCTCATCTCTGAAGTATTTGAAATAAGCCAGGAAACCATAGTCACACTCACTTCCTTCCCCCCCATGAGCTCCTAGAAATGACCTCAGCTCCCATCTGCTTTCTGGGAAAGCACTCAGGTGGGACCACCTCAGAGGAATGACCTTGCTTTTGAACTAGGAGTACACCTGCTACCAACCCCTGACAGAACCTCAAAGTTCAAAATCAGGGGTGCAAGGAGAAAAGAGACACAGAACGATCACTTCAACCAATAACTGGCCTCCACTGTTAAGCACAGGTGTCAGAAACCTATGTGAAGCTAAGCATGAAGCACATGCCTGGGGTCCCAGCACTCTGGGCAGCTAAGGCAAGAGAATCCAACTGAGACCCTGTCTCCAAACCCACAAAGCCAAACCAAGCTGCCTCTTCAAAGTGTAAGACATTTTCCAAGAATTGATATATTACAGGCGTTCATAAAGCATTATATCACACAAAAACATGTCTATGTTTAGAAAGAGAAAGCACGGATCCTCTCCAGTCCCCCAGGAGAGCCATCTCAGTCGCATGATCTCTGTATAAATACAGAAGTTAAGCTGCTAAGAAACACACCTTTATTCTTAGAAAAGAATCCCTGTGTTTATATTTTGGTAGGTCTGGGCTTGCTAGACATAAACCATCCCTCATCAGCAACAAGTAGAGGTTTATTTTTGTTGTTCATAAAATAAACCAGGTCCCAGCCAAAGGCAATGACTCCTGGAGGCGGCCCTGTCATAGAAGTGCTGTAGAAGTTACAAATGGCTCTGTGGCCCAGGCCATAAACAGTCTTTTAAAAGGCTGGTGCTGGGCTGTTGATATTAAAAATCACCTCATTAATTATGTTTGTAAACAATGCAGCTGTCTGTGCTTGCAAACTGGCTTCCTCGGGCATGATAATATTTGTAACAATAATAACCATCATTTCAAGCATAGCAATAAATACTCAGGCCAGAAGCCCCAGGGAAATCACATCTGGGTGCTGCCACCTGGCCATTCAGAGTACTTCCTCAGAAGGTAGGAAGGTAGTTGGTTGTCCTCCACTCCCAAGGCACTTTATTAGGATCAAATATCCTACTGCAGTCTTTCCCTACCTTGTTTATTTTGACAGGTCAACAACTAGTATGGAAAAAAGAATAAATCCAAAGGGAAGGTAAGCATGTCCTAGGGCATGATGGGAAAGGGCCCCAAGAAGCCTTTGTGAAGGACCAATGATGGTGAGATGGTACCATCCTTTCCGGGTATTTGTCCAGTTGTGCTTTTATCCTGCAACAATCTCTGAGACACCTACTATGTGTCGAGGATGCACCGCAGCTGGAGAAAACTCACAAGCAAATATCCATTTTTGATGTGGGTTGGCAATGCTGTGGGGATGTCCCTAGCAGATGACCTAATACAGCACTAAGAGACCCAGCATTTGTTTACTGTGAAGTCATACATTTGTAACATGTAATTCTAAAGTAAGCCCAGCTGTTGTGAGTTTTTAAAATCATTCAAATCAAATGAGCTTCCACATCCCCTAGACAGGGTAGAAGTACTAGACTTCTTTCCTCATGAGAGAACAACACCTCTATACCTCATTTATATCTCCTCCGTGTGTGAATTTTAATTCTGAAGTTCAACAGAGAGAGATAAATGTTGTATCCCATTCCAAAGCACCGCCCATTTTCTCTGTCTCTGTTCCTCTCTCTCCCTCCTCTCTCACTCTGTGTATATATTAATTTTATAGATCTTTTTATTGTCTGAACTACACTGGATGCGTGAGAAGCAGAACAATAGGCCAAGAAGTCCCATTTCACACATGCCATCCTTATAATTCAAATAGGACAATAAAAAGAGAGAGAGTGGGAGATCTATAAACTGGTGATAAATCAGTGTCCTAAACCAAATTAACCATCGAAATGGATTATCATAAAATAACGCCATGAAAAATATTCTTCACCTTCCTGGTTCAGCTGCCTATAATAGACAAAAGGAGGGAGGGGTGTGTATGTGTGTGGCTGTGGGTGTTGGTGTGGGTGTGTGTGTGTACACATATACGTGTACACGTATGTGTACGTGTGTGTCACATGTGTCTGCCACACTTACATATCTATAAAGATTTACACATGGGCAAAGCATGTGGGCAGATACACACACTCTCCCTTTTAAAGAAATTTAGAGCCCACACAACACACATGCTGCTTGTTCCTCCTCCAGTAACACCAGAGTAAAGAAACCACAGGACCGACCATTAACATTTCCCAGTCTCTAACACTGCTTATGTTCAGTATGGTAAATAACAGTAACCAATGCCAAGAACTATGTTAAACCCTATGGATACAAATGAGCTAAAACAGACACAATCCTTGTCCTCATAAAACTTCCAGTCAGGGCAGAATAAACAGACATTAATCAAATAATTGCACATATAAAATGGTTGTAGCTATAAATTCTCACAAGTGCCAACAAGGCACAGGCTGCTATGAGAGTAATGAACAATCTGAGGTCAAGAACAAATGGACCTTTGAGCCAAAAACCAGTAGAGACTAGAAAGATATAAAAAGCTCGCTGGCAGGCAGCATCCCATACTGACAGGAGAAAAACATGCTTCTTCTCAGGGCAAGGCCAAGCAGATGGAGGAAGAATGAGGCTGGGACCAGGAACAATGAGAGAAGAGAGCAATGCTCCTGACCTGGAACCACAGTCACAGAGACACTGAGGGAAAGAAGGTCATATATCTGAGGAATCAGAAGGAAGTCCAAATGGCAGAGAGCAAACAGGAAGTGACATCACAGGAAGTGTAATTGGGGCAGAGGCAGAAGCCACACCGTGCAGGTTAGGAATGTGGGATGGGGATGAGGAAGGAAGTGAGAGTTGGGCTTTTCTCTTGCAAAACCTCACTTCATTTTCTGTGGAAAACTCACTGGTTTGAGGGAAGGAAGAATTTAGGAAATCTTTTATTTCTCCAGTAGTCATCTCATGGAGTCTAAGCCAGAAGCTGGACCATGAATCTAACACTAATTAGCTGAGTGACCAAGGATAATTTGTTTCACTCCTTTAAGGCTCAAGTCCCCCACCTGTAAAATGGCAACAATAATAGTTTGGGTGGGAATTAAATAAAATCATGTCTGTGAAGCACCTGGCCCCCATAAGCCCTCAGTAAGTGTTAGCTATTGGTAGTATTATAGATGCAGGGAAATGGGCAGATTAGAAGGTTTTAAATAATCTGCCAGAAAGAAATCGCCATACCTCACTCATCATGAGGAGGAATGACCCACATTTCTTTTATAGACAGATCAGGATGAATGGGTTGGGAGAAGTCATTGCTACTGTGCTGGTTAGCTTTTGTTAACTTGACACAAACCTAGACTCCTCTGGGAAGGAGAAGCCTCAGTCGAGGAATAACTCCATCCAATTGTCCTGTAAGCACATCTGTGGGGGCACTTTCTTGATTAGTGATTGATATGGGAGGGTCTAGCACACTGTGAGTGGTGCCAACCCTTGCTGGTGGTCCTGGGTTGTACAAAGAAAGTACGCTGAGGGGAGAGAGAAATGACTCAGTAGGACCCATGTTTGAGCGCTCACAACTGCCTGTAACTCCAGCTCCAGGAGACTGGCTCCCTCTTCTGGCCTTTGTGGACACTGCACTCACAGCACAGACCCACACACATACACATAATTGAAAATAATAAATCTACAATAATCAATCTTAGATAGATATGATAGATGATAGAATAGATAGATATAGATAGATAGATAGATGATAGATTGATTGATTGATTGATTGATGATTGATTGAACTGAGCACACTGTGGAGAGCAAGCCAGTGAGCAGCATTCCTCCATGGTCTCTGCTTTGGTTTCTGACTTCATCTTCCTGCCTTGATTTCCCTCAGTGATGGAATATGACTTGTAAGCTGTGAGGTGAAGTAAACCCTTTCCTGCCCAAGTTGTTTTGGTTGTGGTGTTTATCACAGCAATAGAGAGCAAACTGGGACAGGTATCAACATGCGAGGCTCCCTAAAGTTCAAACGGATCTTGCTCTTTATTTCAAGCATTGCCTGTCTGTGTGCTGGAAGAATTTATAAAAGCAACCATAAAACAAATGGAAATGTTCAAGTAATATTGCCAACATGCTTTACCAAAATGAAAACAAACATTACCGAAAAGTATGACTTGCTGAGAATCATGGAACTGAAGCGAAGCCCGGAAGCCTGCAGAGCTCCAACCCTACACCCTTTGCAGAAGCAGGCACCCCAAGGAATCGAAGCCACCTCTCTTTCCCTAAGCAGTTGGTCTAACCAGAAGAGAAAAACAAAAGGACAAACCTAAGAACTAAGCCGCAGGAGAAATTCTTTACATAGAGAATTAGGATAACCCAATAAACTCAGTATCTGGTAATAACATTAAACTTATTCTATAGTGTTACAAAATAGTTCCTGTCATTGCATCAAACAGTGTCACTTTGAGAATCTTATCAAAAGCTTACAGGAAGTTAGAGAAATGAATCCGAGGTTATTTGTCTGTTGCCATAGGCAGTTGTTATTTGCTTTTAAGGCAAGGTATATGATGAACCATTTGCATATCCAAAACGTCTAATATAACAAGAAACAAAAATGGTCCTCTGTATTAAGCACAGACTCTGGAATAGCAAGACTTCCTTAATTAAATCAAACTGCTTTTCCAAGAAGATTTAGGGAAAACCTGTGTGTGGGAAGCTTAAGGTAATTGATGTTGGAATTAAATACTTGTTCATAATCTGGGTACTGACTGCTGGTGTACCTCCAGAAAAAAAAAAATGGTTTCCCTGGTTGATCCTTGAGGGCACCTCCTTTAAACTCGCCAGCCTCCTCCAGCAGAAGATAAAATCATGCAGGGGTATAGATTAGCTATCATGTCATTATAGCAGGCACAGCCGTCTGTTAGAGGTAAATTGCCAGGCGATGTAATAACAATGCACTTTATTTACTGTGCAGGGTGCCTATCTACAGAAACATTCCCAGCAAACAAAGAAAGGCACGGCTAAACGCCTTCTCCTTAGAATTATAGACTGAAGGTATGCCAACACCCTCCACGAATAAAAATACTAAATAATCCCTGTATAAACAGCCTCCCTAAAAATACAAAGCACCTCCCAACAGAGGGAACAGAAAGATGGCAACTGTTGTCTAAGATGTCCACAAACTCTTTCACAGGCGCCCAGCTTAAGAACAGGAGGATCCAAAGAATGAATAGTCAGGCCACGCCCAGATCAGAGCAGGTGCTATCATCGAGTCAGGAGGAGGAAGGAGAGGCAGATGAGGTAGGCGACCGTTTGTTGCATGTGGATTCGTCTACCCTGCACTTTCTTTTCATCCTTAAGCAGCCCTATGAAGTTCACAGTAAGCAGCTAGTCCTCTGAGCTGTGTACTTGAAATTCAAAACCAGACCTACCTCACTCCAACACCAGCACCACACTAGACCTTCACTAGACCGCTCTGAAGAACTTGAGGGCCTCGTCTGGGCTTAGACAACACACAGGACTCCTACACTCCAATCATCAGCACCCACCTCATGCACAGACCCCACCCACAGGAGCATTACAAGACTCAACAGTTTGCGTTCCACCACGAAGGCCAGCAAAACAAAGGGCACTGCTTTACTGAAAACCTGGTGCGTGCCTCTCTAGCAGGCGGGCTTCTGGGAGTGGAACAAATGAGTTGAGGAACGAAGGAATCCAATTAAGGAGTCTAGGATACTCCTCAACAGGTCGTCGAAATGATTGTTCTAAGAGAAAGCGATCGGTTAGTCGATAGGATTAACAGAGCTGACAAAAGAGTGTGTCCACGGAAGGGAGGCCGTCTGTCCTGAGTTCAGAAAAATGGAGTCCTATTAAAGTCGGCGGCATTTATCCAATTGTGCCCAAGGGAGGTGGAGGAGAAGTTTAGTAGTGGAAAGATGTTTGGTTCACCTCAGCCGTCTTCTTAAACCTACTGTGTGCCATATTGCATCATACAGTGTTATTTTTCTGTATTGTTACTTTATAATTCGCATACAAAGGGACAGTTTTCCTTTAACATTTTCATTTCTACTTCATTTTGGTTGAGCCTCCCCCTGCTCTCTTCTATCCCCCAGTCCTGGCTCCATGCTTGCACCCTGCCACGCCCAATGTTCCCACTCCTTCAGTTTTCCATTCACTTGTAATCTGTTACTTTTCCAAATCCTGTTTTCTTTAATCCTCCTCTTCTCATGGACCGTTTTCTAGCTATAGGACTTCTACCAACATTGACTCCTCCATAAATACACATATGTAAACATTAGAAAAACTGAGTGAGCCTATAACTAATTCTTGGGAGGCAGAAGTAGGGGGGAGTTCAAGATCATCTTTGATGATTTAGCAAGTTCAAGGCCAGTATGAGATACATAAGACACCGTCTCACAAAGAAACGCAGCACACGAGCAAGCAAAAACTTGGAAGCTGGGGTCAGAGCAGGAGAAAGATTATGCTGTGATATGTATTTCTGAGTCTAGGTTAGCTCATTTAATATATTTTCCAGTTTTATCCATTTGCCTAAAATTTCATAACTTCATTTCTTATGACTGAATAAAATTCCATTGTGTATATGTACCATGTTCTCATCAGCCATTCGTCTGTTGATGGATATCTAAGCTGATTTCTGAGGTAGGATGTGGAGTCCTTTGGAGATCTGCCAGGAACGGTATAGCTGGGTCATAGGGTAGTTCTGTTTTTACTTTTTTAAGAGTCTACCATACTTGTTTCCACGGTGGGTACACCAGTTTACAGTCCCACTAACAGAGAACAAAGGTTCCTCTTTTCCTGCATCACCAACATTTGTTGTCTGTGGTGGTTTGCATTAGGTGTCTCCTGTGTACCTGAGTGATTAAATGCTTGGTCCCCAGTGCTCTAAGAGAATGGTGACTAAGAGAGGGAAAGCTGTGTGTTTGGGAAGTGACACTGTTGACCAGTCAGAAGGGAGAGATGAGAAAGACAGAAATCAAGGACGGCTTCGAGAATCTAGTTTGGAAATGTGGTCAGGGGCCGAGTGAATGAACGAGATGAAGGACAGGTGAGGAGTCTGGGATCCGTCTATAGGAAAATCATGAGTGAAATCTGAAAATACGGGAACATAGGAGGCACAGCAAATTCGGGTTCGAAAACAAGTCTGCTTTTGAACAAGTTAAAGTGCCTACCCATTGAACATCTAAGGAGAGCTCTCTGATGAGAATCGGACGTGTAACTCTGGAACTCACAGCAATAAATCAGACATAAAACCTAAACATCACAAGCAGATAGGTAAAAGTTAGATCATGAACATATAAGAAATTAGTCGAAGAAAGTAAGTAGTAAGAAAGTAAGTAAGTCTGTCAGTAGAGGCTTAAACCTCAGTCATTTGGAAGGCTGAGACAGGATTGCAGGTTCAAAGGTGCTTAGAGTATACAGTGAGCTGAAAGCAGCTTTGGCAACCTAGTGAGAACCTGGGCTGAAACAAAAGCTAGAGACTGGAGACCAGCCCAGAGGAACTCGGTTTGGTTCCCGGCATCATATGGCATCTCACAAACATTCATAACTCCAGTTTCACAGAATCTGATGCCCTCTTTTGATTTCCGTAGGCATGAGCATGCATGTGATACACATACATATAGGCAGGCAAAGCGTTTATAAACCTGAGTAAAATAAACTAAAAAGGAAAAAGAAGGCTGGGGTATATCTCCATGGTAGAGTGTTTGTCTAGCATGTCTGAGTTCAACTCCTATAAGATAAGAAGGAGAAAGAAAGAAGGTAGTTAGACATAGGAAAATATGTTAAATAATATTAGATTACACTTTATTAGGTAGTTTTAATTTAAAGGAAATAATAAAGTCTAGTTTCACTTACCAACAAATTAAAGTGATTTTGAGGAAAAGGGGAAAAGAAAGGTCACACAAATGTGGGGATTTTGCTGTAAGAGGTTTTTTTCTTTTTAAGTTCTCTAAGAAAAAATTGTATCAAAAAACCAAAAGTGGTTGGCCATTTCTAAAACTAAGCCTCCTTCTAAAAAAACTGAGGGAGTTAATATCCTTACAACCTGAACTACAGTCCATAGTAAACAATGTAACATTCCTTTTCTATCGTGTTACTAAGTGTCTACTCCTAATTAAACCTAATTCTCCATGCTCACACTGGTCTTTCACTATGACTGCTCCATTCATGAGTCTTTCATTTTGATTGACCTCTGTGCTGGCTGAAACTTGTCATTGGATAATTATTTTCCTAAGGTGTGTTGGTTCATTCTTGAATTCGCTGGAACATGAGGATGTAGTATCTGTTGTCATTAGATTTGAACAACACTTTGGCTGAGTAGAATATTCTTGAGTCACTGGGTTCCTCAGAAATTTGTAGACATTACTTCACCAAATCAAAGTCCAAGAATAGCTGGGGTTTTCCTCTTCATAGGTGACTTGCAAAGCTCATGTCTTTAGCCAAATGGTAGAAGGGAAACCCAATCCCCCCATATGCTTCACTCCTTTACATTTTCAAGTAGACAAATTTCTTCTCTGACAATAATAAAAGTCAACAATTCAAAGTCACAAGTCTTTCTCTGCCTCATTAGATGTTCTATTCCTTGAAGACCGCTTGGATTCCTTTTGTAGCCCCTAAGCCTTCCTCCTCCTACCTTTCCAAGTGGAATTACCTTATTCACCTAACACTTACTACGTATGATGAGTCTCCCCACGAACGACTGGGAAGAGGACCATGTTTTCTACGGAGGAAGAAAGAAAATAGTTTAAATAAATAATACAGGGTTTTATTTTAGTAGACCATTTGAATTATCACATTGCTAACTGAATAGGGACTCAAATGTTGGTTGGTCACCTGTCTCTTCCAACTTTACCCCGTGAAAATTTGAGAGACTCTTTGGAGTAAGTGTACTTGAACTTCAGAAGGTTTCAGAACCACCTGGAGGAACAGCTGAACTATCGCCCTTTAAGCCCCGCCCCCAGCTGAACTATAACCCACTAAGTCCCGCCCCCAGCTGAACTATAACCCACTAAGCCCCATAGCCCCAGAGTTTCTGATTTATGGGATGTGTTTGTGACGTTTCTCACAGGTATAACCAAATACCAGGTAAACGCGACTTAACAAGGGCAGAGTTTATTTGGCTCATGGGGAGATAGTCCGTCATGGCAGGTAAACAATGCCGGCGGGAACAGGAGGCAGCCGATCAGATCACCGTGTAGCTACCGTCAGGAAGCAGACATAGACAAACACTAGTGTCCAGCTGGCACTTTCCTTTGCTTCCATTTAATTCAACCCATGAGACAATGCCACCCACATCCAGGGTGGGTCTTTCCCTCCTCAGTTAAACCTTTCTGAAAACACCTTCAGAGACACATCCAGAGCCATGTGTCAACGGAGAGGTGGCTCAAAGGTTAACAGCAGTTACTGCTCTTCCAGAGCACCTGAGTCTAGTTCCCAGCACCCACATGGTGGCTCACAACCATACACAACTCCAGTTCCTAGGAATCCGACACCCTTTTCTGGAGTCTACAAACACCAGTGCGCCTGTGATTTACATAATTACCTGGAGGCACATATATCAGCAGCAGCAGCAGCAGCACCATCATCATCATCATCATCATCATCATCATCTATAAACAAACCAATAGTGTGTCTCATAGATGACTCCTAAGAGAGTCAAGTGGACAATAACGATGAACCAACACAGGTAGGGCCCAAGAATTTTCTTCTCTAACAAGTTCTGTTCTGGTGCCGTTTGGTCCAGGCATCAGTCACCATGCTGAGAACCAGAGATTTAGAGTATTTTAGAAATGTAAGAAGATGAACTTGTTCTTTGAAAACCAGAGAAATCAAAGTCCAAGTTAGGACTTTTCAGGTACCCCCAAAGCCATCAAATGTGTCTTGATAAACATAAACCTAACATAAATTCAACTATTAGCCTATGTGGCCCCTAAGAAAAGACATCTGAAGAGTCTCCTAGCTCCTTTTATTCACTTACCACTCGTGGGCAGGAGCCTTTAATTGAGGTTGCTTACGTGATTCTCTGTCCTGATGTGACCATCACTCTTAATTCAGTGGCCCAGGGGAAGTATGAACCCAGGGAAATTTTATGTGCTTTGGACCAAATTCTCCTTCAAGATAAAACAATTACAATTACAGTTTTTTAAATTCATGTCTATCCTGTTCTTTCCTGTTTGTCAGGCTGCCCCCTCTGTTTTCCCATGAGGTAAGAGAACAATGATTCTTGGATTAAGACTTTGCAAACCACCAATAGTTTCATATTCCCCGCCACAACAGCCTGTCCACTTGTCACTGACAACAGTGGTCACCAACCCCATCCACTCCCAACCTGCCTCCTCTACAGAAGCCTCTACGCGGTGACTATTGTACCCCTTTCCTTAAATGATGTTACTAACTTCTTTGAGCATTGTAATTTCCTTTGATTTTTTTTCCCTTGCAGGCTTTGCGGTGACTAAAGTTGCGTTGTAGCGCCACCTAGAGCCTGCTGCTGATAAAGACCTAGGACCCAAAGCAGACTGATGCCGGGCACTCACTTCCCGTAAGTAGTAGGCTTAATGAAAAGTCAGCTCTCCCGGATTCAAAAGGACTCCGAGGCTGTAAGAAATTGTTTAGCATTAGGTCAAAGAGGCCTTCCCTCTGGAACCGTGACTCGATAACTCTCTTTTTAAATGGTGTCATCAGCCTGGATTTTGGCTTCACATTAGGATTTTTAACTCTGAAAGCACAGTCTTTGCAAAAGCATTTCGATTGAGAAGGATCCTGGTCTGTCAGCAGCTGACAGACCTTTTGGCTCTGTCTGCTTGAGCTGCGTAGAGATCTGCGACCTGGAAATCAGTGTGGCCTGGCCCAGGGCCGGTCGCACCGGAATGTGCATGTGCCCGGGTCCCTTAGTCTCATTTAATGTTTTTTGTAGTGGATAAGCGTGAGCATCCAACACCCTGGCTCTTTTATGACACATAAATCACAGGTCAGTGCCTTCCATGAGACCTGTTTGATAACTGAGTACTTACACGGGGAGCAAGGAAGCAACACTGGAGGACACTTAGACCCAGGAGGATGAGCTGGGTGCTCCGGCAAAGCCAGGGATTTGTCCCTGCAATTTAAGTATTAACTCTCTCTCTCCTGCTTGGAAAGAGAAATATACACATTGCTGCAAACCTCCATCAGGCGGCAGCTTGAACCAATGGCTGCCCTAAGTCCCCACCACCAAGTTCTCTCCTGGAGGGCTGGTCTCCATCCACCATTAAATGGAATGGGGTGGATTTTAAATCACACGGAATTCACATACCTTTTCTCTTGACTATTTATAACAAGAGGTGCCATATTGGGCCATGCTAATGATGGGACCCCACATAAAGTTCAACGAATTTTGTCTGCTGAGCTCCTTGGGACTTGTCCCAGATTCTGCATTTTCTAAACCTACCAGTGTGGCTTTTCTATAAATTCCATGAGTCTTGTGCCCAATATCAACTGAAATAGTTCCTTAGTAGTCAAATTGCTGCCTACAAAGCCAGGGCATTAGAGAAATAACCAGAATATCTCCCAGAAGAAAGGTAAGCAAAGCAAATGAAAAAGACCTGGCTTGCATCTGACTGTGAAGGAGAAAAGTCTAGGATCAGTCAGATCAGAAGTAAGGCCCCAAAGTACAGTCATGCCAACCACGTGAGCATAATAAGAACTGCAGACCCACAACCCTGACGGGGTGTAGAGCAAGGATTCCACATAAATCAGGAGCCACTTTGAAACTTTGACACTATATCCAGATGAGCCAAATGGTTCATGGCGGCCTAAGGACCTTCTAGTGCCTCTAGTCCACGCTGTTCTGTACCATCCCAGCCCTCCAGACATTCCTTATACACTTGTTTCTAAAATCCCATCCCAAGAGAAGACATAAACAGCATCTACCCTTCCTTCTAAGGTCCCAGCGGACAAACTGACTTGGTTATTGGGTTAGCTTACAGAGCGCGGATGAGGTGCTAACTTAGACACACTTCTACTTCCCTAGACTTTCCCAGACTAGACACACTAGCCTCTCCTGGAGGCCAAGTGCACTTGGGGAAGGGCTGCAAACAAGGGGTGATTGGAAGCAGTTAGGTACTCAGATGACTCTCACAGGCTCAGCACCCTTCCATCCCTCTATGAGGGGATGTAACCAACAACAATCCCAGCAGCCAAACCCCCAAGATGACAGATGTTTGGCTAAGAGGATAGTCCTGTACACACACACACACACACACACACACACACACACACCACACACAACACACACATTATCCCTCCCTGGAGCTTACATGGCTACCAGAATGTAGGTTAGGATCTGGGGCTGCTGCTTTTTTTTTTGAGGGGTGGGGGTTGGTTGGTTGGTTGGTTGGTATGTTGGAATGGGATATTTTTATTAATGAGTCTCACTGTATAGCCCTAGTGGTCCTGGAACTTAAAGAGTTTCGCCTGCTTCTACCTCCTTAATGCTAGCACGACATTTCTCAACCTGTGGGTCATGACCTCTTTGGGGGCTGCATATCAGATATTTATACTACGATTCATAACAGTAGCAAATTTGTAGTTATGAAATAGCAACCAAATAATTTTATGGCTGGGGGTCACCACAACATGAGGAACTGTGTTAAAGGTCAAGAACAGCTGTGCTGGAATAACAGGAGTGCACTACCTCATATGGGAACAGCTGTACTGGGATAACTCTACCTCATCTGGCAGTTATCTAATTTCTTGACATAGACTTTGAATCTTGCTTCATCCTCCTCAAGAGCTGAGGCGGATGCAGTCCCAGGTTGCCGACCAAGCTTAGGCTGTGCCGAAGCCTCTGAGCTCTACGTTCTCTCTGTGTAAATGCAGACAATGAGAGACTGATGTGGAAACCCGTTCTTCAACGTGTCCCCTTAACACATGAACATAGAAAAGAACAGAAAGACGAGAAACGAACAAATGGAGACTAAAGAAGAACGCAGAAGGAAAAAGGAAATTAAAGGCTGTAAATTCCAGGAAATCAAAGAATAGACCTTGTGTCCCAGGGGCTGGAGCTGCACTAGGCATAGGACTCTGAGCAAAGGTTAACTGAATGAAAAACACAGAGAAGAAAAGTTGACACAAGATCAAGGTGGGAGAAGATGCCTCCGGAAGCATCTTTACCCAGATTCCCGGACCTTCCCATAGCAGCTTGGAGCTATTCTCCAGCCCCTGAGAACCCGCAGACACGGGGGAGGAGCTGGGAGGCAGAGTGAGGTTACTGTGCACCGCACCACTTCCCTGAAGCACCAGACCTTGTTGATCCCCTCCTCCTTCTTTTTTCGCCCTTAAAAACACCCGTCTTGATGCAGGGAAGAGTCACTGACTTCATTTGAAACAATTCCCAAACAGGATATAGAGTCTCCAACAGCTCCTGGGCCCTTGGCAATCGCCATGAGCAGGTGTTTCACGCAAGTGCTGAGCAGCACGTACTGTGCAAAGAGCCAGGGCGGGCTGGGTGGAGGCCAGGAGAGCAGCCCAGGGCGCAGGCACTGTGGAGACCAGCCCTGAGCCTCCTCTGGCTTCCAGGGATTTGAGTTCTTTCCTCATGCCTCCCCTGCCTTCTCGCAGCCCCCCTCTCCCAATCTTTAACGTGATGGAAATAGGGAAATCCCTCTTGTTATTTCTATAACCAGTAAGACTCCCCCCAAAATCAAAACACAGGTCTCAAAGGGAGAAAAATAACCTACAGTGAGCAAAATGGAAACGAGAGGAATGAGGAAGGCCTACGGTAACAACATAAAACAGGAAGGCCTTACACTGGCACAGGCCAAAACAAACACACAGGACTGGGGCTGCTGGGAACAAGTTCATAGGTTAAAAAATAAATAAAAAATAAAAGTGCAAACGTGTTAGAAGCCAAGCTTCTAGTAGTAAAGTGGGAACAAGTTGTCCTCTCATTCCAACCCCAGGGACTTTATAAGCAACCCTGGACAGGTCAGTCACTCCTAGGTACACACCCAAGGGAAATGAAAACCTCTGTCTAAATAAAAATGTATACGTGGAAATTACAGCAAAATGATTCACAAAAGCTAAAGCATGGAAACAAAGATCTATGCTTTGATGACGGGATCATACTCTGGAATAGCCTCTTCCTCATTCCTCAGAAAGAGAAATGGAGTGTTGTCACACACTATAACACAGAAGAAACTGGAGAGCACCATGCTAAGTGAAAGAAGCCAGGCACCACAGTAGACTGTATAGGCTGAATGACTCCTTCATATTTAATGCAGGTTAATGTTCTACCTTTAGGAATGGAAACAAAGATTTTATTTTTATAAAATTAGAGTATGGAGGGACGGGGTGAGAGGTAACAGCAGAGGGTGGTCGGAAGGCTCTAAATTTGACTGTGGTGATGGTCGTTCAGTCCTGTGAATGTGCTCAACAGTACTAATCACGCGCTTTAAGTGATGGAACTGTATGGACTATGTCTATGTAAAGAAAAGGAAGAGTGTTTTCCCGAGCAGGAAGAATAGTGGGCATGTGGTTAGGATAGTTAGGAGGCAGCTCACTGAGTGCTGCACATAAGAGGGGCTTCTCCATATTCCTTTTTAGCCTTACCCTCACCTCAAGACTCCTACTGCAACACTTCTCAGAGGGTCTAGTAGTGGGGACCCTCCCCATTTTATTTTCATGACATACATAACCGATAAGTGCTTAAAATAGTCTTTCTAGATATATGTGTATTTACAGAGTAGAGTCATAGAAACTTGGAATATTTTATCTGAGAACACAGAGGTGTTACCTGAAACCAAAATATAGGGCCCAAAATATATCCTGTATTTCCCTCCCTCCCTCTCTCTCATACCCCACCAGTTCCTCTCTGTCCAACCCAGAAGGGCCACCCCAACACACATGAGCAGGGCAGGGAGGGGTGAGGGCGTGGCTCTGAGGGTAAATTAGCAAAGAGACACAGCCCGCATCACATTTGCTCACATCTCATCAGTGATGATTCATTTTCAGACCATACTAAGGTGCAAGGGGTTCTGGGAAACGCTCTTGTTTGGGAGGCTCAAGAAAGACCACATGCTTTTAGTGGACAGTTAGGCATCAGACTTGAACGGATTTTCTTTTTCTTTTTCTTTTTTTCTTTTTTTTTTTTTCTGTTTATTTTTTTTTATTGGATATTTTATTTACATTTCAGATGTTATCCCCTTATCCCGTTCCCCCACCCACCCAGGAACCTCCTGTCCTATCCCTCCCTCCTCCTGCTTCTATGAGGATGTGTACCTCAACCCCCCCACTCCCACCTCCCCACCCTCAAATTCCCCCACACTGGGACATCCAACCTTCATGGGACCAAGAATCTCCTCTCCCACCTATGCCCGACAAGGCCATCCTCCCCTACATATACAGCTGGAGCCATGGGTCCCTCCCTATGTGTTCCCAGGCTGGTGGGTTAGACCCTGGGAGCTCTGGTTGGTTGGTATTGTTGCTCTCCCCATGGGGCCGCAAACCCTTTCAGCTCCTTCAGTCATCACTCTAACTCCTCCATTGAGTTAGTTCAATGGTTAGCTGTGAGCATCTGCCTCTGAATATGTCAGACTCTGGCAGACCTCTAAGGGGACAGCTATATCAGGCTCCTGTCAGCATGTACATCCTGACATCCACATCAACCTCTACCTTTGGTGACTGCACATAGGATGGATTTCCAGGTGGAACGGTCTGTAGACAGTCCCTCCTTCAGTTTCTGTCCCGCACTGTGTCTCCATATTTGCACCCTTGAGTATTTTGTTACTCTTTCTAAGAAGGACCAAAGCACCCACACTTTGGTCTTCCTTCTTCATGAGCTTCATGTGGTCTGTGAGTTGCATCTTGGGTATTGTGAGCTTCTGGGCCAATATCTTTGAACAGACTTTCAACCCACCTAGCAACTTCATCATCATGTGGCTCATGAGGAATAGAACCAAGAACAATGGGAAATGGATATCAGTGATACCAATCAGATTTGGGGAATCAGTCAGAAGAGCTTGGTGCTTCTAAAAGGAAGGGGGTTCCCATAAGTGACAGAATATCCAGTACCTTGCCTTCTTATATAAACTATTGGTGACAGGGATGTTGTCATGGAAATTTGAGGTGAAGTGGAAAAGTTGGGGGACAAATAAAGAAGGTGATCACCAAGCCAGATTTAGCCTCTCTCTCCAGGTGTTCAGGGATCCATTAGAAGCAGAACAGCAAGTACCACATGGAGGAGTGATGCAGCCCTGGGTGAAGGATAACAGACCCCTGCTCTGGATGCTGTCTCAGCTACCCTGATTATACTTCGGCTGCAAACATTTACATTTTGGTCCAGCTTCCTCCACCATCATCTTAGAGGTGTGCTTACATTCTTTGTTCCTATATTTATATTCTGCTGGAGATAGATGATTTCTTCCCATTCTGTAGTCTTCAAACACAATAGCGTACTCACTTAAGCTGCACGTCTATGCCCTCCTGACCTCCAAGTAGGTACAAGGAGCACTCCCGCCACATCAGTCAGAGAAGTGCTACTTAGGCCTGTTTTAAATATGGCGCCAACTTGAATATGAAGTTCTTAAGCCAAGTGTCACTTCATTCTTTTAAGTGTGAGAAAGGGGAAATCCAGTGGAACGAGATTACACAACACTGTGTCATAGAGACTGGATTAGAACTTAGAGTCTCGACAGCATTACACTGTCCTCAGTAATTCTTGACGAAAGTACTTTCTCAAGTACACGGTGCACTTGGAAAATGCCAAGAAAGTCTCTATCCCCCAAGATGGCGTCCAGAAGAAATATTATGCAAAGGTGCCTGTTTTGTTATTGATTGGGGGTTCCTTTTCATTACAAGTGACAGAAAGCCAATGAGTTATGTCAGACCAAAAAGAGAGACTTTAGTAAGCAGGTCAGAGAGCCAAGACAGGAAAGACAATCCATGGCTAGGCAGGAATGTGTGGGACCAGGGACTCAAACAGCTGTAAAAGTCGCTCTCTGCCTTTACCCTCCAGCCTCTCCATTTCTCCACTTTGCAGGCATTTGTCCACTCCGCTACTCTGCCATCACACGGCAGAAGACAGGATCCTACCAGCCCCCAAGTTTCATCTCTGAGGTTTGGGGCTCCGCCTTCTTTTTTTTTTCCTTCAGATTGTAGTGGAATGTTATTTAGATGCAATAAAAAGCATTCTTTGTTGAGTGTGTAAGTCAGGACTTTCCACAGATGTGAATCACCACACGGCCAGTATCAGATGAAGATCTCTATCACTCCAAAAATTTCCTTTGCATCTTACCAGAGGATCCATATCCTCCACCCCACTCAGCCCTAGAAACACTGATCTGCTTTCTATGTGCAGAGGTTGGCTTTTCTGAGATTTGGTATAAGTAAGACTGTACAGTATAGAGGATGATTTTTTCCATTCAGCAGCGGTTTGGAGATCACCTCCCTGTTCTGACTACTGGTGGTTACAGTGGCTAGTTCCCTTTTGTTACTTAGTAATATGACATTGTGCAAACAAAGGGCAGTTTGTTTCTCTAACATTGATGGACATCTGGATTGTTTCCATTTGGGGGCTGTGATAGATCAAGCTGCTACAAATCCACACAGAGGAAGCTGTGGAGACACAGTTAGGTTTTCATTTCTCTTGGGTAAATAAATACTTAAGATATGGGATTGCCAGGCCATGCTTTAAGTGTATGCTCCATTTATAAGAAATTCAAACTTCTTTCCAAAGTGGAGACTCTAGTCTATGTCTCTACAACAACAAAGCAACATGCCAGTGGCTTCGTATCCCCTCGAGTACTTGGTAGGGTCAGTCTTGTCTGGTTTAGATGTTCAAATAGGAAAGTGGGAGCATTTCAAAATTACGTTTTCTTAATAAGTGTTGTTTAACCTCTAGTTGCTTTTCAGGCAGGGTTCTTTGGTGAACAGTTTAACTCTTGTGTTGACTGTTAAAAGCCTGCCTTATTGTTAAGCACTCTCACGCATCTAGAGACTGGGATGTAGCTTGCTGACAGAGTGCTTATATAACATACTCAAGGCTCTGGATTGGTTCCCCACTCCCCATTATAAGTTTTTAAAGAGAACTGTTTCTATGTTCTAGGTATGAGCTTTTTGTTCAGTGCACACTTTCCCCGAAAATGGCTGCTTGTCTTTTGCTTTCCTTACATTTCAAAGAACAGCTTTTAATTTTTAAGAAATCAAATTGACCCACTTTTTTTTCCTCCTATAGTTCCTACTTATTACATTCTATCCAAAAATGAAAAAAAAAAAAAATGAGTACCCGAAGAGATGTAAAGATTGACTGGTGATCTTGCAGAGGACCAGAGGTGAGCTCCAGCACCCACATAGGGAGACAAACAACTAACTGCCTGTAATTCCAGATCTAGACAACCCAATGTCCTTCTCTGGTCTCTATGTGCACATACACATATATAAACATCGCTTATAAGGTAAAAGCCCTTTCCACAAGCCTAGCTAGCAACCGGAATTCAATCCTTGGAACCTATGTTGTAGAAAGAGAGAACCAACTCCCACAAGTTGTCCTCTGACGTCCACAATAATGCTGTGGCATGCACACACTCTGGCAGACATGCACACACACACACACACACACGGAGGGGGGAATAAGAAATGATGCAGCTGTGAACGGGTTGCTGCCCACGTTTGGGGTCTGCAGCTTGAGTATTCAGAGCCTACTTGTGCTCCTGTGCAGTGGAGTTGGATCCCCAGAGTGATCTGGGTTAGAGTAGCCATATCAGCGGGCTCTGGATTCAGTTGAGAGACCATGCCTCAAGGAATAAAGTGGACAGTGATTGAGAAAGACTCCTGATGCCAACTTCGAACCTCCCAGACACATATGTGCACACACATGTGAACATGCATATACTCACTCCCACAACATACATATCCTGGTTTTTTAAGTTTCCAAATCTGAAGCCACTGAGATTCATTTCCATGATTTCTTCTAGACGTTTCCTCAATGACCTACTTGATGCTCATTTTGTCTATGGTACATCTCTCACTTGTAAACCAAGTTTTCTGCAGGGGATTCTTACTGATGAGTTTGGGCAAATGTTCTTTCCTAAATCAATCAATATAGCATTTCCCCCCAAAACATGGTAGCTGGCAGGACTATGTGGTTAGGAAGAAGACATGATTGGTAGTCAGAAAAAGGAGATTTACTGTGTATAGGAAGATACAGTTTGTGCCTATATCCCTTAAAATCTGGCTCTACCCTTTTTCTCCTCCAAGACAGGGTTTCTCTGTGTAGCCCTGGCTGTCCTGGAACTCAATCTGTAGACCAGGCTGTCTTCAAACTCAGAGATCCTGCCTCTGCCTCCCGAGTGCTGGGATTAAAGACATGTGCCAACACCATCCCACTGGATCTACCCATCTTATGCCTTTTAAAACTTACAACATTTTATTGATTTATTTTATAGAGATGGGATATGCCATGGCATGCACATAGATGTCAGACAACAACCTGTAGGAATTGTTTCTCTCTTCCTACCATGTGAGTCTCTGGCATAGAACCCATGTCATCAGACTTGGCAGCAAGTGCCTCTTCTCACTGAGCCATCTCATTGACCAACTTAATTAACTTGGTTTAATCAATTGATTTAGAAGCAACTAATTTGGGATATTACTTCGTATTATTGAATGGCCAAATCTTACCAATATTTACACACAATTTTCCATGTTGCCTAACAAAGTCCTGGTCACCCTTCCATGGCTAACCTACTAAAACACCATGTTCTGTAGCACCATCCCCTGAGTGGTACAGTTGCCATCCCATAATATGAGCTGCTTACAAGAGAACATCACAGCTGGGATTATTGACCTTCCCTCGAAGGAGGGGACAGGCAGAGTCATTGTACCCTTACCTGAGTTTCCAGGCAGTTGAATGAATTCTGCTCTAATGGTACATGATCTTGGGCTTCTCAGGGGGTTGGAATACATAGACTCAGAAAGAATGTGGAAGAGGGGCTGCAGCTTCACAGCTATGGCAAAGCCACCATCCATGCTGGTGAAGATTTTTCCAATGCAGCTGTGTTAGGGCACCCACGCTCCTGCCCGTAGCCCCTCACTCTGCCCTGGAAGGAAGCCCGATATGCTCATGGATTCCCCACAGTGAACTTTGGTGGAATCAAATTTTGGTTTGTCATTGGGACTTCCTAGAGAGGAAGGAACATTACTCAGTGTCTTTCCAACCACACCTCTATACACTGCCCCCTGTGCTTCCTGGGAGAAAATTCTCAAAATCTCAAACCACACCACATCATTGAGAAGCTTTTAGTGACTCCTCACATGGCGCTTAAAACATCTCTGTCTCCCGTATCATATGTCCTACAAGCAAGCACCTAGTCTTACCACAACTCTATGGCCAATTTAACTCCTGCTTTACGATAGATTTGTGTGTTGTTAAGGGCTAAGTTTGTTCTCTTCTATTTGTCAAACATTGTTTAGGTGATGGAGAAAGGGACAGCTTTAAAAGACTATCATGTGCTAGAATTACTTTCCAGAATTTTTACGAGAAAATTTCTCACTTGAGATTAACGGCTGGTTCATGAATTCAATGGAAGAAAAGCATAAAGGTAGAGAATTCAGTATCAGGCTCACTGTGACTTTTCACCCTTGCCCAGGGGACAATAACTCAAATGCCTCTTTTGCCATCAGGATCTGAAGAGGCAGACTGAGGTCAACTTGATAAGGAACAGTTAGCCTTCCTGCAAGAGTGCTCCAAGGAAATGGATTCATGCCTCCATCCCTAACCTGAAAGCTATCTCCAACTGACAGCCACTTGCAAATGAAAACTTAGTTTTCTCACCGGGAAACAAACCATTGTTAAGTGTAGGCTGCAAGCCCAGCTATAGATGTCCAACATGAGATGAACTCAATGGCATCTTTGGACGTTTCTTGTCTCTCAATGTTAAGTCATAGCCTGCTCTTCTCTCTCTCTCTTCTCTCTCTCTCTCTCTCTTTTGTGTGTGTGTGTGTGTGTGTGTGTGTGTGTGTGTGTGTGTGTGTGGTGTGAGATATATATAATATATAGATAGATAGATAGATAGATAGATAGATAGATAGATAGATATAATCTTATAGGTCCTTTGTGTATATATTATGGCTTCTACTTTTTATGGGAATCACCAGAATGTCTCTGCGTCTACATGCATTTCTTGTGCTTTTCCTTTGATTCTTTTTTGTTGTGGTGGTTGGTTGGTTGGTGGTTGTTGGTTGGTTTGTATTCTGATTTGTTTGTTTGGGTTTTGTGTGTGTGTGTCTTTTTGTTTCCTAACAAGAGATAGAAAGGGTGTGAGTCTGGATAGAAGGGAAAAGCACGGGAGGGAAATAGAGGGAGAAGAATCCACAATCAGATTGTATAAAAATCAGATTGTGTTATATAAAAAAAATAAATCTATTTTCAATTTAAAAAAAATAACTTAAGAAAAGAATTCTCCCAGATGAATAGTATCCACTCAGTTTGAGTCCACACACTGTCCTTATAAACAAACACACCTGCTCTTTGCTGGACCAGATGGTCACACAGTGACAATATTAAAGGGGAGTCTGTGGTGATCAACTCTGATGAACTAAATACTGTGAAAATTTGTCAGACAAACACATCCGTCAAATGTGGTTCTCTGGATAGAACCTAAAACAGAACTGGCCAAGGAGGAAAGTAGGAGCAAATCGGGTCACAGGAACAAGAAGGCTAAATTTAAACTGTTGTTAAGGAAAGCTACCCGAACTCTGCAGCTATTAAACATGAGTACGAGGTCTATAATTGTCACACAGTCGTTGATTTAAAGATGAAACACTGGAGATGTTCACAACAGACCGTTTCCATAAATGAGTATATATAGGCATGGACAAGAAACAGCTAACATAAAAGCCTTTTAGTGAGCCTGATAAGACTCTTCTGTCAGGGACGTGGTTGTGCGGGGTGGGGGTGGGCGGTGTCTAGTCTCTGGTCCCCTGCTCACAGCTTCTAAATGCAGGCCAGAACTTACACGAAGTTTCCACCAAAACAACGAGTATCTGATATAGTTGAGAACACTCTGGACAGGACATCTTCAAATTGTTTTCTTGCATCATCGCCCTACACAGGTGGCTAAAGTCTTATGTGACACTTAGTAGTCACAGCAGCACACTAAGGGCAAGGTAATGCAACTTTGTAGCTCTCTAGACAGCAGCCTCCCTCCCCCCATGTCTTCCTGCATTACCGAGGCTTCTAACACTGTGACAGCTTCTAGGAGGAGGGGTTTGGAATCACACTGTCAGAGGTTTAATCCCATCCTGGCAGTGAGGGTGTGAGAGAGCAGCGCAGACCTCAAACTGAAGTCAGGAAGCAGAGGGGGAGAGGATGGGAGAGTGGGGAGAAAAAGAGAAGGGGGGAGAGAGAGGGAGAGAGTGTGAGCAGGGGAAGAGAGGGGAGGGATGAGAGAAAGGGAGAAGAGGGGAGGGAGGGAGGAAGAAAGAGGAGGAGAGGAAGAGGGGAAAGAGCCTGTGGTGCTGACTACATTAGAGGGTGTAAAGGATTACTGGACCAGGGAAGGAGCAATGTCAAGTATTTCATACAGAATAATAATATTATCAAAGGCAAGAGAAAGTTAAGATGTAGCTTGGTGGTAGAATACTGTGTACAGGCACTGGGTCCAATCCCTAGGAAATCCACTGAGGGGAAAACCAATCAAGTAAGACATCAGGCCATACAATTTTTGATTGTTCAGTAGGATTTCTAGAAATCTCCAAGAGCTCCCAAATTCACTGTGAGAATTATGAGAGTAAAGCAGTTATCCAAATAAGGGGACAAAGACATAAAATATGAAATTATAGAAATGTCTAAAATAGAAATTGTGTCAACAAGAGTCTGTTGTCTTTGAGTAAATAGGAATGACTACGTTAGTAAAATAACAAGCACACAGATTTTTTTCTGTTTGCTGGAATTTAAATGTTTAGGTTTATCTTATTATTTTCTGTTTCTGTATGTTTGTTTGCATGTACGTATGAGTACTATGTGCATGTGTGGTGACTCCAGAGGTCAGAGGTGGGAGTCTGATATCCTGGGACTGGAGGGACAGGTGGTTGTAAGCTGCCCTGTGGGTCTGAGAATCAAACCTGGGTCCTCTGCAAGAGCTATTCTTAAGACTCTCCAATTCCTGGAGGTTTGTTTTTTAAGATTTTTTATTTTATTTTATTGAGACAGGGTTTCTCTGTGTAGCCTGGCTGTCCTGGAACTCACTCTGTAGACCAGCTGGCCTCAAACTCAGAAACACGCCTGCCTCTGCCTCCCAAGTACTGGGATTAAAGGTGTGAGCCACCACTGCCCGCAAGATTTTTTTTTTTTTTTAAGAGTTCTTTGCTTGGAATTGAAGAGATGGCTCAGCAGTAAAGAGTACTGACTGTTTTTCCAGAAGTCTTGAGTTCAAATCCCAGCAACCACATGATGGCTCACAACCATCTTTAATAGTATCTGATCTCTCTCTCTGGCATGCAGGTGTACATACAGACACAAAGCTCATATACGTATATAAATCTTTTGTTAAATGTGCTTTGCTTGCATGTATGTCTGTGCATCGTGTGCATGCAGTGACCGTGGAGGCCAAAAGAGGGCACTGCATTCCCTGGAACTGGAGTTTCAGCCTGTTGTGAGTGGCCTATGGGTCCTCTGCAAGAGCAGCCAGTGCCCTTAACCGCTGAAGCAGCTTTCCAGCCCCAGAGGAATTGCTATAGAATCCAGGCATCTCAGGAGTTACTTCTTTTTACTACTCTCTACACTGGCAGGAAACCCATGGCAAGTATAAATAACCTACGTATAAATGGAGGTAAAGCTGACAGTTCACACTCCTCCTGTAAAATGCATAAAGCCCGGGTCCTGCAGTGGTGGAATCTCTCAGGTGCTTCACAAAGGAGGAGATCCTGGCTCCTGCCACCAGCCTCTACCATTCTTACAGAGAGGGCCCATCCTGAGGCATGTGGTCCTTAAGTTACTTCTGCTAGGTCCAAATTAAAAACAAACCAACTTTCTTCACTTGTCTTCTGCCTCCAGCCCAGATATTTGTCTTATCGCTGACTAGTTGCTGTCTAAAATCAGAGTCATTTGCCCTTTGGTAGAGAGGCTCAGGTGTCACCGGCATTTTCCCATTTTTACGTCATGCGTGGCTGGGGACTTCAGCAGGATTACCATAGCATACACCACACTAGAAAGCAGAATGAGGACTGAGGCTTGCTGGGCCCCACAGAGCCTGCTGGGGGCTCATGAAATCCCTGCCTTACTGTTGCGGGGCCTTTTGCTTTCATGTTCACAAGTCATATTGAAGGGAAGCATGTTCTGCCGTTGCCTATGGTTCCTTGAAAGGTTTTTAGACTGGTCTTCTCTTCTCTGTGCCTGTATATTCATATATGGAAACATCTCCAGTGTTTTGTTTTTAAATCAAAGACTATGTGACAATTATAGACCTTGTGTCTATGCTTAACAGCCTCAGAGCTCAGATAACTTTCTTAACAACAGTTTAAATTTAGCCTTCTTGTTCCCGTGACCTGACTCACGCCCACTTTGCTGCTGGGCCATTTCTGTCTTAGGTTCAATCCCGAGAGCTGCACTTGAAGGATGGACTTGCGCTTACAAGCCTTCATAGTATTTAGTTTATAAAAGCACATTAACATAGATTCCCCTTTCTAGTAGTGTCACTGAACATGTGGTCCAGCAAAAGAAAACCATCTTCCTTTTGAAAAAAAAAAATGTGTTCATCTTGTGAGGTGTATGAAATACTGACACTTGCCAGGCAGGAGGCATGTGGAAGGAGCCGGATGAAACCAGCACAGATTCTCTCTTTTCCAGCAGGCAACTTGAATATGGTGCCAACCTATCAAAACTTTAACGTAAAGAGGAGTTTCACCAAGCATAACAGTCCATCTAAGCAAGAAACGCTGAGTTTATAGCTAGCCAGAAGAGGCAAAGTCACTATTACAATACATATATGCTTCAACTTTGGACAGTACCCTCTGAATTTTCATGAATTTCTTTCATTCTCTGTGGCTAGACAATGGTGATATGATTTGAATATGTTCTTATTTTTACAACACACACACACACACACACACACGTACACACACGTACACACACACATGCACATACATACACACATACACTGTGTGTTTGTTGACAAAAATTGAGACATTTTCCCTATTAGAGGTTTACTACAAATGCTCTCTGGGCACAAACAACTTTTAATGGCTCAGGTAATTCTTTCAGACAGTGCCTGCAAGCTGGACAGATATACCAAACCTGTTGTTACTCGTGTGGTGTCTCTTTCTCAGGAACTGACAGACTTAATGAATGGCTGCCAATCTTAGTGCCTTCTCAGGCCTCTCTACCTCCACATAGCATCCGACACTGCTGGTAACAGACTCAGACCTCTCTGATCCAGTCAGAGTCAGTCCCATTCTGACACAGAGCAAGAGCTACGATGGTATGTCTAGTGCTGGGTTTGGAGGTCCCTGAGTCTATAGATTCCATGTGGGAATAAAAGATATGCATCTCTTTGTCCTGGCGGTGGCAGGCCTGTGGCAAATGGCTGGTAATTGTAGGGCCAAATTCTGGCCTGAGAAGAGGGCCTTAGCGGGAACTAAAGATTAAGATATTCTCCACTGAGAATGAAGAGTGAAGTCATGGACTCAAGAGCAATCAGTCCACTAGCTCAGGAAAGGAATGAGGAACACAGAAGGTTGATTTCTGAGTTAGAGGCTCAGCCAGTCTGGTATACATAGTGAGTTTCAGGACAGCCAGGGCTACATAGAAAGTCCTCTCTCTCTCTCTCTCTCTCTCTCCTCTCTCTCTCTCTCTCTCTCTCTCTCTCTGAAAATCCAAAACTTCTGGAATATTTGAGAGTCTCTAAATTTTTTGGACTTTTTAATTTGTAATTATACCTATTATGCTGGCCATTAGTGACAGTGAAATGATTTTCAAAAATATATAGATAATGAATAAGGTGTGCTGGTTGCTAGTTTTCAGGAATCCAGAGAATTAGAAGCAGCTAGGGAGGCCATCTCAGGAGAACAGAGTCTGACGGGGAATTAGCAATGCCAGCACCCAGAAGGACAAAGGTAGATCTGTCCCTAAGATCCACTGAAAGGAACTTACAAATGACAAAGGGAGTTGCTCTGACAAAGATGTATGGGGATCTTAATCTTCTCTGCCATTTTCTTTTCTTTAACCTTCCCCTTTAAATGCTTAAGATTCTTAAATCTTCAGCAACAAAATTTCCCATTGATGGTGGAAAAACTTAAACTTGTTGGATTTGGGATTAATATCATGATCCCTGAGGGCCAGAGAGATGGCACAGTGGTTAAGAATATGTACTGCTCTTCCAGGGATCCAAATTTGGTTCCCATCACCCTTGCTGAGCAGGTAGCTCACAGCTGCTTATAACTTTAGACCTTTGACCTCAAAGGACACATGCACTCATGAGCACATGCCCCCATCCACCCCAACGCACACATATACATAATTAAAAATAAAATGAATATTTTTTTAAAACATAAAATTTCTGTCTTAAAGGTTTTCTCTACTCCCAATTCCAGTCCCTTGGGATCACTTCACAAAATATTCATTCAAGCCCTTGTATCGGGCTCTGAAATATGAGCAAACCAGACTAACTGTGATGATCCATCTTAATTGTCAACTTGATTGGTAAAGCACAGCTCTAGGTGTGACTGTGAGGGCATAGTCGGAGAAGATTGCCTATGATGGGAAGATCATAACCCCTCATATGCAATCAGCACCACAACTAAACACCAAGAAGGAAGGAGCCAGTCTCTCAATCTCTAGCTCTCGCCCTCTCTCTCTTGCTCTCCCTCTCTCTCTTTCCATCTCCCTTTCTCTCCTTTCCCCTCCCCCCCCCCTTACTGACTGCTGTTTGAGGTCTGCTCTGCTCTCTCACACCCTCATTGCCAGGATGGGATGAAACCTCTGACAGTATGATTCCAGACCCCTCCTCCTAGAAGTTGTCACAGTGACTAGAAACCTCACTAATGCAGGAAGACATGGGGGAGGGAGGCTGCTGTCTAGAGAGCTACAAAGTTGCATTCCTTGCCTTAGTGTGCTGCAGTGGCTACTGAGTGTCACACAAGACTTCAGCCACATGTGTGGGGCAATGATGCTAGAAAACACACCAGTGAGGCTACCAAGGCTCTGCTCGTCTGTCAGAGCAGTGTCTGAGCCTCCGGTCCCTTGCTCATAGGTAGGTGCCAAGTGAGGCACAGGTCTTGAGTAGAGTTTTCATAAAACCGATGATTATCTGATACTGTTGGAGCCGCTCTAAGCTGTGTTGTCCTGGACTGGATATCTTCAACTTTGCCTCTTTGTCTTCCTGGAAAATCCAGAAGTATCTAAAAGCCTGCAATAAAATCCTTTCTATTAAAATTAGCATTCTTGGGTCTGTCTTCTGAGATTAGGAATCTTTACCTCTTGACTATGTGTTTGGTGGCACATGCCTTTAATCCTGGCACTCAGGAAGTGGAGGCAGAGGCAGGCAAATGTTTGGGTTCAAGGCCAGCCTGGGCTATAGAATAAGCCAAGACAGCTAAAGCTACACAGAGAAGGAAAAGTGTTTTTAAAAGGGGGTGGGGCTGGGGTGGGGGTGGAATCGGATAGTTATTAAAAAGTCTCATTCAATAGCTGTGATCTATTTTTAGTTTGCTATAAAAAGGAAAAGCCAACATTTTATACTTATTGTTGAGCCAAGTTATGTATTTGTTAATATCCAAATATCTTGGCTATTAAAAGGAAACTTTAAGCCCAAATCCCTCTGGCCTCAGACATAACCCTTCTTTTTATACTTGTTTCTCCTCCGTACCCAAAAACCTCAGTTGCACACTCACAGGCAGACTCAAGCCTCCAGGAGACACTAAACCAGCACAACTCCCAGGAAAGTTCTGGTTTCTAGGTCTATATGCTTTGTCCAGGCAACCTCCTCACAAACCGACTTTTGATCTGCCTAGCTGGGAGAAGTCACCAGGCCATTCCCCTAAACTCACAGTCACTGGATGTGTTTGAACTATGTTCTACTGTGAGTAACAAAATAATGAAAGCAAGTATGCTTCAGCAGATTAGCTAGATAATAACCTTTTTAAAAACACAGGGATTTCTTAGTTCCCAGCTGGAATATGAATCCCCACTCCCAGAGAACCATGCTTCTCGTCTCGGTGCTCCCTGTGAGCAGCTTCTGATTACAGACTTCTCATGCCTCATGGCAGACAGCAGGTGGAGTTATCAAACTATCTACACTCTGGCCAACAGGAAAAAGCAAAGCAAGGAGACATGCCCTTTCCTGGAAGGACATCCCTTAACACCCACTAACCAGAATTCTGCAGCCCAGCAGAGCTAGGGGAAAGCTATGAAATGCGGTCTTTATCTTCAGCACTTTCCTGCCCAAACACACCCCTCAGTCTCTGCTGCTACAGAAGAAGAGGAAGATAGGCACCAAGAGCTAACTGCTGACTCTGAGACCAGAGACTCCATGAAAAAAAAAATCTATTTGGGTTCTTTATATAAGTTTTGCATTTGTTTTGTGAAGGAAATATTAAATGTCAGATTTTTCTTTTGCAGCGGGGAAGGCCAGCTCTTTAGAGAAACAGGATAATGAAGTTGTCTACTATATGATGTCAGAAAACCAACAGCTTCTCCAAACCCGTTCGTTCTAGTTTCAGCCTTTCAAGAATCTTTCCTCCATTTTAAGGTGACTCAGTAGCTATCTTTCTACAAGAATTGGCTTTATAGGGGTGAGGACAAGTAGGTAGAGAAATTCAGTGGCAGAAGCTGGACCAGGTGAAGGTAATAAACATCCATCTAAAAGCAAGCATCTGATCTCTCCTCCGTGTTCTAATTCATCTGAGCCTTTCCTTTCCATCCTGTATTCTCTGTGTGACAGACATGACCACCTTTTATGAGCTAGCTCACTGCTCATTCATTACATGAACTGTCTTTAGGGGCATCCGAAGGGAAGGCTGCCATCTCCTGGACGGGACAAGGCTGAGGTCATATCATCGTGATAGCCTGTGGCAAGTGCTGCCTACAAAAATGAAAATGTCCCCTGAGGACCTACAGGCTCTCCGATGACAAATAAAGGGGTCATTTACGGTGATGCCTCATTCATCTTTGAAGTCCCAGTTCCTAGCACTGTATCAGAGACTAAGAAAACTTAGCCATGGACACTTGGTTCTCATGTCCTCAAGATTCAGACAAAGTGTGGCTCTGCTCCATAGATGCCACCAGCAGGCAGCAGGGCAGCTCCTTCCAGACATGTCCAGGAGGGTAGACAACAGATAACCCTACCCCACCTTTACAATATTTCATTATCAATACCATTTAAAGATACTGGGAAATTGACTGTTACTGTGATTAGTCATTATATAAATAAAGACATCTGAATAGAATGCAGTACTCTCCAAAACCCTTGTCTGTGGGTGGCTAGGTTCTTATGAACATGTACTTCCCTTGATTAAGCTAGCAATCAGATATTTTAGAAGATTCATTCTCTGTGTGTGGCTATGTGAGTGTCTTAGTCAGGGTTCTATTGCTGTGGAAAGACACAACGACAACAGCAACTCTTACAAAGGAAAGCTTTTACTTGGGACTGGCTTACAGTTTCAGATTAGGCCATTGTCATCATGGCAGGGAACAAGCAGCAAGCAGACAGACATGGTGCTGGAAAAGTAGCTGAAAGTTCTGCATCTGGATCCATAGGCAACAGAAAGAGAGATCCAGTGGGCCTCTGATCCTGGCTTGGGCTTTTGGAAACCACAAAGCCCACCCCCAGTGACACACTTCCTCCAAGGCCATGCCTCCTAATTCTCTCAAATAGTGCCACTCCCTGGTGATTAATCACTAAACATAGGAGTCCTACGAGCCCATTCTCATTCAAACAGTAAGTATATGTACACATTGTGTGCATTGTGGAAGCCAGAAGAAAGCTGGGGTGTCCTTTATCACTTTCTATATATCCCTGTCAGGCAAGGTCCCTCCCTGAAGCTCTCCCTTAATTGCCCACAAACAAGACTTTTGGAGAAATATTGGGCTTCCAGGAATATTAAAATTAATTACCTACCACGCCTAGCTTGGTTTTTGTTGTTGTTATTATTGCTATTTTAAGAGTCTTTCATTTTAAATTTATTTAACTAAACATTACTCTTTCTCGTGAAAGCTTCATGGACACAAGTGGATGTCTTGTACCATCTTTCCTGTACCATCCCCTCTGCTGGCCCCCAGGGGCTGCCACAGTGGTTTCCGCAATGCCACATCGCAGTGCGTTCTGAGTATGAAAAAGCTACCGTGAGCCACGGCCTCTTTTCGTGGAGGAATGAGCAGTGCTGGCCACTTAGACTCCGGTGGGGAGCTGCCTAGATGAGAGTCTCCAGTGCTGGGAAGTAAATCACACTGCCGAGAGAGAGGCTGACGCAGCCAGAAAAGTCTCACCGAAGGCTTCGTACAACCATCACATTAGTAAGCTCTGCCAAACTGTCACACGAGGACTGAGAAAGAGCCAGAAAACTAGCACAAGACTGCCCTGTCCTCAGGCCCTCCGATCCGCGGAGTTCACATTCCATGATCGTGGGACTTGATCCGTAAAAGCACGACTGCTCCTTTGTTTACTTAAATCTCACTGTCTCTACCAAATACGGAGAAATCCACTCGTGAGCACAACCACAGCAATCCTCTGAAAAACACAAGTGTCAAACTCTCAAAGACACATAGGATTCTTCTGAAGTAAATATTTTTTTTCTCCCAACTCTGTGTATGTCTTTTTTCTAATATTGACTTTAGCTGTTTATAAAAAAAAAAAAAAATCTTCCTTTTCCATTCTCTATAAATTCCGTTTTTACAGAGTGAATTCCAATCACTGTTACAGAGAACAAGAGCCCGTAATCAATGCCCAGCCTCACCTGGGAATTCAGAGTCATGGGTCTATGAGGTACCAGGCTCTTTCAAACACAAATCAGCATTTCTGTCTCTCAAGACAAACAGACCTCTCCCTTCATCCCCTTTCTCCTTACTCAGAATCGCTGGGAACCAGCAGAGGCCTGAAATAACAGGCGGGAAAACAGGTGTCTTCCGGAGAGCCCAGTGCTGCCCAGATGGAAGAAGAGATTAAAGGGACAGGAAGTGTGACCGCTCCTCAGCAGAGCCAGGACAGATTGAGAACTGTGCTGTTCTTACAGGAGTGCCAAGGTCATTACTAAATAAATGGAAACTATTGTTCATAAAAGGCGCTGTACAGACATGAAGCTCTCTTTATGGCCTGTTTAAATTATCCAGAAACAAAAGGTTGGATGCTACCCACCTCAGACACACACACACACACACACACACACACACACACACGCACAAGCACACGCACACACACGCCATGGAAGTCTTCCAGGTCTTATTCCACTTGCTTACCAGGAGGCAACTGACATGGCCTCCTAGAGCTCTGGCTATGTGCTCTCAGGCTGCAGAAACCAAGTTTCAAAACACCCACGAGCTCAAAGGCATCCCTACCTTAGAAACTATCCCCTAATTCTTCACTATGAAGTTTTAGATATGATTTAAAAAAAAAAAAAAAAAACAAAAACAGGATTACTAAGTGTATTCCTTTTGGGTGTACGTATCTAACCTGCCACCTTCATGCTGTCCCCCTCCGATATGGATCCCTTTGCTATGCTTGTCACCTCATGGCAAGCAGGAAAGCTGCCTGGATTCCCCAGATCATGTCAGGACCCAGCACTGGAAGCTACACAAAGTCTTGTGCAATTATTCAGGAACCCTAAGACATGCTACTTGTCACCAGACCTGGTCCCAGAACTTGGGAACCCTAGGGACATCCAGTCCTCACACCCAGCTCTAATGGAAGGTCCCAGAACAGGAAGCAGAAAGGGGCTTAGAGTTTGTCGCTTTAGAAGTCCCTAAAAATACAATATAGATCCACAGGTGGCAATGTGGTTCCAATGTCAATACCTATAATCTTGTGTAGCATCTGGGTTTTATAGTCTCTCCACACTGGGAAGATTTAAGATGCTCCTTCTGACAGCTAGAGAAGGTTCTGCTCAGAAGACATGCCCAGGTACCCATTAGTGCTCACCAGACTGTTTCAAAGGCATTAGTTCCTAGAATTGCAGGATGACTAAAATCAGACCTTCCAGAAGAGGAGCCTAGGATTTGAGGGAGTAGTTACAGAGCCAGGTTTGGAAATGGCTGCCCTAGATGACCACCAACCCCCTTTGCATCTTTGTACAGCCCCTCGGCTACATGAGCCAGTAGTGTCCATGGAGTGGACGATCATACAGGATTCTCCCTCATACCCACACAAAAGTGTGATCCTTTGGGAATAAGGAGGAGAAAGAAAATGATAAGACAGACCAAAATCCATCCCTAAACTAAAAGCAACACTACATTCCTGGCATCCACTTCTACACAAGGCAAGTCTTGTCCCAGTGCTCACTGCACAGCGTCGAGCAAAGAGAAAGGAGGTTAGTTGTAAGATTGATGCTTAAGGCGAGTTCCACTCCATAGGCCCACGCCATTAAATGTGCCCCTTTCTCCATGAGCTATTATCTACATGGGTGCACCATGCAGCTCCCGACAACTTAACTACCAATTAATTGCAAAAAAACATCATTACTCTCTTACCTTCTTCAGTCTAGGAAGTGAAGGGTATACTCATTACACACACACACACACACACACACACACACACACACACGAGGGCTGACCTCAGAACAACTCCGCTGATGGAATGGCCTTCCATTGTAACCCATAGATACATGGCTCACCTACCACAGACGCTGAAAGCAGCCCACAATCATCACGGTGTGGCATGCACCAGGTAGACTCAACGTATGACTTAAAATGATCTGTGCAGTTTTAACTGAGGAATAACAGAAATTAATACATATTCAAAACCAAATTGGACCTTTTTTTTTTTTTTACTCTCTAACTCAAGTTCACTTAACCAGACCCTTCATCAAACCCTAGATGCTATAAATAAGCAAATATACTAGAATAGAAGATTCACTCATTCAGGCATGGTGGGGTATGTGCCTGCAATCCCAGCACTCAGGAGGCTGAGGAAGGAGGCTCATGAGCTGGAGTCTGCCTAGGATGCATACAAAGGCTCTGTCAAGAAAGGATAAGAAGAAAGGCAGGTGAGGGACCAGGCAAATAAAACCATTTCCTTTCTTCCAGGAGCCTATGGTGGCTCAACACATACACACGCAAGGCCAATGTCCAGAAGATGTAAAGCCCAAACATAATTGTTATATCTCCCCATTGAAAGAAACAAGGGTGCCACAAAAACCACATTACCCAATTTCAGCAATATAAATCAAGATCCACTTTACGAAGTTGATTCTAGCATTTAACCAAAGAAAAGCAGCTATGACAAAATCGTCTGACCTTGCATAGTTCCATTGTTTTGTTCTGTGATCACAACTTGAAAAACAAATTGTTTTATAGGCACCTGGTTCATTATGCATTACAAATTAAATCTCCATTTATCTATATGCTCCAAACAGTACCTATCCATCGCCGCCACTTAAAAACACATTGCCCTTCTTTCTAGCCTTGTTAATTTCCAGATGCTAATTAAATTTAAACTCATAAAAATATCTGTTTAGCATGCATGGCAGGATCATCCTTCAATATCCATTACCCACTGTATACCCTGTGTGTTTACTCTCTGTTTTTCTGTTTGCATTCTTATCTGCACACCTCAGTTTCCAGGGACAGACTGGTGATTTAACCTAGAATTCATGCCCTCTCCCATTTTTGATTCTATGCGAGTTGTCCCCTCTGCTTGATGCCTTTGTAAGCAACTTTCTTTCAAATGATCGCCGAGAAGAATGACTTCCAGATAATAGAACTTAAATATGGAACAGCAGGATGATAAAGGAGTGCCAAGAGAGAGCTGTATTTTATCCCCCTTTCACCAGACCATTACACAAAAGGAGAAGACTTTCGATCTCCAGAGATCCACGGCACTTATTTATTGCCATAGGAAGGCTGACAGACAGTCTGAAAACCAGGCAGATAATGAATGGCACTGCTCATGACCAATACCTAACATAAAACATGCCACCATGGGGAAAGGGCTGGGAGAGGACTCGAGGTTCACCCAGCAGGAAAATGGTATGCACATGCTGGCTTCTCCCTAACACAGGTCTTCTCCACTGGACACATGGCAGAGAAAGAAGAGAAAAGCCTGTTACTTTGAGTATGTTGGTCTCTGCCCTCTGCCTTAGCAGAGATGGCTCCACCTGGCTTGCTTTTCTCACCTGAGGAAATGGTTCACTGTCAAGCACACCCCCAGGGAAGACAATCCATGCTCCCAGGCCAACCTGCACAGAGGAAAGCTATGCTCCATCCATCACAGTGCACACAACATCCTCTGCATCTCTGTACAAGAGGAGGCTCTCTGCAGGTTAGAGTAGTCTGTGCTCTCCGTCTCACTTCCTTTAAACCCAAGCCGGGAGAGAAATAGCACTTTGAGTCACAGTTCTACCACAGCACAGGCCTCCCTAGATGTCCAGTCTTCAGTGTCAAGATCAACCACCTGTCTTGTAAAAAGCAAACATTGGTGGGAAGCATCAAATCTCTGCCTTGGGTTCTTTTCCTTCTATTGTCTTGCTTTGATTGGGGGACAATGGCAACATTTTAAAAATACAAAACCATGGGGGCTGATGGCACGTCTCACTTAGTAAAGAGCCTGCTGCACAAGCTGAGGACCTGAGCTTAAATCCCCTGCAACCCACATAAAAAGCCAGGCACGATAGCTATACATCACCTGTAATCTTGGTGCTGGGAAGAGAGAGGTGGCCAGATCCTTGCAGCTTGCTGGCCAGTCAGTCTATCCAAATTAGTAAATTTTGGGCTCAAGAACAAACCTTGTCTCAAAAAAAAGAGTGAAAATGGATTAAAGACACCCTGCACTGACCTCTGGAGTCTACATGCATACACACGCATACACACATACACACACACATACACACACACACATACACACACACATACACACACACATACATATACACACATACACCACACATACACACACATACACACACACACACATACACACACACACATACACACATACACACACACACACATACACACACACTACACACACACATACACACACACATACATACACACACACCTGTATGTATATACACACACACATACAGTACCCACAATAGAAAGAAAAAAGAAAGAAAGAAATCTAAAAATCATTCCAGCTGACAGGTCTTACCAAAACAGACTAAAACTCAAAATTTTCTTGACAGCCCCTATCTAATTATATACTAGAAACTACAAGTTGAATGCCTCAAAGGCATGAAATATACTCCTTTTGTGTGTTCGGCTGAGAGTAGGTAGGTGTGAGTACATCCGTGTACTTGGGAGTGGAGACCAGAGGTCAATCTCAAGTGCTTCTTCTATCGGTGTCCATAGTATTTCTTGAGACATAGACAAATAATTTGCTTAAAGTACTAGGACATCACTGATACAAGGCCAGCTGGAAGACAATGGCACATCATCTTCATAAAGTGTTCAAGGAAACAACTCCCAACCTTGAATAGTATTCTCCCGAAGTGAAGGGGAAAGTAAGAAGACACTTCAGATTTAAGAGAACTGGTCATCGCCAATATAACCTGTGCAGCATTTAGCAATGTTAAAAAGATATTACTTGGGGTGAAAGAAAAATGATGACAGATAGAAATACAAGTGTAGGGTCAGGGTAGAATGGCTGCCAGAGGGACCTGACACTTTCTCTGAGCAAAGGACCACTTATACTTCAGAGGAGTGTCAAATAATACATCCAAGAGTAGCAAGTCCTAGTCAGAGCAAAGGCAGCTTCACAGAGCAGCCCAGAGCATCAGCTGAGCTAAGACACAGAAGCAACTGTCACCCTCCCTCATGGACTTCCAAATGGACTGAGGCAGGCACTCTTAGCTGACACCTCACATCCAGGGAAGCTTCTACCAAAACCCTAAGGCAGTGGTTGTCAATCTGTGGGTCACAACGCCCTTTGGGAGCAAACAACCCTTTCACAGGGGTCACATATCAGATATCCTGCATATCAGATATTTACATTATGATTTATAACAGTAGCAAAATTACAGTTAGGAAGTAGCAATGAGATAATTCTATGGTTAAGGGTCACCACAACATGAGGCACTGTACTAAAGGGTCACAGCCTTAGGGAGGACGAGAACCATTACCTTAACACAATATAAACTCATCTCAGTCATTTTCCTCTCAGTATGCACCATGAAATTGGATAGACTATAGGCTTCTTGTCCATTTTCCTGCATAGAAATAACAATAAACGCATTTAGAAATTTTTCAAAGAAATTCAGTTTTACACAGACAAATGAAAAGTACGAGTCTGCTAGGCTCAGAAGTGATATATACGTCATAGTTCTCTCTCGGGCCTCGATGTGTTTGTACACTGCGAGCCACGGGTTTCATTACAGCCTCTCTCCTGAGTGAAGCTGGTGAGAGAAAGCTCTTCTTGGCAAGCAGGCAGCAGGAATGTTCTGGTCCCGAACAGAAGAAAAGACGCCATGGAGTAGTTAAGAGAGGGAAAGTGTGTTCCTTTTCAGAGTACAATTAACTCTGGGTCATGGAGCAGGTAAATTATCAGCTGGTACGAGGCCTTCTGGGGTAGGCTGGATACTCGCAGGTACAGATTTTTGGCTTGATCGGAACTAAGAAAAGAATTGGGAAAGGAACAAAGGCAGCACACTTCAATAACCTTGTGTTACCAGATTTAGGAAATAAAATTACATCCGGTTATGTTTAAGCTACAAATAAAAAAAAAAAAAAAAAAAGTGATATCTTTTTTTGTTAAGTGTATCCCAAATACTGCATCCTGTGTTCTGTCTGCCAAACCCACCCGCTATAGTAGGAAAAAAACTAAAGTCTCCTAGCTTTGCCTATGAAAATAGAATTGGGACTTTGGAGAACAGTGGCTTCTAGGGTCCTCAAAATAGCCACCAGGAACTCACTATCATATCCTTTTTTTTTTTTTTTTTTTTTTTTTTTTTTTTGGTTTTTTCGAGACAGGGTTTCTCTGTGTAGCCCGGGCTGTCCTGGAACTCAATCTGTAGACCAGGCTGGCCTCGAACTCAGAAATCCGCCTGCCTCTGCCTCCCAAGTGCTGGGATTAAAGACATGCGCCACCACCGCCCGGCTATCATATCTTACTTCTGATCTCTTACTCTAAACGGTAAACAAATGCCTACATTGTGCCCAGTGAATAAAAAGTTCAGGTTGCCTCCGCCCCCTAATACCTTAAACACACAGGGAAGGCAAGGCCTTGGCAATAATGGCCACCCCTCCCCCATCCTTGCCAAGGATCAGCCTCCGCTTCCATGGAGAGGGCTCCTGAGAGAAGGAGTGTCTGGGAGCAGAGAAGCAAACGACTTGAAGTCAAATCTTGGGTCCAAGCTGGCGGCCTATGCTCTGCTGGAGACAACTTTGCAGCTTGCTTTCTCTCTGTTCTGCATTGTCTCTCTCTGATCTGCTTTCTCTCGAGATCTGCTTTCTCTCGACATCTCCAGACAGCTTGTTCTCTCTCTCTCTCTCTCTCTCTCTCTCTCTCTCTCTCTCTCTCTCTCTCTCTCTCTCTCTCTCTCTCTCGTTCTGCTCAAGACAGGTCTCCAAGCACCTTCCTCTTGCTAGTCTAAAAATGTTCTCTGGACAGCACATCTCCTGCAGATCATAAACTCAATCTCTTATTTTACATATCAATCCAGTCATTTACTCCAGGTTTCCTTTTGATTAGCTCATGAGTCAGCATCCCTTTAACACTGAAAAAGAATTCAGAGATCTGCCTGCCTCTGTTAAGCACAGCTGCTAAACTAGCTGGGTGGGACGCTGTGCTGAAATTATGGTTTCTACCACACCTGCATCTGGACTCTGTGTCCCAGGCTGACCTTGAACTCAGGAATCTGCCTGACAGGCTGACTCATTAGTGTAGCTGCCTTTGTTCCTTTAGATTCACGAAGCCCCTCATATAATTCATATTGTATCCTTATTTTTTTTTGCATAGTTGAGAAATTATATATTTTTCTTTCTTTCTTTTTTTTTTTTTTTTTTTTTTGTTTTTTTGAGACAGGGTTTCTCTGTGTAGTCCTGGCTGTCCTGGAACTCACTCTGTAGACCAGGCTGGCCTCGAACTCAGAAATCCGCCTGCCTCTGCCTTCCAAGCGCTGGGATTAAAGGCGTGTGCCACCACTGCTGGCTTTTTTTTTTTTTTTTTTTTTTTTAAGGTTTTTTGTTTTTTTATTTTTTTGAGAAATTATATATTTTCAAACTCAGGTTTTTAGAGTTCTTTTCCACAGCCTTAAGAGCTGTCCTGAAGGTCCCAGCATTTACCATTTTGCTGAGACATTAGCCACACCTTCACCTCCTGGACTTGTGCTGTCTGATTATCTAGAAGTCACTAATGTTAACAGGGAGGACATTCCTTAAAGGAGGAATGTAAAATATGTACATTATTATATAAATAAGCCTTATGCCCACAGTAGCCATTGACACTCTTGGAGGCCCACATCCACTGACCCTACCTATCCCAGGGGCAGGAACCGTGTCACTCTGTCCCCAACAAGGCCATGCTGGACCCAGTCCTGTTTCTTTAATTCCATTCCTCTCCCTCTCCCCTCTGCAACCACCAGCATCTCTAGTCTGTCTAAGATTCAGTCTTAACTAGTTCCTGCTTAAATCCCTTCTTGAGGGATAAAAACTTGAGGAACTTCAAAAATGGGCTGATGACTAGAGAAACGGCTCAGCAGTTAAGAACACTAGCCACTCTTCCAGAGGACCTGGGTTTGATTCCTGATACCCACATGGCAGCTCACAATGGTCTGTAACTCCAGTTCCAGGGAATCTGATACCTTTTTCTGGCTTCTGTGGACACCAGCACTGGGCACACATATGTAGTGCACATACACACAAACAGGTGAAAAAATAATGCACAAAAAATAATTATCTTTAAAGTTCTTTTTAAGTGGGTTATTAAGATGAGTAAATTTCCTTTAATTCCCCCACTGAGTTTCATAAAAGCATTGATTTTTTTTGGGGGGGGGAGGGTTGGCTTAACTAGCTATGTCTGAACTATAAATGTTCAATTACTTCCTAGACAGCAAATGTGCCTTTCCATTCCTCCTTGCTGTATATTTTCTGTGGTTTGCATTATCATTTACTAAATATACTCCGACACTCTATTTACAGCTAGCCACAACTCTGAGACCTTTATGTGACTTCTCGCCCTCTAGAACCAGCACAAATAAATCTCTGCTCGGTCACTTAGCACCAAGAGAGGAAGATTGCAATCTTCCAAAAAGAGCCATTTATTTAAGTTATTTGCCTGCTGAGAAATTGTGGGGATGCTGTGAATGTATGAGCCCTTACTTCTCCCATTAGGTAGTAAGCTTATGAGTATGATCACTATATTGTTGATATTTTTATATTTATGTAGAAATTATAAGTATTCCTAACATCTACTCACTTTGAATTTAAAAAAAAAAAAAAAAAAAACAACAAAAAAAACCCACCAAACTTGTTGTAAATTCCATGTAATCCTCAATCCCCAATAAAGAAAGAAAATCCCTTAACCGTTGTGCCAGTTGGAAAAGTTACCACTCTGCAGGAAGCAAGTCAGGGAGCAGGACACCCTTTACAGGTGGTTAAATTTATCATCTATCCAAGAGATAGATCATGGCACTGGGAAATCAGACTCCTGAGTTCCAATCCTAGCTTTACCCACACACAAGTTCATGATTAGTCAATAAATTCTTCAAAGGCAGGAATTATGTACATTGTTTCTCTCTAACTCTTTTTTTGAGATTGTATCATTTTTATTTTGTGTGTAACTGTGTTTTGACTGGATGTGTATCTATGCTTTATGTGTGTGCAGTACCCACAGAGACCAGAAGAGGGCATTTGGCTCCTCTGGAGCTGGAGCTACAGAGCTACAGCTGGAGCGGTTGTGAGCCGCCTGCCCTTTTTTATTTTTCAGTAATCCATGTTGGTGTAATAGTGCTATTTGTTCCACTGAGTATCTCCACATTTTACTACGCAAATATATCACTTCCTATCTATTCACAATCTGATAGCAATTATTTTGACTGTTTTCAATTGTCCTTCATAAAAAGTACAGTAAGGGTTCATGAATTGTCCTTTCATAAAAAAGACAGTAAGTCAGTGGTTAAGAGCACTAACTGTTCTTCCAGAAGACCTGGGTTCAATTCTCACCATTCACAAGGTAGCTCACAATTCTCTGTAACTACAGTTCTAGGGGATCTGACACTCTCATGCAGACACATACGCTGCTAAAATACCACTGTATATAAAATAAAAAATAAGTCATTAAATTTTTTTTAAATAAAATAAAAAGGACAGTCAAGCCCTTTGCATGGGGCAGTGCAGTGAACCAGTTTCTCCAGAACAGCGTAAAGCGGAAGTGCCAGGGAGGAAGAAGCCGCATTTCTAACTAATTTCAATTCATACCCCCAAAGTCAAGGATTATTTTCCCATTTTCATCAGACACACAGACAAGACGCCCTCTTCCCACAAAGTAACACCCAATAGACTTTTCATGTTTGCCACATGCTGTAAAAAAAATGAGGTAATGTCTCGAGGCCATTAGTTTCCACTTACTCGCTGGCTTGGAAGGGCGCGAACCTTTAGATCTTTGTTTCCTCTTCTGTAGATTCCCTATTTGTGTTGCGGAACCATTTGTCTGTTAGGCTTTTTCTTTCTTCTGCAATTATAGAGATCCTTTTTATATTCCAAATATGTGCTACCACACAGGCTGGTTTGGCGCGCTTTTAGAAACATCACCCCAGAGCTCGCGGCAGAGTTGTGATATTCCCATTATGTAGCTATGAAGACCAGACAGCGGAGTCCCTTAAACGTTGTGCCTTACCAGGGCCTGAATCCCCAATTCTTAGGAGGCATTCTATAGAATACTCAGTCAATAAATGTTCAAAGAATTAAGTATCGGTCAACAAGAAATAAAAAAAAAAAAAAAAATTAAAAAGCCTCCAATTCTCCATCCTGCAATAAGATATATAGCCTATAATAAAATGTGGCATGCAGCCCGTCTAAAGAATACATTCTATCTCTGCTCTGTTCAAAATCTCTTAATCTCTACACAAGTTGGAGATTGGAGCTGGAATGAATACCTCAAGGAAAGCAAACAGAAACAAAAGCAATACTCCAGCCCAAGGTAAGATTTAACCTGACTACACCATCCAGGTCTTCTTCCTCTGAATACTGGGAAGGACCCTGAGACGAGGGCTGTACCTTCCTCTGACCTGTTGATCACTTACTTCCCCCAGCTCCTGTCTCGTCATTTTTTTTTTCTTTCTTCACTGTGGTTTTACTCCACAAAGCATTGAGCCCTGGTTTTCCTGGATTATCTTAATTTCTGTTGACAGACACTGGAAATGCCACTCCACAGCTCTACAGATGAACATGTGTCTTTCCTTCCTCCCTCTTGTTCCATTATAGCGGTTCTTTAGAACCATCTGGCGTCAGGATTTCTAGTCCTTTGTCCATCAAAGTATGCAATTCTTCAAAAGGATGGAAATGACACTGAATGGGCTGCTTCCTCTGGGGCAACAGAGGTTTGCACTTGAATCCTGTTGTCTTGGAAACAAGGTTCCTTGAGCATGGGCCTGCCATGATGACTGAAACCTCAGCAAGAGATGCGATCCCAGTTCACAGGTTGGTCTAATGCTAGAGCGGAAGGACTCTGTGACTGCAAACATCTGAACTCCAGCCTTACGTCCGATCTCATCTGCGTGGTTCTAGACAAGACATATAACCTTCTTGAACCTTTATTTCCGTTTTTGTTTTGGGTTGATTTGAAGTTTTTTTTTTTTAACCTCTGTTTCTTTATGAACAAATGGAAATAATAATGCTGCCTCTTCCATCTGTCTTTGAGTCAGAAAGAAGATCAAAAGGGAAGATGGATGTGGAAAAGCACTTTGGAAACTAAAACAAATGTAATGACATACTTGAATGTTTTCCTCTTGCTGTAAACAAGACATGAGGTTTTATCTCTGATATATATAAATAAATTCCTAGTATTATCTTTTCCTAGTGGTTTTTATTTGACTGTTGTGTGTTGTTCTCATAAAAATGTAGCTAGGAGAATCACCTAAGATTAGAGGTTTATGTGGCATCTAGCAAGAAGGAATGAAATAGGATTTCAAGAAATAAATGGTACGAAATAACTGATATATATAGGGGGGGTGGAAGGGAAATTTTATGTCTCATTACTTCCTGACTCTCTCTCTCCCAGACCAAAGCCACCCTCTTCAATACCCTCCACAGAGTAATGTACCTCCACTTGGTACCTAGGATGGTAATGCTGTTTTGGAAAGTCATAAAGTCTTCAGGAAATGAAGACTTACTAGAGGAAGTGATTTGTCCCCGGAGGAGAGTCTTTAAACTTGATAACAAAGCCCCACTTCCTGTCCACTCTCAGCTCCTGACTATGAGGCAGTGTAACCATCTGTCACCCACTTTCACTACCAGGCATCCCTGCCATAACAGAACGCATCTCCTCTTAACCAAGCAGCCCACATAAACCTTTCTTATTAAACTGCTTTTTGTCAGGTGCTTGGTCACAGCAACAACAAGAATGACTAATAGGCTGCTGGGATAAGAAGCTCCATAAAATAGGATTCGTATCAATTAACTTCTCTCTCTTAGGTAGACAAGCCTTTCCCTGTACTTGCTGATAAATGCCGTCTGACCCAAACCAGCAGGAATAAGGATTCCCAGTTGCAAGGTGTTGATTGGGAAGACCAGGGATAAGAAATAAAGAAGACAGAAACCATATCTGAGACCAGGAGGTCCTGAGGCCCTGCATAAGCTGATGACTAATGCCAAGTTTGTTAAGAAGTAGAGCATCATTTATCCTGCTATCAGAAGAAACTGCCAAGGTCAGCAAAGAGCAACGTCAATGTTGGCAAAAAGAACACGGGATTCCTCAAGACTGACAACCACGGGCTGGGGGAAGAGTCGGTCGGTTCCCCAGAAACCGCAACCATGACTTCTACAAGGCACCGGTTCCAGTGTCAGAGAGGCCCTGACAAGTCTGTTTCTGGACAAGAACACAGGACTAAAGTCTCCTTTGTCCTTTCATCAGGGCCTCTAAGAAAGTGTTGGTCTGGCTCCCCACAGCCTTCCGTTCAATATAGTCCTTCTGCCACATTGCATATTCTAGACTCCTTCCAAGGGTAAGCTGAATTCCTAGTGCTCAGAACAAATGAACAGATGTTCAGTTAATGCAAGCTTTTTTTCTATTTGCTTTTGATTATGGACTTTTCAGATGTATATTTAAAACTAGGATGGGCGATACAATTAACTTTCAAGTACCTGTCAATCTGCTTCTACAAGTATCTACTCCTGGTAAGTCTTGCTTCTTTCCCTATATTCCCCTCTAATTATCTGGAAACAGATCTCTTACATATTCTTTCATCTGTATATTTAAAAGGGATTCTTTTTCAATGATCTATTTCATTTTTATGTGTGTGGTATGTTGTGTGTGTGTGTGGTGTGTGTGTGTGGTGTGTGTGGTGTGGTGTGTGTGTGCGCGTGTGTATGTGTGTGGTGTGTATGTGTGTGCATGTGTGTGTCCATGTGTGTGCATGTGTATGTGTGTGGTGTGTGTGGTATGTGTGTGCCTTTGTGTGTGTGGTGTGTGTGTGGTGTGTGCTGTGTGTCTGTGTGTGTGTGTGTGTGTGTGTGTGTGTGTGTAGGTGCTGGCAGAGGCCAGAAGACAGTGTCAGTCTCTGTAGAGTCACAGAAGTTGTGATCAACACAACACAGGTGCTCTACAAGGGAAGTCCATGCTCTTAACTACTGAGCCATCTCTACAGCCCCTAAAAGGATTCCCTTTTTTTAAGACAACATTGTTATGACACTTAAAAAATTAGGAGGGACTGGAGATATAGTTTAGAGGGTTAAGAGCACTGACTGCTCTTCCAGAGGTCCTTGAGTTTAATTCCCAGTAACCACATGGTGGCTCACACCCATCTGTAATGGGATCCGGCCCTCTTCTGGCCTGCAGGCATACATGCAGGCAGAAAGCTGTATACATAAAAAATAAATAAATCTTAAAAAAAAATTAAGAATAATTTCTACTGTCATTCAGTATTCAGTCAATATCCATTCAGATAATTAAAAAGTTTCCAAGTTTAAACCAAGATCCTAATAAGAGTCCATCAAGTTCCATTTAATGTAAATGCCCTCCTCCATCTTTCGGACGTGTGAGGCATTTGCTGAGGAAACCAGCTGTCCTGCACCATCTCTGGTCTGGATTCGCTGACTGTATTGCCATGCTGTCATTTAGCATTTTACTTTATCCACGTATTTTAGCAGATAGATCTAAAGTTGACACAGTCTGCATTTGTTATTTTTTAAAATCAAGAACACTTAAGAGTGTGATGGCTTAAACCTACAATTCTAGCATTTGGGAGACAGAGGCTAGGAGGTTGGCAAGAGTTTTGAGGCTAACCTGGGCTATATAGCAAGTACCAGACCAGCCAGGGGAGGCTACATAGCAAGGCTTTGTCTCAAAAAATAAAGCCATCTCGCCAACTTGCCAATGGTGACGTGCCTGGTTTGTTCTTTGTCTGTAATGTTAGCCCCACTGAGCTTGTTGGTAGCATTCGTTAGTCCATTAGAAGTCACATAAGCAAATATTCCGGCTCTATTTTTTTGTGAATTAACTAGAATACCTATATAAAGAGAATCTTACACTGAATGTGCAGAACATAAAAGAAGAGCGAGGTAAGTATTTGATTCTTTCCCTCTACATCATACTTGATTAAAAAAAAAAAAACGAGTTTGTTCCTTAGCACTTTAAAAAGGATTATCCAGGAATTTACTTCCTATCGTTTCATCCTGGTGGATTTAAATCTAATTCTATTTTAAAACTATTGTAATAACTATTCTTACTGATGCTCAGTTCATCCTATCTTTGGCCAATGGAGTCTCTTCAAGTTACCATATGCGTTCCTTTGAAATGTCTCTAACTCTTTACTCGTATCCTTGGCATCTAGTGTGATGGTTAATATTGATTGTCAACCTCACAGACTCTAGACTCACCTAGGAGAGAGGAAAGTGGACCCTGGAGAGCAAAACATGTCCCAGTGGGACCAGTATCATTTCTCTGTCTTTCTCCATGAACACGTTGATAAATGTAGACGTATGTGAACACATTTGCATGTCCATCCATACTAATTCTAATAAGAGACCATGGGATTTTCATTTTACTATCTTGGAACATATGAACACATCTCCTCTATAAGTATTTTTATTATTGTGTGGGCTGAGGGAGACATGCCATTGTCAGAAGACATCTTGTGGGAATTTATTCTCCCCAACTACTCTGTGGGTCGCAAGGACCAAACTCATGTCGTCGGGCTCAGCTGCAAGTACCATTACCTGACAAGCCATCTTACTAGCCACTACCTCCTTTTTATGTCAAAAATCAGTTTCTCTTTGAGGCCAAAATAATTACTCATTCCCCCCTCCTCCCCCTCAAAAAAAATTACCAGAAATTAGGACTCAGAATATCTTCTCATGGGAAACAGTCTATGGTACATGGAATTAATCACTCATATAAATTTATGTGAAGAAAACCCCAGGGCAAGAGGTTTTTGACTTTGACTCCTGTGTGGTTTGAATATGTGTGGTCCAGGAAGTGCCATTATTAGGAGATGTGGCCTTATTGGAGTAGGTATGGCCTTGTTAGAGTAGGTGTGGCCTTGTTGGAGTGGGTGTGGCCTTGTTGGAGTGGGTGTGGCCTTGTTGGAGTGGGTGTGGCCTTGTTGAAGGAATGTACCACTGTAGGAGTGGGCTTTGAAGTTCTGCCCAGTGCGAAAGAGTCAGTCTGCTAGCAGCCTTTAGATGAAGATACAGAGCTCTCAACTCCTCCTGCACCATGCCTACCTGGACTCTGCCACACTTCCCCTTGATGATAATGGACTGAATCTCTGAACCTGTAAGCCAGCCCCAATTAAATGTTGTCCTTATAAGAGTTGCCTTGGTCACGGTGTCTATTCACAGCAGTAAAACCCTAACTAAGACAACACCTATGTGTTCTCTCTGGCTTACCTTCAGAAAATAGCAACAAGAGAAACAAGTCCATGTGTGGCAATTACTGCCAAGCAGTAGCGTTTGTAAACACAACAACTCAACAGCTACTCTGTCTCCAAGCCAGACTGCACTGTTCACTGTCTACAGGAACCAAGATCCATACCCAAAGACGGCACAGCAAAAAGACCAAATAGCCTTCGAAGGGTTGGAAAGAAAACCTAGCATATATGAGAATGAATATCAGTCTCTATTTGAACTGGTAAGAAAGACTGGGACAGGGGAGTGGAAATGGAGAAAACATTTCCTGGAAGTGGGCCAGATTCATAAGGGAAAGTGATGCTACAGCAGCTCAGGATGCATGGCTACTCTGTAGCCAGGCCTCTTCTGCCTTCCTGACAGATGCTCCAAGCTTCCTGCTGCCAGCCCCAGGGAGTGCTATCTGCACTGTTCCTGTTAAGTAACTTGCTTGCCTCTGCTTTCCCTCCAAGATTCCCCAGACCTGACCAGAAGAAGTCTGCTCCTCCAGACACCGCTGAGCCACTGACTCAAATAATGCTAGAAGCAAGAAGGACAGGAAACAGCTATAGCAAACGTTCCCCAGACCCTCTGCCTGGGTGTTCTGGGATCAGAAACGGAGTGAGCAGCCATGAAGGACTATATCTCTGATAATGTGGAATGTGAGATTGATCATGAACAATCAGCAAAAAGGAAGAGGATAGAAGACCCTTTTTCAGCCACCCACTTCCCAGGCACTACTTGCGACATAGAAATGTCAGAATATCAGTTTCCTCGGTGACAAATGGGATGACAAGGGGTCAATAACACCCTACTAGAAAGTGAGTTAAAAGTTTTTATCAAGAGAAACAGATCTCAAACACTATAATCTTAAAGAATATAATAGCAAACTTCCCAACTACCTGTTACACATTTCCCAGTACCGACCTTCCACGGCCAGACTCAAATTAAATGATCACTAGCCTTTCAGTAAGTGATAGAATCCATAAGCTGCTTACAACAAATTGCTGCTGGGCTTGGGTCCTGCCCTTACTTATGGTTTATATACTCAGTGAGACTTCACTGGAGAAAACTATTTTTCCATTGTAAGCATTGGTTACTTGTAGGTGGCTTCTTGGTTAGGAATGGGAGATCACATCTATTTCTCCCTCTCAGCACTGGAGCCCCATATGGCTTGAACCCTGTGCATTCTGCCACAAACTCTGAGCCGATATGTGCATCAGTCCTGTTGTACCTGGAAGACATTATTTCCTTGGTGTCCTCCATGCCCTCCTTACATTCTGTCTGCCTTCTCTTCAACAGAGTTCCCTGAACCCTGGTGGAGGAAGTTGATGAAGACATCCCACTTAAGACTGAGTGCTCCAAAGTCTCTCGTTCTCTGCATACTGTCCAGTTGTGGGTTTCTGCACAGTTCCCATATACTACAGGAGGAAACATGTCTGATGGGAGCTGAATAAGAACGAGACTCTGATCTATGAGTATAGCAGAATATCATTAGAAGTCCTTTTATTGCTATTTTCTTTTTTTTCTTTTTCTTTTTTTTTTTTTTTGGTTTTTCGAGACAGGGTTTCCCTGTGTAGCCCTGGCTGTCCTGGAACTCACTCTGTAGACCAGGCTGGCCTCGAACTCAGAAATCTGCCTGCCTCTGCCTCCAAGTGCTGGGATTAAAGGCGTGCCCAGCCTATTGCTATTTTCCTTCAGCAGAATATTAGTATTTGGTTTTCCTCTAGGCCACTGAAAAGTGTTCCTGATAATATCTGCCTAAAAATAATTTGTGTATGTGCAAGGGATTTTTATCACCCCCACTTTCAAATGAAGAAAATGAATTCAAGGTCACACAGCTATTAAGTGATGAGATCAGAGTTGGATCGTGGGTCTGATGGGCCCTAATGTCATTTACGTTCCTTGCCAGTCTGAAATGAAAGAACTCAAGGGACAAACCCAATGTTCATTATTCAAAAACTCTACTAATCAGGTGGTTCACAGTAACCTCCAACTCCAGGAGATCTAACATCCTCTTCTGGCCTCTGAAGGTACTGCAATTACATGTGCTCACAGACAGGACAGAACACTACACATATACAGAGAGAGAGAGAGAGAGAGAGAGAGAGAGAGAGAGAGAGAGAGAGAGAGATATTACAGAATTAAAATGTTTAAATCTTAAAAAAAGAAAGCCAGCCAATCAATAGGAAAGCAGTCACAATCTGAAATCCCCACCACCACCACCTTTTTTTGTCAGAGTATTTTGTTGTAGCAACAAAACTGAAACCAGAACATATGTACTGTTGATATCCAAGTGTGACGTTCTCAGAGAGAATAGAAAAGCCACCCTCTCCACTCCTCATACCTGCCTTGGTCCATTTGGGGGCCTATACCAGAATAGCAAAGGATGGTGGGCATACAAACAGAAACTTATTCCTCAGAATTCTCAGAACTGGGAAGTCCAAGATGGAGGTATAGATAGATGAAAGTACTGGCTCATAAATGAGACTCTTCTCAGCCTATGGTGAGTACCAGATAGAAGGGCTTGCCAAAGAAAATTATTCTGAGGCTTTGCTTTGGGGGTGTTATGGAGTAAAGTCAGCTCCAGAGGGGTTTATCTCCTTCTGTAACACTTTGTTTCCTAGCTATGCGTGTGAACCGGAGGCTTACTGAAGAATCAACCCATGTCTAAGCTTTATATACTTTGTCTGGACCAGCTTTAGATATTAACGACTGGTTGCACATTTTTGTTTTCATGGCTTGCTAGATATTAGAGATCTTTTAAATAAAAATACCAAGACACTACTTGACTGGGTGCACTGTGTGTAACACAAAGGTAGAACCTTTATCCTAAAAAGTTCCAGGACTCCTACTGCAGCCAAAGCCATGCACTTTACTGTTTTAAGGGCAGCTGGATGGAAGTTCTGGGATAGAAGATCACACATAAAATTGACATTTTACCACCGTAAAAAATTAAAATAAATTTCTGCATGCAAAACAAAAACCAAAGCTTTCTCACAGTCTTCATATGGCAGGAATGCCAAGAGAGCATCTTAAAGTCTCTGTTACGAGAGCACTAATCCCACCTATGAGGGCTCTGTCTTCATGACTTCATTACCTTCCAAACCCCTCTCGTCTAAATCACCTTGGAGATTAGGTTTCCATGTGAATTTTAAAGAGATAAACATTTAAATGTAGGGTCTTCCATCCTCAGCCCCTGAAAATCTATGTCTTTCTCAAGTAGGGAATATATCCATTCTATATTCAAAGCCTTTATTCATCCCAACGACTCAAAATTCTAGAGTTCCTCCAAGTGCCGTTTACATCAGATAGAGAGAAACTCAAAGAACAATGTACGTTCTTTCAGGTGTAGGAAGCAGAGGAGATCCTGAACGAATGAATTCCTAAGTCAATGTGTATTTCGACATGGGCAAGCATGACCTGCCAAGGACTCCAAGACCAATTGGCCCCTGGGAAATTGGCAAAGTTGTTGCCCAGGCTCAAAGGCAAAGCTTTCTTCCAGGATCCATGTATAACTGTATGAATGACCAATCGATGCGTGCAAAGACTAGCAGCTTCGACTTCCTCCCAAATGTTTACAGCCCAGACTGCTTGCCTGCAGAGACCTCCTAACAAGATTACCTAGCTAACCCTTCCTCCACGCTGTACCTCACACCCATGCTGAGGATCCAGGTTGCAGTAGTAGCATTAGAGACCCACATCTGATCCCATCTTCAATGTGTGTGTGCATCTCTGTTTTCTATATTCCCTCTGCTCCCCTAGCCAGGCTTCTGGGACCCAAGCTGCATAGGACATGGTACTAAGACAAAATTCTCACCAGATAAGAACCTTCGAGATCAAACAAGTCACAAGCTTTCAAAATCTCCCCAGTAGTACGGCTGGGAAGATGGCTCAGTGGATAAAGTGCTTACCACTCAAACATGAAGACCAAAGTCACATAACCCTCCAGGATGTAGAGCTTGCATCTGCACATCTGTAAGTCTAGTGCACCTACAGCCAAATGGGACGCAGAGACAAGAGATTCCCAGGAAACTCTGAGGTCAGCTAGCCTGGCTTATACACCAATGAACAAAAGACTCTCCCTCAAACAAGGTAGAAAGCAAGGACCCACACTCAGGATGGTCCTCTGACCTCCCCTTACAGGCCCTGACAAGCATGTGCCCACATTCACACATGAACAGACACACACATTGTACATACATGCAAATAAGAAACAGATAAGCCTAGATATTCCTGAATCAGAAAGGAAAAATAAAAAATAAAAAAAATTAAAAAAGAGGAAGGCAGATACATTCCAAGTAAATCCAAAATCTAGTTGAATAAACAACATTAAACTTAAGGCTCAATAATTTTTTCTCTTTGCAGGACATGATGGTACAGCCCTGTAATCCCAGCACTGTAGAAGCTAAGGCAGGAAGGTAACAAGTCTGAGGCCAGCCTGGGCTACATATAAAAAAGGTTTACTTTTCTCATTTGTTCAATGCTGTGACTTCATCCCACTGAGGAGATAAAGTCATGCCCCATTGCTCTGTGGGAAAGCCATGCATGTGGGAAAGTTCTGCCTGGGTCTTTCAGGGCTTGGCCACTGAGGTCCTACCTCCCTCCTGCTCTCAAGGCTTGATGTTTGAGATCTAGGTGGAGGCAACCATGCCTACAGGAGTCTGCTGAGCACAGCACATGCCATGGCTCAGAGAGGGTTCCAGCCATGAGGCCTGTGTGTAGACCACTGGCCTACAGGATAGAGAAAGAAAGGCCTGCTCATTATAACCACTCTGCTTTAGGGACCTTTGCACACTATTACTCCCAGGAATAGGAGCTCAGGACTAAAAAATCTCTCAATTGCCTTTAGGATCATTTTTCATTGTCTTGAACAATATTTCTAGCTTTTTGTCAAGAGGGTTAACAAATCTCCTTCTCAAATGGTCATTTAGCCGTGCCCTAGAAATCTCTAAATGGGCATTCTTACCCTCTTCAATACATTAGGCCTGCCTATAGCCATACCACCCTGAATGCGATGGTTCTCATCTAACCATGTACAAAATGAATGTTCTCCAAATCTTTAAATCTCTTCCTCTTTTTTGCATGTGTGTGTATGTGCATGTTCACACGTATAAGGCCATACGTGAATAATAGGCATGCACATAGGTGCTTGTGTATGAAGCCCAGAGGTTGACACTGGTGTCTTCGTCTATTTCTTGTCACCTTATGTATTGAAACAGAGTCCCTCACTCACACCCAGAGCTTACCTATTGAGCTCTCATAGCTAGCTTGCTTGCTCTGGAGAAGCCTACCTGTGCCTCCTGTGCATGAGATTATAGGTGGACTGCATCACCCACCAGGCATTTGTGTGAGCGCTGAGGATCTCAGACTCCTAACCTCATGATTACACAAAAGGCCCTTACCCTCTGAGTTGCCTCCCTAGTCCCCAAGTTCTATTTCTCTGTGATAAACAGTTCTGTCTTTAACTTATTTATTTTTCTGTTCTTCAATTTTACTATTTACTAGTTTTGAGAAACTAGTAAATAGTAGTTAGTACACAGATAGGTATAGGTATAGGCATAGGCATAGGCATAGGCATAGGCATAGGCATAGGCATAGGCATAGGCATAGGCATAGGCATAGGCATAGGCATAGGCATAGGCATAGGTATAGGTATAGATATGTTAGTAGTAAATCAGAGTTAGTCTGATTTTTCAACACTTTGTGCAAAGATTTCCTTGAATAAATATTCCATTTCCTTCTTACACAAAACACTAGAACACAAATGCCACGGAGCCAATCTCTTTTTTAACTAGTTGTTCAATAACATGTGTTCATCATTTCTGTGACCTCGGCAGAATGGCTCTGCCACCCATGTTGCTTCCATCATTCTTTCCGTCATTACACGGGCATCCCTAAGATCGAGGTTGAGTCCCGACTCTCTTTTCTTTCTGAGCCCTTAGCAGGATCTTTCTTGAGATCCGTATTTTCAGCATGGAGCTCAAAATTCTTCTTGATTCTACCCATGACCCAATTCCAAAGCTATTTCCATGTATGTAGATATTTGTTACTGCAATGGCACACCTTGCTGTCAGGCTGTTATAACACAACAGACTGGGCAGCTTCTACAGAACAGGAATCTGTTTCTTAGAGTTTGAAGATTCAGACATGCCACATTAAGGCACTGACAGATTCTGTGCTTGTTAATGATCCAGTTCTGGTTTGGAGATAAGCATCTTCCGATAATAGAAGTCTACGGGAGCTCTCTGGAGTCTCCGTTATAAAAGTACCGACTGCATGCATAAGGGCTACGCCTTTATCATCTAGTCACTTACCAAAGGCCCCACCCACAAACAGTGATGAGGGATTAAAATACGTCATGTGAATTTTCGGTGAGTACAAATGTCCAATCTATGGTGATAACCAGGGATGATGAACGTGTAACGAAGCAACAATGAGATTAACTGAAAAGGCCGGGAAAGTGAAAGCACAGGAAGATGGCGTCTTCTAAGAGGTCCCGCAAAGCCAGCCGACCACAAGCTCCTGAGAGGCCCAGAGAGTCCAAATCCAATAAAGGGACAGATTTCTCACATAAATCTGTGCAAACTATATGCCTGCAGGACAGTCGGGCTGGAACCTTCTCGGGGTCTCTGCACTCTAGCGAGGTGTGGCCTGCCCCTTCCCATCAAGATGGAAAGGGTAAACATATGGGAAATCAAGGATAATATGAAGCTATTTCATCTGTATTATAATTATATTCAATTAAATTCAATCAGCAATAACCATCCACTAACCCCTGCAATACCCCTAGCGATACACTCTGAGCAGTGGAGGAGCGCCAAGAGTGAACGAGGCACGGCTCCTGCCACCAGGAGCTTATGATGAATAAATCACACACTAGTAGAAAAAATTTGCTTTAGGCAAATTGATTTCCTCAATTGACTTTTGGTGAATTTAATTTGGCTAAATGACTTTGGGGAATTGAACTTCAGCAAATTGATCTGCCGCCTATGTGAACAACTAACTTCAGAATATCATAAATGCTATAAAAGGAATACAGATAGGCGTCCTCTGAAGCCAACAGGTGGGATTCATGTCTTCCTCTGGAGCTAACAGGGGCATTGGAGTAGGTCTTGAGGAATGTGAAGGATGTTAGCATGTGAGAGATAAAAGTGCCATTCCCATCTTATGAAGTCAATTCTAAGACTCAACATGACAGAGATCTTACCCATGCTCCCTCAAATGGATTTTTAAAAAAGTTCTTTATTCTGCTCTCAAATCAAAAATGGCTGCTCCAAATAGCCAGAGATAAGAAGTCTTGCTAAATAAAACTACTATGTTTGTGGTTTTATGAGGTTTTGTGGGTTTTTCCAACCTTTCCAAGGGAACGCTATTTGCCATCCAGGTTCTCTGCATCTGCCAATACCCCTAACTAAATAAAGAGCACAACTGGCAGGCATGGGCATTTGGAAATGCTCCTCAGACTATCAACCTGTCTAGGCTAAGGCAACAGATACTCTGCAGCTTGTGGAAAGCCCCTGGCCTTGAGGTCAGTCTCTTCTTCTCAGTTTCCTGTTCTCAACATAGAGCAACTCTTCCCTTGCAAAAAAGAGCAGTCCACCCTTAAAGTTGTTCAAATGAAGTTAGCTATGATCGTGCTCTCTCTCTCTCTCTCTCTCTCTCTCTCTCTCTCTCTCTCTCTTGCTCTCCCTCTCGCTCTCGCTCTCTCGCTCTCGCTCTCTCTTGCTTTGTGTGTGTATATTTGTGTGTGTGTGTGTCTGTCTGTGTATGTGTGTGTATATGTATGTGTCTGTGTCTCTCTCTGTCTCTCCATCTCTGTCTCTCTTTGTGTCTCTCCCTGTCTCTCTGTGTGTGTCTCTCTGTCTCTCTTTGTGTCTCTCCCTGTCTCTCCACCCCACCCCCCTCTCTCTGATTTTCCACAGGTGAAAAAAAAGAAAATGGAATTCCCTAGGCAGGTGGCTGAGGCTGCTGAACATCCGGCTCCTTCATGACATCACTCAAGTGTATCTTTTTTTTTTTTTTTTTTTTTTCTAAATACCTTTCCTCCTCTCTGTTTCTTTCTTTTTTGAAGCCTCCACCCATGAAATTGAAAGATTTCTAGTAGAAATTCCTTTGTTGCATCAGCTTTGGAAATATAGATTACAGTATTCTGTGAAAAACATTTATTACCCTGAACTGTGACTCAGGCGTTGTTGCATTTCTGGGGTTATAGATTTTCTTTCAGCTAAACTAAGGCTCTAAGTCACAGTGACAGTTGTAATGTGTGTAATACCACAGTACCAGATTCTATTACACACATATTTTTGCTAGAGGTTTACGATGTTAAAAAATATTTCTTCTTTTTTCCAATACCTTTCTGTACCTGTTGTGTAAATATATTAGAACCTATAACACCAGAGTCAATTTCCAGATGAAATGCACACAGCAACAGTAGTTTGTCCTTTAGAGGAAAACAGGGAGAGACAGAGAGTGGAAGGGACTGCTGAGCGCCAGCTAATGATATTCAAGCACAATATTGAGTTGTAATAAAAGATGAATGAGAGAAAGTGTGTGTCATTGTGAGGGATGGAGAAGGTTACAGAAAGCTGGGGCCAAGAAAGGATTTATCATGGATGTTGCTGCAGGCATGGTGTTGAAAAGTCTTCAGACTTATTTGCAAGAGTATTTTATGGAAAAGCAGAGTAGTCTACGGAGGAAAGAATTTCTAAAGATTAGCTTTTATGCAAGATTAAGATAAAACTTAAGAAATATGTGAGAAAAAATCTCAACCGACTCTCGAGGGGGCGGAACTTCAAATTTATCAATGGGTCTCGTCAGTTCCATAAAAGCAGGAAGAGCTGTTCGTTAAAGGGACAGCCGGCAGTGCTGTAATTTTTCAAGGTACGTCAGAGACGCTGAGCAGAGAATGAGGTGGGCTTAATTAGCACACCCAGGGTGAGGCCCTCAGCTCTTAGAGTCTTGCCGACAAATCTTTCCACCTTTCCTTAGAATCCTAATTCCATTTAACACTGCAAACAGTTCTGCTCAAAATTAGCCGCATTTGCTGTCTTTTCTCAAAAGGATGGAGTGACGAATGCTCCTGGGGGCGGGAATCGGACTGCTGATCACTGCGTCATCTGAGGACTGGATGAAAGATAACGAGACCAAAGATATTTTTACATCCTCTTCTGGCTGTTTTAACTTTCTTTTCCCTTTCAATCTCCCCCTTAACCAGTCAGTAATAAAAGGCAGAATTAACTAAGTTCTGTCTTATCTCCCTTCCGTAGCTTCTAAGTTCATCAGGAAGTGGTAAGCGATAAAAATAATCTGAAAGAGACAGAATGAGAAACCAGGAGACAAGTGATTCCAGGCAGCTAGCTGCAAACGCCTCGGTGACAAAGATGTTCACTTCAGAGTTTACCCCTGGAGACAGAGAGCACAACTATAGTTTTTGCCTAATTTCAGTTAATTTGGTAATTACTGGGGGAAAAAAGGAAAAAGAACCTCCTAAGAAAAAAAATGGGTGTTACATTTTCCAGCAATGCTTGTTTTTATTTTGTTTGTAGAATCTGTTATCTCACCGTGTCTTGTTTTGAATACTAAGTCTCGTCTAAGTCTAGACGATACTGAGAAGAAAATATTAAATTACCATCAGTAACGAGTAACTAATGCTTATTACCTGAGTACTACTTATAACAATTAACATTTCCAGCAATGATTTAACATAAAGCGTAAATGACATCATTGAGTACTTTTTTTTTTTTTTTTTTTTTTTTTTTTTTTTTTTTTTTGGTTTTTTGAGATAGGATTTCTCTGTGTAGCCCTGGCTATCCTGGAACTCACTCTGTAGACCAGGCTGGCCTCGAACTCAGAAATCCACCTGCCTTTGCCTCCCAAGTGCTGGGATTAAGGGTGTGCGTCACCACTGCCCGGCTGAGTACTTACATCCTTTAATTCGAAGTATTTATCATTTTGATTCTAACTTCTGTGAACCCCTCAAAAGAAATTGATAAAAACAAAAAAAACCAAAAACCCTTGAGCTCAGGTGATTTTTTTTTAGGTGTAAGGGTGCTTTGCTTGTATGTGTGTCAGTGTGCCATATGCTTGGCTAGCGTTCTACATGAAAGACTGAGGTCATCAGAGTCCTTGGAACTGGAGTTCCAGACAGTTGTGAGCTGCCATGTGAGTACTTGGCATCAAATCCGGGCCCTCTGGGAAAGCTGCTGGTGCTCTTAGCTGCCAGCCATCTCTCTCGCCCCCCACCCCTCACGATCAAGTACTTTGCATGACTATTCTCAATACTAGAGGAGAGAAGGCTCTTTTAGTATCTGCATGGCAGCTGAATTACCCTTCTGACCCCCCTGGTAATCGGCACAGTAGCCCAATCCCAGAGACAGCAACATGGAAACATCATGGAACACCATGGTAACAACATGGTAGCATCATGGTAACAACATGGTAACAACATGGTAACATCATGGTAACAACAGTCCAACAGCTGCCATGAGAGCCAGTACTGGCCATGGATGCATAAGGAAAAGCCTTCTTAGGATTGCAAGTAGAAATGTTAAACCAAAAAAGGGTGTATACCAAGCATGGCACTCCAACTGAAATGCATTTGTACGATAAAATATCAATTTTGAAAATGATGTGTGTGGAGTTTTACCAAATGATATGAAAGCTTATAATATTAAATAAAAGCTGGGTGTGGTGGCCCATGCCTTTAGTCCCTGCAGAGGCTGAGAGGCAGGGAGGCAGGGAGGCAGGGAGGCAGGGAGGCAGGGAGGCAGGGAGGCAGGGAGGCAGGGAGGCAGGGAGGCAGGGAGGCAGGGAGGCAGGGAGGCAGGGAGGCAGGGAGGCAGGGAGGCAGGGAGGCAGGGAGGCAGGGAGGCAGGGAGGCAGAGGGACTAAGAGGCAGGGAGTTTTGTGAATTCTAACCCAGTCTGGTCTACATAGCAAGTTCAAGCTATCCCATGCTACACAGTAAGACCCTGTCTCAAAAAAATTAATAAATAAAAATTAAACAAAAGATCAGCAGGCAATAAAGCTGACCAGTTTCAGCCATGAACAAATAATATACATAGAAAAAAATGGAAATGAACAAGGCAAAATGTTTAATATTTGCTCTAACCTCCAGCCACATGCTGTTAATTTTGGCTAAGAAAGCAATCCAACAAAAAAAAAGATTGTAAATTTACCTAAAACATTAAGAGACATCTGGGGTTTTTTGTTCTTTTGTTTTTTTGTTTTGTTTTGTTTTTGTAACTTTATCACCTGACTCTCAAGTATGAGAATGTAGGTAACAATGTCAAAAGGTTGGTACTCTAGAGATAGCAGGACTGTAACCCATTTCTCTGTGTGTTTCTTTGTTTTAGTATATTTCCCAAGTTTTATATAATTAGTATACATTGTTTTAATTATTAAAAAAAAAAAACAGAAAAGACTGAATTCAGAGAGTAAAACTGAAATTTTATACCTACTCAAAAGGGACACCTAGGGTGAATATGACCAAGCACCAACTTCAGCTCAAGACATGGCTTCTGATCACTTCCAGGGCACTCCCTCAATTTGGTTCACAGTTTCTGAGGTTTTTATCACAGTTGGCTGGTTCCATTGATGTGGCCTGTGCTCAGACAGAACTTCAAGGTGGAAGCACGACGAAGGTACCCATGTTATCTCTGGTGAGAAAGATAAGAAGGGGGTCAAGGATAAGATAACTTCAAGATACTCACAGTTAACCATGTCTTCTAGCTACACATGACCTTCTAAACTCTCAAAATCACCCTGCTACCTGGGAACAAAGCCTTCAACAGTAAAGTCTGCTGGATACATTCCGATTCAACTATCACACTTGCTAATAAGATCTTCACCACCATCCCAATATAATTTAGACCCCTAATCAGTTGTTTCATTGTGACAGCCGATACTGTGAACTTGACAGGATATAAACCACTTGGGATACAATCCCCTAAGCCTGTCTGTGAGGAAGTTTCTAGGTTGGGCTAAAGGAAGTGGGAGACCCATCGTAAATGTGGGTGGCACCACCTCATGGACTGCGGTCCCGCACAGAATGAAAAGGAGGAAGCATGTTGAGTACAAGCGTTTGTTTCGGCTTCATAATCGTGGATGTGATGACCAGTCATCTCAAGATCCTACCGTCATGGTTTCCCCGCCATGATGGACTGAGCCCTCAAACTGTGCACCAAAATACACCCGTCCCACCTTAAGTAGCTTTTTCAGGCATTTTATCCCAACAACAGAGAAAGTAACTAATGTATTCACTAAGTCTTAGCTCCTCTGTGATCCCACAAAGACAAGAAGATTCCCTCACTGAAGGCAGATAGATTCAGCCAAAATGCAGTAGCTGAACAGCAAACACTGAATTCTGTCCTTAATACACAAATAAAATGGCCATTCGTCCTCAGGATCAATGTAGGTAAGAGGCTGGGAGAAATGCCAGGAACATTAGTCTGATAGATTCCTTCCACAAGGGAACATGAAATCGGGAAGAAAAGATGTCTCTGCTCCATCCAGCATCTCACACCGTTATACTAAATACTCAGTCCTGAATTCGTGCTGTTCTATGATGCCATAGGATCAATCATTTGACTGCTACATCAAAGGAAAGGTCTACTTAAAGTCTAGAAGCACCAACAAAACACCCTCCAAAGAGGAGGCAGCAATTCATGCTCGAGGCGACAGAGTAGTATTTAATTTTGCCCTCCCCTCCCCCACCACCTGATTAACTAACCTCAATTTTTAAAACCCCATCAACCTATTATATAATAGATTGTTATAATTTACATGTCTTTAGCACATTAGTGAGGTTGAGTGTCTTTTATGAACTCATTGTGCACTCCAGATTTTTCTACTATAACCAACTATCCAGAAACATGGGCTTGCTTTCCGGAAATAGCATTCCCTTCATTTTCCACCTCAAATTCAACGCTCTTGCAAACAATGGTATAGATTTGTGAGATATTGATATGGGGCCAGAAGTGACACCTCTAATAGTTCAGGTTTTCTTCTGGAAAAATAAGTGAAGCAAAACAGTTTCTTTGTTTCTGTAATAATTCTAATGAAACTATTTGCCTATTTATATCCACAACAACAAAATAGCAGTAACATAACTAGGATTTAAAAGTTCAGTGTGAGATCTAACTCTATTCAATAATCTGGGTTACAAGGAACCCACTATTTCTCCATAAACTCCAGTGGCTTTGTCTCCAAGTAGCAATAAAAGGAGATGAATCAGCCAGTAATTTTTATATATTTTTAATTTTACATTATTTTTTTTAGTAGGGGGCACACACATGCCATGCATGTATGTAGAGGCTAGAAGATAACCTTTGGGAATTGGTTGTTTCTTTCCACATGTGTGCCTAGGAACTGAACGCTGGCCAACAGGCTTGGAGACATTTAAATGGTCCTTGAGAAAGCTGCCTGTGAGAGGAAGGGAGCATCAGAAGAGCAGGAGCTGGTCTTGGTCCACCTAGCCTTGCCTTGTCACTGCCTTAGTGACCTGTAGGGACTTTGAAACTCCCCAACTAACCCTCTAGGAAAGGTAGCTCTGTCTTTACCATTACACGGCATTGTCTTATGACTTTGGGAATTACTCGTAGTATTGATGGCTGGTGAATTAGCATAATTTTTTTTTAGTTCTTTGTGAGGGATTTTCAGACTTCCTGTTAGGAACCATAAAGAAATAAAAAACGATCCACTGTCTTGAGACAATCTCCCTGCCCCCACCCCTTTTTAATTAAAAAATCCCGCAGAAAACTGTAGGAACTGAAAAGTCTCAAACTTCACAGCATAGCAATGGCTGCGTTACCAGTGTCAACAATAACCTTCTGTTCGTTTTTGTTTTTTGTTTTTTTTTTTTTTCCTGAGTCTATCCCAGAAGGCTCTGTTCCCATTCACACAAACCCGGATAAGGAAGCTATTTATCTGAGTCACTCATAAAGAACATTCACACATTAAAAAAAAAAAAAAAAACACCTTATGGGAGATGTTGAAAAAGGAGAGCCACATCGCTCATTTCGAGGGCAGCACAACATTTTCTGAAGGTCCTTCTGGACTGGTCAACTCTGGGAATTCCATTTCCACACTGAACAGGTAGCCAGGTTCCTCTCAGCACCAGCTCCACCCTGGAGACAGTCCTTGGCTTTCCTATTGCTCTGTGTGATTCTGTTCTGTTTCATCTCTTGTTCCAAATTGAGAGCCTCACACTTTTTCCAGCGTCCATGTTTCTTACAAGTTAGATTGATGACTTTTTCCTCCCTTGGGTTTTTTCGTTTAAACCAACACACTTATGAGTCTGTTCACAGCAAACACTGTTCATTCCCCAAGAGGAATTCTGGGGACTCTAAGGAGCTCCTTGTGGAAGAAAGAGGTTTGATTCAGAGTCTGGAATTGCACGTGCTCTCGTGGGTTTATTCAAAGTATTCTTCCCGTTTTTACAGAGATGTATCAAACCTGCCAAGTAAAGACTTGCCTACAATCATGGCTTTAAATTTTTCAGCCAGGAGCCAAGAGTGACGATGTATGCTCGTAATCTCATTACCTGGGACACGGAGGCAGGAGGATCCAGAGTTTGAGGCTAGTCTAGGCTATGTAGTGAGTTGGGGGCCAGCCTGGGTTACATGAAACCCTGTTTTAACACATCAACATTGGGTGGGGGTATCAGCCACGCCTATTTAGCAACTGGAGTTGCTAAATCCGAAAGATTTTATCTTTACTTGGAGACTGAATAATGCATAAGAGGAGGGTAGTTTGAGCCAAAGGATCTCCAGATAGGTTTGACCCAATTTGTAATATCAATAGTCCAAGTTGTGGACAGCAATATTCTTTAAAAGCATATCCTGTCCCCAGAACAGTAACTCCATCTAGTGTTAAACATGTAAGTATTGTTTATACTTTCCCAATGCTACTGGGTAAATTCCAGAATTCAAGCTTCGTACCACTTGACTCCACCTGACTTCCCAACCTGCCCCGAAAGGAGTCTTGGCTTCTGTCCATCCAAATGGACACTCTCCTCCGCCTCCCTGTCCTGGTCTTCTGCAGAGAATGCTTCTTCACCAGCCCTGCCTAACACAGACACGTGTCGGTTTCCTTATTTGGCTTCATCTTTCTCTTATCCCTACTTGTCTGCAGTGAATATGTATTGCTTATGTTACTTTCAAAGTTATTTTAATTTTTAAGAAATATTTAGTCTATCTTTCAAAACACAGTTTAAATTTCCCTTCCACCAGAATTATCCCAGATGGAAGAAATGTTAATAATAACAGCTAGCACTCACTATACTTACAGGGAGCTCACCACTGTGCCCAATGTTTATACGTAAATATATTATCTCGTTTACTCCTCACACCCAGTCTAGGAGATGCTACCAACCTACAGATCAGAAAATGTAGTGAGAGGTTGTTGGGTGGGTCTCACTGTTACAGCAGGTTGTGATCTAAGCTCACTTATACGGTCCAAATTTCAGTCCTAACAACCCCTTTCCTTGAGCTGGACCGTAAGACAATATTTGCAGACTGCCTGTCTTAGGGTTTCTATTGCTGTGAAGGGTCACCATGACCACGGCAATTCTTAATAAGGAAAACATTTCATTGGGGCTGGCTTACAGGTTCAGAGGTGAGTCCATTACCCCCATGGCTTGAAGCATGCAGGCAGACATGGTGCTGGAGGGGGAACTATATTCAGATCTGAAGGCAGTAGGAAGTGACTGTGACACTGGGTGTGACATGAGTATCTGAGACTTCAAAGCCAACCTTCTAGTGACAGACTTTCTCTAACAAAGCCACATCTACTCCAGCAAGGCCACGTCTCCTAATAGCGCTACTTCTTATGAGCCTATGGGGACCATTTTCTTTCAAACGACCACACTGCCTCATATCATAAAGAGTTAAGTATTTACCTATTTTCCTTCTGCCCTAGAAATCTTTCAAATTTGGGGATGTCTATACATAATGATAAATTGCTTGAGTTTTCCAGATAAGAAAGCTAAGGCCCAGAGAGAAACTAAGCAGCTTGCCCAGGGTTCCGAAGCCATGCTGCCACAGAAACCAGTCAGCCCCTGGTAATTTTGCACACACAGCTTGTCAATCCTTGATATGTATCCACTGAACAGAGCTGTATCCAGGTCCTTCTTCCTCCCTCAGAGTCAGAGTTTAGTCATAATTTCACACCAAAGTGAATAGTAATAATAATTGAAAATCTAAATTACAATTTGAGAATTCAGTTTCCCAAGTAGACAGAGTTGGCTAGGTAAGGATTAATACCGAATAGGATAGAGTTCTCTGCCAATGCTTACTTGATTCATACAAAATAATTCTGAAGCACTGCAATATTAGTGGCTATATTAGCAGCTGTAAGGAAGTTTGCGTGAAAGATTTGCTTAATTCAACTGAACATCAGATTTTTATTAGACTACAAATGTGTAAAGTTATCATCAAAGAATATTGAAATTTTTGAACCATTTTGAATATATTGAGTGTGTGTATTTAGCAACTGATATTACTAAAAAGTTATGTTTTTAAGTTATTCCCACCCAGAAAAGCAGCTAGACATTCTGATTCTGGCTAGAATCCCTCTCGTAAGTCCCAGTCAGGTTTGATAACCAAACCTGACAGAACCAAACAGGACGTTCTGTGGAAGGCAATCTTGTGTGTGAATAAAGTTAACTTTGTAACCTTTAAAAAGATAACACAAGCAATAAATGTTCTTTGTCTTCAGAAACCAGTGGAAGAACAGCAGAGCCATCATAATTCCTTTACCAAGTGATGATAATAAAAATAGTTACTTCTAGAATGTTCTGTGTATATAGATTATGTATTTTTCACCAATGGAAAAATATAATTGTCAAGTGTGCTGGCACATGCTTTTAATCCCAGCACGTAGGAGACAGGCAGGTGGATCTCTGTGAGTTCAAGGAGAATCTGATCTACAGAGTGAGTTAGGTCCATAATAGCCTAGGCTATGCAGAGACAGAACCTGTCTCAAAAAAAAAAAAAATGTGTGTGTGTCTGTGTGTCTCTGTGTCTGTGTGTCTATATATACTATTTTATAATCCAACACTTTACTTAACATTTCACTGGTATTTTTTCACAGCGATTTTTCATTATTTCATGCCCACAGAGTATACCACTGAATGTGCAGAATAAGGACGTGGATACAGAGTCCTTGACTACTAGACATAAAACATCAAACATTTGTACAAAAACTTTAGAAGAATTAAAATATTGTATGCCTTTAAGGATGTGAAATATACAGAATAAATGGTTTATGTTCCCTTTATTACTAAAGTATCATATATTCATTAGAATGAAAATAGAAGATATAAATTTAAAACAAACATTCATGACCCTCCCTGCCCCCGGGGCAATAATCATTAATGTTCAACACAGCTTTCCATTCTGACTCATTTAACTTTGTAGAGCATTAAGATATTTGACAAGCATCATTGGTTGAGGGGGTTATAACTAACTTTTGGGGGTTTGGCTATCAAACCTTGAAATTCACTATTTCTACATGTTAGAACAATGAGCTCTGCCAACATATAGAATAACAGGCTAGAGAGGTTGCTCAGCAGTTAAGAGTGCTGACTGCTCTCCCAGAGGACCTGGGTTGGGTTCCCAGCAACCACACTGTGATTCACAAGCATCTGTAATTCTAGTTCCAGGGGATCCGACGCCCTCTTGCGGCCTCCAAGGGCACTACCTATATACGGTATACAGTCACAAAAACACTTGTACATATAAAAATAAATCTCAATAAGTTCAAGCATGTAGAACAGCTACTGCCCAAATTAAAACATGTTTTATGAATAATTTTATTGCCCTGTGGCGGTTTGGATAAGAATGTCCCCCATAGACTCACGTTTGAATGTTTCAATTATAGGGAGTAGCACTATTAGAAGGTGTGACCTTAAACTGGTTGTGCCTTGTTGGAGGAAGTGTGTCACTGTGAGGGTAGGCTTTGAGATCTCACATGCTCAAGCTACACCCAAGATGGCACTGTCTCATTCTGCTGCCTGCGGATCAAGATGTAGAACTCTCTGCTCCTTCTCCAGCACCACGTCTGCCTGCACACATCCATGTTTCCCACCATGATGATAGTTTAGAGTTCAGAGGACTGAACCTCTGAACCTGTAAGCCAGCCCCAATTAAATGTTTTCCTTTATAAGAGTTACCTTGGGGCTGGGCGGTGGTGGCGCACGCCTTTAATCCCAACACTTGGGAGGCAGAGGCAGGTGGATTTCTTTTTTCTTTTTTTTTTCTTTTTCTTTTCTTTTCTTTTTTTTTTTTTTTTTTTGGTTTTTTTGAGACAGGGTTTCTCTGTATAGCCCTGGCTGTCCTGGAACTCACTCTGTAGACCAGGCTGGCCTCGAATTCAAAAATCCTCCTGTCTCTGCCTCCCAAGTGCTGGGATTAAAGGCGTGCGCCACCACCGCCCGGCTTTTTTTTTTTTTTTTTTTTTTTTTTTGGCAGGCGGATTTCTGAGTTCGAGGCCAGCCTGGTCTACAGAGTGAGTTCCAGGACAGCCAGGGCTACACAGAGAAACCCTGTCTCGAAAAAAAACCCAAAAACAAACAAACAAACAAAAAAAAAGAGTTGCCTTGGGTGAGGGGCTGAGGGTTTGTGGAAGGGAAACTGGGAAGGGGGATAACATTTGAAATGTAAACAAATAAAATAACCAATTTAAAAAAACAAAAAAAAAGACTGTTGCCTTGGTCATGGTGTCTCTTCACAGCAATAAAACCCTAGACACACCTCAAAAAGTTTCTTCATAGTCCTTTGCCTAGTGTCTTGTTTGTTTGTTTGTTTGTTTGTTTGTTTGTTTTTCTGACATTGATTGACAGGCACGGACAGGGATTCGAACTCGGGAGAGACTGACGGACAGACAGCCGCCTCCAACTCCGGAGCTTGGCGACTGCTGCCTTGTGCCACCGCTGGCCGGCTAGTGCCTTGTTTTTTAAAGTTGCAAAATAAAATTCGTTTCAGGTCGAAACTAAAATTCACTGTTCGGTCTGTTATTTAGTTGTGAACAATGACACAAATACCATCAGGGGTGAACAAATCTTTATTTATGCTTGTAATTATGTCTCTAAGAGAGATCCCGGAAGTAGAATTTATGTCACAGGTTTTTGACTTTGTTTTCCAAGACTGTTAATGCATCTTTCCCGTTCATTTTCCCAAAAGGCTGTACCATGCTGTTACTCAGCAGTGTCTGAAAGGACATCATGGCGAGTTAAGAAGATTCTCAGCCTGCGGCCTTTGCAGATGCTATGTGTGGAAATGTTCTCGTATGTAGTAAATTTGATTGGCATTGTGTACAGTAAATCTCGTTGCTTCTATCACTGAAGTTGAAGGTGTTTAAAGGTATGCTAGCCACTTAAAAATCTCTTGTTAATGTCTTTGCCCTGGACTGTGGTCTTAATTTTGAATTACTGAATATTAAGGACTTTATATACAGTGAGGTTGTTAACCTATGTCTTGCATAATTATTGCAAATATTTTCTTCAAAAAATAATTTCATATCTTCAAAAATTCATTTCATTTTTAACAGAAAAGGTCAAGGCAGTTTCTTCTTTCTTTTGTGATCAAGAATTAAATTCACATTCTAGCTGGGGAAGTGTCTGGCTCTGCCGTCATCGGAGAAGCTGACTCCTACAGCAGAGACCCACAGCCAGACATTAGGCAGAGACTAAAAGACCTTGGAACACACAGTCCTAAATGAGATGTCTTTATAAAATCCCTCCTCTCAGGGTTCAGGGAATGCCCCCATCCCACCACACAGAAGGAAGCAGAAAGAGCCGGAGATGGAGGACACCAAGAAAACAAGGTCCCCTAAATCCACAGGACTGTGCACAGACAAACACACACGAGACTGCATATGCCGGGCCTGCACAGGTCTGCACCTAGAGCTGAAAGAAGAAGTGGACACAGCCCCCCGTCCCTACCCTAGAAGCAATCTCTAATTAGTAATCACTTGAAAATGACCATTTAGTTTTCCTCCAAGTGAACTTCACCAGGGAAACAAACTATTCTTTTTTTTTTTTTTTTTTCCCCTGTGATTGACAGCACAGGCGGGGATTCGAACTCCGGAGAGACGGCCGCCTCGGACTCCAGAGCGTGGCGACTGCAGCGGTGCGCAGCCGCTGGCCAGCTGAAACAAACTATTCTTAAGGACAAGCTACACACCCAGCACTAGATGACCAGCAGAACATGAACGTAACAGCATCTTTGGAGGTTCTTTATCTCATAATGGGTTTTTCCATTTGTTTGTTTAACTTTCTTTTTGATATACTTTTTACCCTACAAATCCCTTGAGTATATATTATGGATTCTAGTCTAGTGTTTTTATGGGATTTCTGAGTGCAAACAAGTGAGTCTCTGTGTCTATAACTGTTTCTTGTGCCTTTTCTTGGGCCCTTTCACTCCTGTTTGTTTGCTTGCTTGCTCGTTTGTTTGTTTTGTCCTGTATCAGTGTTAGTTTTGTTTTATCTTACTGAATTATATTTTATTTTATTTCACTATTATCCCTTAAGTGGTGGTTTGGGTAAGAATGGCCCCCATAGGCTCATATATTTGAATACTTAGTCATCAGGGAGTGGCACGATTTGAGAAGGATTAGGAAGTGTGACCATGTTGGAAGAAGAGTATCACTGGGACTTTGAGGTTTCAAAAGCCCGTGCCTAGCCGGTCCTCTCTCTGTCTGCAGCCCACAGGACAGGATGTGCCTCTCAGCTACTGCTCCAGCGCCGTGCATGACACCATGCTGGCTGCCGTAGTGATAATGGGCTAAACCTCTGAAACTGTAAGCCAGCCCACCATTAAATGCTTTCTTTTATAAGCATTTAAGACTTGCTATCATCATGGTATCTCTTCACAGCAATACAGCAGTGACTAAGACATCTGCCTGTTTGTTTTCTAATGAGACAGAAAGAGATGGATCCAGATATGGGGGGAGATGGGGAAGAATTGAGAACAGTAGAGGGAGGAGTAGAGGGAGGAGAAACCATAATCAGGATGTGAGGAGGGAATTATTTTCCAATAAAAGGAAAAGGTTAAATATAATTCCTACGTTTACTACATAATATTGTACTATCCTAGAAGTTTTAGGACAGACCTTTTCCATTGTATTTAATTTTATATTAATTGTATTTTTATTTTATATTTCAATTAAATCTGCCAATGACTTAATTGTTACCTCCCAATAAGTCCTTTGAAATAAATTAACAAATCAGAATAAAAAATTTAATCTGTCAGAATATTTCAGTTGAATTTTTAAAATAAAATTGCCTTTAAGAAACTAAAAAGATAAGCCTAGGCTTATCTTTTAATATGTACTGATGAAAGACTTATATCCAAAAATCACAAAGAACCAATATTTCACAAGAAATTCAAGTACCAAATAAAAAGTCTGCAGAAGAGCTGAAGATCAGAAGACATGCAAACAGCACAGAAACATGTGGTCAAAATTATACATCACTAGTGTGGTACAAACTAAAGCCCCAAGGAGCTGCTACTACAAGCCTACTCAAATGGCTAAAACCCAAAATATTGACACCATCAAAACCCAGCAAAGATAGAACTGCAAGAACTCTCGCCTACAGCTAGTAGAAAGACTACTAGTTGTGAAGACTGAATGGCAGTCTCTCCTGGAGCATATAGTCTTACCAAAATAATTTAAAACTGATATCCACAAAAAAACTGCCTACAAATGTTTTTATCAGCTTAATCATAACTACCAGCTGGGCGGTGGTGGCGCACGCCTTTAATCCCAGCACTTGGGAGGCAGAGGCAGGCGGATTTCTGAGTTCGAGGCCAGCCTGGTCTACAGAGTGAGTTCCAGGACAGCCAGGGCTACACAGAGAAACCCTGTCTCGAAAACACCAAAAAAAAAAAAAAAAAAAAAAAAAAAAAAAAAAAAAAAAAATCATAACTACCAAGACTTGGAAGAAACCAAAGTGGTCTTTCTTTCTTCCTTCCTTCCTTCCTTCCATCCTTTTTAGATTCTAATTAGTGTGTGTGTCTGTAGAAGGTGGTCAGAGGGGTATCAGGTCCTCTGGAGCTGAAGTTATAGGCAGTTGTGAGCTGCCTGATGTGGGTGCTGGGAATCAAACTCAGGTCCTCTGGAAAAACAGCATATGGACTTAGCCACTAAGCCGTCTCTCCAGTTCCCGATATACTTTAGCATAGTGCCTGTATATACAAACTGTGGTTCATACATTCAGTGGGATATTAGTCAGTAATAAGAAGCAAGCCATCCAACCATGAAAAGATACAGAAGAGAGCCTTTGAGGAAAGACCATTCTGCATAATAGTGTAATGCTGGAAACCTGACATTGGGCATTTGAAAAAAACCTATAGCATGTTCAACACAGGAACAAAGCCTGAAGGAAATTGTGGACCGTAATTAATAATGATGCATCGATATTGGTCCATCAACTATAACAAATGAGCCAACAATGCAAGATGTTAATCAGAAGGAAAGTCATTTAAGACCAGGGGAAGGTGTGTGCAAACTCGTGGAACTGTCCATTTTTCTATAAAAAAATCAATTATCATGTATGCATATGTGTGTCTTCCATAAAACTCATCACTCTTTGAAAAACTTCCTTGAAGCCAGAAATCATCCTCTATAAGAAGTAAAGTCTCAGAACAGCAGGATAAGTTAATAAATGAAAGACAGACAGACAGGTAGACAGGCAGAACTAGGGTTAGCACCAAGTTATGAAGAGGTCTGTGAAGCCCGCCTGATCTGGATTTGAATTCTGTATTCACTTGTATCAATCTGGCAAATTGTTGAGGTTTCTTTGGCTTTGATTTCCTTACTTGTGTAGTAAATAAAATAAAAAAGAGATGTATTTTGAGCATTTTTAAAAAATGGAAATGAGGCAGGAGGTGGTGGTACACACCTTTAATCCCAGCACTCAAGAGGCAGAAGCAGACAGATCTCTGTGAATTTGAGGCCAGCTTGGTCTACAGAGAGAGTTCCAGGAACAGAAGAGCTACACAGAGAAACTCTATCTCTAATATCCCTCAAAAAAGAAACAAACAAAAGAAGATAAAAAGTAAACAAATGAGGGACTTAGAATATCCTCTCACACAAAGTAAGACAAAGACAGTGAAAAACAGTAGCTATTTCCAGTTTTACAGTGATAGCTATTTTATAAAATGTACTATTTATTATAATCTATTATTAATAAAAAATATTTAATATCCTTGCATCTTTCATTTCAGGCTCTTCTTCTAAGTACCTGGTAGATTTGTTGCTATTTGATATAATTAGGAAACAAGTTGAAGTTTAAATTATCTATATTTATTGATTCATTCAATAAATAATTATGAGGTGCCAACTATGTTTCAGGCTCTGTTCTAGACACTAAGAGCTCAAAAACAGACAGAACAAAGTCCCAAACAGCAATCGTATGATGGGAGAGGAAACAAATGCTTAAAAAGCACACACAACAAACTCTCAGAGAAAGATAAGGGACTTGGGAGGCAGAGGCAGGCAGATTTCTGAGTTCGAGGCCAGCCTGGTCTACAGAGTGAGTTCCAGGATGGCCAGGGCTACACAGAGAAACCCTGTCTCGAAAAAAACCAAAAAAAAAAAAAAGAAACAAAAGAGAAAGATAAGGGAAAGCAAGGGGAAAATGTATAAAGAGAGAAAGAGCATGGTTCTCCTTGAGCAGTCTAAGGGAAATGAAGGGGACGGCAATCTGGATAACAGAACAATGAGGGGCAAAGGCTCCTGGGAAGGAGTCAAGCCTTGGCAAATAGGAGTGCCTGAAGCAATGTGAGGGAGAAGGGATGTGACAGGGCTTGAGGACAAATTACTTAGTTCAGATTTAGAATTCAAATCCCAAGAGAGAAGAGAAACCATTAGTTTTAGAACAGGTAAACACTGTGATTAATTTGTATTTAAACACTACTACCCTAAGGGATATGGATAGCTTAGTTGGTAGAGCATCAGACTTTTAACCTGAGGGTCCAAGGTTCAAGTCTTAGTTCAGACAGAAGCTATTTTGAGCTCCTAAATAAACGTGAGTCCAAGCATGATAAAGGTAGAAACCTCCCCACTTAAGACCCACAGAGTTAGCAAAAATGAATAAAAATGAAGTCAGACACAATCCAAGCAGTGTCAAGTCATCTCCAAGTTAATTCCTAACCTTTGCAGGAAAGCTAACCTTTGCAGGGTGGATAAGCAGTAATGGGTGGGGGTAAGTAGAATCGAAGTGTATTATATGAACAATACAAAAATCACATAATAAACCCATTTTTGTGTACTTAACATATGTTAATTAAAAAATGTCCTTAAAATTGAATACCAGCAATAATCATATGACCGATTAAAGACACAAATATTATTAGTATTTCTTCTTGATGCAACTATGAATAAACATAAGTGTAAATTACTCAAAAGTATCTATGACCTCTAATGAGTTCTATTGTTCCCCCTCCAAAAAGAAGATACACTGGAAATCTAATCCCCAATGGCCCACGATGGGATGACCTTTGGAAGGAGGTCTCGAAAATGTAGCTGGTTAAGAGGATGTCACACTCAAGGGCAGCAGACCACTTATTGAATAGAACCGGTGTCCTTACAAAGAAAACAACCTATAGAGAAAGGACACCATAAGACAGACAGGAAGACAGAGGAGCAGAATAAAACAGCACTGCCTCAAGCCATGGGACTCCACCAGAAGGTCACACAAGGCAGAGGAGGACTCTCACAGGGTTTATAGGGGGCACGACCCTGCCAACACCTTCACTTTGGACTTCTAACTTCCTAAGCAAAATGTCCTCCCTCCTATCCACCTACTTGCCTCCCAAGGGCTGGAGGATACTGAGTCAGCCCGTCTTCAGGCAAATTCCACCCTTAGGCATTCAGCCACCCAGCCCCGTATCCATAAAGACACCGGTTAGGGAACGCTTGGTGGCAATGACGGTATGGATTGACTTTTCTTTTGTTGTATTCAACACAGAAAGGGGAAGCTCTACCCCAGAAATCCTTGCAATCCACACTTATCCAGAAACCAGTCTCTGGTTCGCTCTATGGAAAATGAGGCCACTAAGAAGAAGTCATCAGTGAGAGACTTACGTTCTGTGGAGCATGTTTAATTACGATACAACCACGGCTGTCTCTTGCATAGGAATTTGGCATGCCAAGATTTACAGCCCTTAGCAGTTTTGCCTTTGTTGTCACAAGCAGCCTTCTTTCGGATGTTTGCCTGTGGACCTCTGTTCAACTGTGTCATACTGCCCCCTACTGCTTGGGTGTCATAATGTCCTCCTGGCTGCTCCTACTTGGCGCTGGTTCTGAGATGTGGCTTTGGCAGGGATTTGAAAGCCTGACACACGAACACAGAGCCTCAGGGGCACGGGGGAGATGGGAATCTCTCTCTTTTTTTTTTTTTTTTCCCCTTAATAAAAAGCAGTGAACAACGTAGATATGTTTGTTTGGAAACACAACCATCCCACTTGCTTCAGCTTAGGAGGAAAATCAAGTTTCCAGAATAAGGGTTGATAAAGAGTTTTCTTTCCTATTTTGTGGGAGCGGCCAGGCTCTTCAAGAGACATCCTCCCTTTTCATGATGTGACAAGAGAAAACCCAGGTAAGAGAAGCTGATGAAATTTTAACTAATCCAACCAGCCAGAAGAAACGCGCAGGATTACAAAGGGGGCCGCATAAAGGGTGGGCTTTCCTTCCCACACCAAAGACACAAAGCAGGGCTTTGCATAGCCTCTGGCGTGTGCGTGTGTGCCCAGCCAGCCCCTCTCTGCTGTGGTTCCTTTGCACTGTAGGCCCCCAGCCTGGAGGAAGGGGAAAACTGGAAGTGAGTGGTTCAGACTTTAAAGCAAAAAAGTGATTCTCAAAGTACTCTGCTGGGCCTCTAGAACAAAAACAGTAACTCAGAACATATTCCCCAGTCCCGGCTGTTGGTTTTAAAGATTGTTAGATAAAAAACAAAAAAAAAAACCTGACCCTGCTATCCAGCAGCGAAGCTTCCCTGGCACCCAGCCTACATTGAGCCTATGCAGGCCTTCCGATGACCCTCCCATGCACATGTTTGGCCTTTGGCCTTAGTATGGCCATAGACCTGAGTGTCTAGTTGGTCTGGAACTGGCTCTCAAGGGACTCAGATTCCTGTGGCCCTCGTGTGGCAGGAGCCTTGTTCATATACCTGTACTCCTTGTACACCACTATGTAGGGGCTGGGAGGTGCACGGCGGGGTCGGGTGGTGCGGTTTCTGGGGCAGTGTTTGGTGCTTGGGCCAATGCTCCCTGGGGAAGAAGGGTTGCGGAAGAACACCTACCCTTATTGCACAGAGTCTCCAAAGCTATGCCACAAAAGATTTTGTATTGCGTAGTCCAAGAGAATAGGCCAGCTGCTGTCTTTGGCTCTCCTCCATTTCTCACTCCCATTCATAAAATCTTTAAAAAAAAAAAAAAAAAAAAAAAAACCATGTGCCGCTTTCTCATAGTATGGATCAAACTGTTCTCTGAGCCAGGAGGAAGTTGGATTTAGATGCTAGTGGCCAGAAAAGCCTTGGCTTGTCTTTCTAGCTAATTTGTTGCCTCTTACCTCTCCTTACCTAACCATTCCCACCACGAATCAATAAACTATAACCGGGCCTCTCAAGTGGTGACATCATGCAAGGGGAGGCAGGAGAGTCACAAAGTTTTCTATCTGGCATGGGTGAGTTTAACTGACACAGCACTGCCAGAGACACGTGACCTACAGCACTCTCTCTTCCTGAAACCTGGATTTGAGTGAACACATGACAGTGTTTGGGAGTCATTTAGTAAGGGAACCCAACTGATGTTTTTTTCTTCTGCTTTTTGTTGGTTTTTGTTGTTGTTGTTGTTTTGGGTTTTTTTTTTTCCTTTGTTTAGTCTTAAATTTTATTTGCTTTTATTTTCATGAGCATTGGTGTTTTCCCTGCATGTGTGTTTGTGTGAAGGTGTCAGATCCCTTGAAACTGGAGTTAAAAACAGTAATGAGGTGTCATGTAGCTGCCGGAGGTCAAACCCAGGTTCTCTGGAATAAGTACTCTTGACCTCTGAACCATCTCTCCAGCTCTGTTTTGTTTTGTTTTTGACACGGTGTCTCTCTGTGTAGCTGTCCTGGATCTCACTATGTAGACCAGGCTAGCCTCAAACTCACTGAGCTCCTCCTGCTGATGCTTCCTGAGTGCTAGGATTAAAGATATGATCACCATGTCTTACTAGCTAGCTGGGGTTTGGTGGGAGGTGGTTGGTTGGTTGGTTGGTTGAGTTGGTTTGGTTTGGTTTGGTTTGGTTTGGTTTGGTTGGTTGGTTTGGTGTGCTTTTGTTTTTTGTTTTTTTTTGAAACCTAGTCTCTCTGTGACAGCTCTGGCTGTCCTGGAACTCACTTTGTAGACCAGGCTGGCCTCGAATTCCCTGCCTCCCGAGTACTGGGATTAAAGGCATGTACCACCACACCCAGCCTAGCTAGCTGTTCTTAAATGACATTTTCTTAATTTTCCACATGCCAGATACAGCTCTGTCACTTTTTTTATATGACTTCATCTCACAGTATATCTAACAGCCACATTCTCATCTTACAGATGGCATTCAGAGGTTAAAACATTGATGACAACAGAAAGCAGTTAACAGAAAGCAGTTTGGGATGGTCACGTAGCCAGTGTGCTGAGTGGTCTTACTTCAACCTGACACAGGCTAGAGTCATCAGAGAGGAGGAAGCCTCAACTGAGAAAATCCCTCCATTCGGTCTGTAGGGAAACCTGTAGAGCACTTCCTTAATTAGTGATTGATGGGGGAGGGCCCAGCCCATTGTGGGTGGGGCCACCTCATGGCTGGTGGTTCTGGATTTTATAAGCAAACAGGCTGACCAAGCCCGATGAGCAAGGCAGTAAACAGCACACCTCCATGGCCTCTACATTACCTCCAGGTTCCTGCCCTGCTTGAGTTTCTGTCCTGACTTCCTTCAGTGATGAACAGTGGTGTGGAAGCGTAAGCCAAATAAACCCTTTCCTCCCCAAGTTGCTTTGGTCATGGTGTTTCATCGCAGCAATACGAACCCTAACTAAGACAGCCAGTAAGTGTGATCTGAGCAGGTCACAAAGCTAGCTGATGTGATTAAGCAATCACGGGGCATTATTTTATGACTGGCGCTAACAGGATACTTGCCTCGGGTCAGTGTCCTCTCAAGCTCCAGCAGTGAGTCAACATGCCACCGTCTCCTCACTCTGAGTACACAGCAATGGACATGACATCACTGGAACTTTGCTATTGTGGGCACAATGGCTCTAAATGCTTCAGATACCATAACTGAACATTTGTTTGTGGTGCAAAATGTGAAGATTATACCTAGCTCTGGTTAAAAAACATTAAGTCTGGGAAAGGGCATTACCCTGAACAAAAGGAAACCTACTGTTGTGAATTTGAGAATTTGGAAATATCTGGGAAGATAACAGTTTTATGGGGTGTGTTGAGGGTATCTATAAACCGTTATGCATGTATATAAATACAACATATATAAGATTTACTTCTTGGCCCCAAGAGTCTCATACCATGAACCCACTGTATAACAGATAAAATATGCTGGCTAACCCCTCTGAGGGTATTCAGTGAAGCAGCCAGAGCCGGAAGAAGCTAATCTGGAGCAGAGCCTTAGGTGATGAGCACAGATGGGAAGAATTCTTAGGCAGATTGAACAGACTAAGACTCAGAAGCATAAATGAGCATAGCAGACCTGGGGAAACCTTTTCCCTCCCTGCACGCATGTGTCCGTGTGTAGGATGGGGAAGGAGCATGTGCACACACCCACTTTTACATGTATCAGGGTCTTCCTCTAACACCTCCTCTTTCTTTCCTAAGACTGTGTGAATCTGAAGCTCACCATGTCAGCTAGATTTACCGTCTCCACCCCCACAAGCCTTGGGGGTACAGACATACACTACCACACCAGATGTTACGTCATGTTGGGGGATTGAACCAGGGGCTCATGCTTCTGCAGTAAGCACTCTACCCACTAAGCTGTCTCTCTTGCCCCAGGAACTTCCTTAATTAATTTCTTAGGTTAACATACAAAGTAATAGGTTTCATTATGGCATCTTCAGTGTTCTGTTTTGTTTTTGTTTTTTCAAGACAGGGTTTCTCTGTGTAGCAGCCCTGGCTGTCCTGGAACTCACTCTGTAGACCAGGCTGGCCTCGAACTCAGAAATCTGACTGTCTCTGGCTCCCAAGTGCTGGGATTAAAGGCGTGTGCCACCGCTGCCCGGCAGGCATCTTCAGTGTTATTCTATTCTTCTCATTCTTTCCCTCCCCTACCTCTTCCTCCCCACCCATTCCCCCATCCCAACCTGCTCCAATTGGTTCCCTTTCTTCCCCAAGTTAGTTCCTCCCACTTCCTTACCAACTGTATACCATTACTTTATTTATCATCCCATTAAGACCTCTTCTTGGGAGGTGGATTGGCTGTGCAAACATGAGGACCTGAGTTCAAATCCCAAGCACCCATATAAAAAAACCAGGAGTAGATGCATGTATCTATAAACCAGTGCTGTGTGGGGCAGAGACCAGAGGATCTTTGGGGGCTTGCTGGCCACTAACCACCAAGTTCAATGAAAGACCCTGCCTAAAAGGGACAAGACAGAGAAAGATAGAGCAGAACACCCAATATCTGTCTCTAGCCTTCATATGAATCCACACACACATACATACATACATACATACATACATACATACATACATACTTTCACACAGACACATGTATGAACAAAATAAATAAAAATCTTAAAAAGATCTTCTCTTCTCAGAATCTTCTTTCTACTATTATGATCTACACATAGATCATAATATAAAGACACAATATATATACATATATCTAAGCACACATCTATAAATACACACTACATATATAACATATAAAGTTATGTGTAACAGTAATTGTCCTGTGTCTGATTTATTTTGCTTAAAACAATTTCTGATTTCATTTTCTTTTTTCTTCACAGAGTCATAAAATTCCACTGTGTATATGTACAGCACACTCTTTATCCATTCATCTGTTGATGGCTATCTCTGCTGGATCCATTTCCTGGATATGAGGGATCGTGCTGTAGCGGACACAGAAGTGAGAGTGTCTCTACAGTGGGCTGTCTTGAAGTCCTTCAGGCATACACCCGAGAGTGGTGTAGTTGAAACCCAGGGAGTAGCCAGGAGGTGGTGGCGCACTCCCAGCACTTGGGAGGCAGAGGCAGGCGGATTTCTGAGTTCGAGGCCAGACTGGTCTATAGAGTGAGTTCCAGGACAGCCAGGGCTACACAGAGAAACCCTGTCTCAAAAAACCAAATAATAATAAATAAATAAAAATAAAATAAAATGAAACCCAGGGAGTTTATCCTGGACAATAAGCAGCATGAGGGTGAGAAATGAGTCTTGGTTTGTTCAACTGAATCCCTGGGCACCAGCACACAGTGGGCACTGGGCACACAAACACTATTGCTTGATAGAGTGGAGAGAGAGAGAGAGAGAGAGAGAGAGAGAGGAGAGAGAGGAAGAGGAGGAGGAGGAGGAGGAGGAGGAGGAGGAGGAAAGGAGGAGGAGGAGGAGGAGGAGGAGGAGGAGGAGGAGGAGGAGGAGGAGGAGGAGGAGGAGGAGGAAGAGTAGATGGAGCAATGAGAGTAAGAGAGAGAGGACTGAACTGAAGAAATACTGACCAGAAGCCTTTAATCCCAGCACTCAAGAGACAGAGGTAAGCAGATCTCTGTGAGCTTAAGGCCAGCCTGGTCTACATAGTAAGACACTGTTTAAAAAAAAAAAAAACTCACAAGGAAATGAGACATTTGCACAAGAGCTGTTTGCTTGGAGGTGAATGGGAAACGTGATTGGAAATATTAGAGAGAGAGAGAAGGTAGGAAAGACAAAGGGCCTAATAAAATAGTGAGCTAGACAGTGGCCCACAAGGCACTCATGGAGACGTACAGTGACAGCATGGAATATGAATCAGTGTGAAAGCTAGACAGGGCTAGAGGCTAGGAGAATCCTCAGGAAGACAGTGTGGCAGGCTGAGCATAAGAGGAGTCTAAGTGGGCTGGCAAGCCTAATGGGTAAAGACATCGCCATTAAAGCTGGTAACCTGAATTAAATCCACAGAAAAAGTAAAGCTGGATATATACACATGCATAAAGATGGATACACACACACATTCACACTCACACTCACATACTCACACACTAGATAGTCTGAGTCAGGGTGGTAGAAGGAATGGCTGAAAAAAAAAAAAACTGGAGAGATACTTGAAGGGCAAAGTTCATATCATCTTGATATGGGTTTCCATTTGTAAAGAGACACCATGACTAAGGCAACTCTTATTAAAGAACAACATTTAATTGAGACTGGCTTACAGGTTCAGAGGTTCAATCCATTATCATCAAGGCAGGAACATGGCAGCATCCAGGCAGGCATGGTATAGGGGGAGCCAAGAGTTCTATATCTTCATCCAAAGGAAGCCCGGAGCAGACTGGCTTCCAGGACACTAAGAGGATCATCTCAAAGCCTACACACACAAAGTAACACACTTCCTCCGACAAGGCCATAGTGCCACTCCCTAAGCCAAACATATTCAAACCACCACAGTTGTGATAGTGGAGAAAACAGAGAAATACATAATACATAAGTCATAATACATTAAATACATAAGTCAAAATTCCTTGGGGGAACCTGAGAAGCAGTAGTTTAGTTAGAAATGCAGGCGTTGACATGATTTAAGAGGCGATGGCAGAAATTAACTTCAGTATGTGAAATACAACTCTAGCAAGCTCAAATTATCTATCTACAGACAGATGATGTCTGTATGGCTCAGAATAGGGTTGTTGTTTTCTTAAAGTTCTATATGTATGTGTGTTTGTGGGCTCAAGAAACCTGGTACAGCCATTGAGCAACTTTAATTAAAGTATAGAATTTCAAAGGCAAAAGAAATAAGACTGTTCAACACGCATATACATTGTCCATGTTCTCACTACAGTACACAGTAGCGTTGGTCTTCTCCCCTTTCTGCTGACTGGAATGTGGGTGGATTCTAGTAGCTGGAACGGTTTCCTAAACACATGGGAGCTGCATGCTAAGGAAGGCAGAGCAACAAAACAGGACCCTGCGCCGGGCGGTGGTGGCGCACGCCTTTAGTCCCAGCACTTGGGAGGCAGAGGCAGGCGGATTTCTGAGTTCGAGGCCAGCCTGGTCTACAGAGTGAGTTCCAGGACAGCCAAGGCTACACAGAGAAACCCTGTCTCGAAAAAAACCAAAAAAAAAAAAAAAAAGACAGGACCCTGAACCTGTGACAATCATGTGAATATATGTGCACTGGTTGCTCCTCTAGAGGACATCAGTTTGATTCCCAGCACCCACGTGGCAGCTGGTAATGGGTCTGTAAGTACAATTCCCAGGGGACCTGATGCCCTCTTGTGGAGCCCAAGGGTATTGTATGCTCACATGGTGTACAGATATACATGCAGGAAAGACATTCATACATAAAAACATAAATCTCCCTCAAAAAAATATATATATATAATTATTTTTTATAATATATGTGTATATGTAATATGTTTATGTGCATGTGTACACATATGCCCTTAAAATTATATTTTCTTCTTGTATTATTTATAAACTATCTATGAAATTATTATTTTAAAATCTAATTTTTTTTTTTTTAAAAGCAAAGCAATCTACTCATGAGAGGTAAAGGCTCCACAGTGACAGCCTCAGGTCTTCACAAGAGTCAGCACAAGTCCAGGTACTCCGTGAGACAGAAGTAATCAAATGCCTCCAAATATTTAATTTCCTATTCCAGGAATGTGAACAGGTGTAATTAAAATAACACTTTTTTAATTAAGTGACCTCTCTTGACCAACCATCTGTGAATAATTCAGGTTTCCCCCTTATTATTACTGTAAAATTAAAACGAGGTCATATAAACAGGAAGATCCTCTTTAACTATCTTTAAGCACCAGCAATATATATTTTCCACCAGTTTAAAATCCTTAATGATACAAAAAGTCTGTCAAGCATAACTTCCCCAATTCATTTGCCTGAAACCATCAATATTTTATCATGCACTTGCAGTTGGCTTTAATTTAACAGTCCAGGTTACTAATCAAACAAAACACCCAAGTCATTAAAAGTTAGCATGCCATTTAGAAAGTGCATTTCACGTTTATTAAAATATCTTTCATGCAGCCATTAGAAACCTAAAGTTTTAATTACAATCAGATATTTGGTTCTACTCCAGTTATGGATATGGCCCTCTGTTGCAAGCGCCCTGATTAATCTTCCTGACCGAGTTCATCCATTACCTTCTGAAATTATTTTCCTCTCAACTTCTTCAGAATTCATCTTTCTACCCAACCCACCACCAATACAGAGAATGTATTTTAAAGGTGTGCAAAATAACTACCCCAAAGATAACCCATTTAAAAGATTTCCATTTCAAATGTAATTTACCTTTCATGAAATATCTAAGAGTTCACATTCAGCAAGGCAAATTGAAATTGAGAATTCGCTCTCTGTATCTTTATTGTCGATTCTCATTATATCTTTTTCTCTCTAATGATGGGGGAAATTCAATGAGCATCTTCTTATAATTTCCTAACAAAGTGATTCAACCAAGTATTACTTTTGTTTGGTTTTTCTTCCCTGGGCTTCCACCAACATTCCATGACCAATATGTAAAATCAATCAGATTTCATGCTGAATCAGAGTCCTGTGAATTACAGCATTTAAACCTTCTACCAGACACAGACAGGTGCACCAAAACACAGCTTAGAAGGGGTGTAGTGCTTGCAGTGACTATGACTTAAACTCCTTGATAGTTCCTTTTAAAAAACGTGCTTGAACACCACAAATTTCTCTTTTTTCAGCTTAACCTTTCTATCCATGGCTTATCATAAATAACACAAAAAAAAAAAAAAAAAAAAAGAATGGATTGGATTATCACCTTCAACATTCAGTCAGGAAATGTCTAGGCAAGCCTGCTGATTTGTTAAGTCATTTCCCATGTGACTGGAACTTAACATAAATTGTCTCTAAGGATATTTTCCAATTGCCCCGGCCTTCCATGTTTCACCTGGTGCTGCTTCCATGCCTCCAACATCATGCAGAGGCTCCACAGAGTGTTCCCATTTTAGTCACAAAGCCAACACCACCGCATGCTTCACAGTCATGTGAGATCAGCATCCCACTTCCAGCTCCAGAAGTCTTCTCCAGTTGTCTGTTGCTGTTCACTGGGCAGCTGAAGGATGTACTCATCAGATCTCATGATCCAGTGAGTCATGGACTTGATCAAACTCTGCTCTATGAGGCATCATAGGGGACACTGATACATTAACTTGTGGGGAGGTTGGTTGGTGACTACAAGATGACTTCCTTTGTCCACATGACAGCTAAAAGGCTAGGCTCAGTGGAGACAGCCTATTCTCAAATCCAGCATGGAGGTTCTCTGGCTATGCTTTCACAGACTTTTAAGGAAAAAGAAACTGAGGCTGCCTGTCTTTTGTGACTGGGCTGAGAAAGTGGCACCTTGTCACTTCTACTGTCCTCTACCAGACCAAGCAATCTATGTACCCAAGATTTTTTTTTTTTTTTTTTTTTTTTTTTTTTTTTTTTTTTTTTATGGTTTTTCAAACACACAAGGTTTCTCTGTGCAGCCCTGGCTGTCCTGGAACTCACTCTGTACAATAAAAAAAAAAAAAAAAAAAAATAACAACAACAACAAAAAAAAACCCTTTTTAGCCACCATTAATCTACCACAAGTCCTACAGGGTAAATATTCTTATTTTACAAATGAGTAAGTTAAAATTGGGTGAGAAAAATCAGCTTGCACCAAATCCAAACCACCAGTAGTCCATTAGGGTAGCACCAAAATTGTAATATAATGAATGATCCATCTGCAGATTAAAATGCTATCATTGTCTGGAAAAGTAAAGTAGGGACCCATGTGGCTCTGTTTTTTATTAGCTATAATTCAAGCTTCCTTCCTTTTTCTTTATCCCTACTCTTAGATTTCTGCACATTGTATTCCGTGAGCATCTATAAAGGAGCAAATCACCACATGCTTCAGGGGTCTCATAACGGCAATGTACATGAAAGTGCATGTGACATGCCATCTCGGAGGAGAGGAAACAGTGAGACAGACTGCTCTCCTGGGAACAGATGGACTTTGTCATCCTGAACTGATGGGTATGAGGGGAGAAAAAGCTGGCATTGGAGGATGCAAACTCACCCTCTGCCAGGAAGGGAACATGGCAGTGGGACCGCAGGCTGTGGTTCTGTGAGGAAAGACTATGCAGGAAGATGAGGTCTTTTTAAAATAAAGGTCTCCCCAGGAAAACCCATAAAAACGGAGAAGCAGGACAAGCAGCGAGAGGTCTGTAGGCTCACAGAGAGCTCACCTTGGATAGGATCTACTTCCACCCTCAGTGCTGTTGGCATACTTAGTTCCATCCAGGTTGTTGGCCTAAGACTGTCCTCTTCATTACCAGGTACTTTGCCACGCCCCACAACCCCAAGTGAGCTGGGAAAAACAATGGAGGCCCCAGACTTTTATAACCAAATATGGTATTGACGTCCCCATCACCCTCATTGTAATCTACTGGTTGTACACAAGTCACTTTGTCTGTTCCACACTCAATGAGAGGAGATTACACCAGGGCGTGATTATCAAGAGTCAGGAATCACATGGAGTCATTTAGAAGCCACATACAACAAGATCCACCCCAAGTCCTATAGAGGATGCCTCTAATGTTATGCAGCAGGAGAATGCTGGAAACCCGGCTATGCCTTAGAGTTGCTCTATGTCTACCCCACATCTGTTTGTGCTCCAGAGCAGTGGAGTGCAAACTTTCAGGTGCATCCAGCAGTTTGTGCATACACAGGCTCGAAGGGAAGATATAATGGCCTAAGACCTGGTATGAAGCAGGCAACAGCACTGGGTTCCAAGTGTCTTGCTATGGGGCAAGAATGCAGCTAGGACTTAGTTAAGTCCTCTATTTCATAATCCATTACAAGGTTGTAATAAAAGTGTTAGTCCTGGACTAACTCCCCTGAGAGTTCACCTTGGAAACGTGAGGGTTCACTTGAACCCTCTAAGCCATATAGATCCATCAGAGCCAAGAGTAACCTGAAAGGCCACATGTGGATCCTCCAGAATAAAGCTGAGACCCAGGGTTGATGATAGCTCTAAAGGACAGGAAGGAATTGGGAGACCAGCCCAAGGTAGACTCACGAAAACAAGCTGGGTGACTCTAGGAAGAAAGTGAGATCCGGTACTTTCCTGTGCTCTGGGTATGCGATCATGAACATGTAATGGTGTGAGCTAATCTGTCTCCCTTCATCTTATTCATCTACTAGATATTAAATAAGGAGCAGAAGCTAACCCACAGTCTAAAAGATCACAAGGAACTAAAAAGAAGCTCAAAGAATAAATGTTAAGAGAGAGGTCTGTGGTCATTTCCTCCCTCTAGCCTGGCCCTTATGGAGGGATTTTAGACAAGCACTCTACCACTGAGCTACATCCCAACATCAATACAAGTATTTCAAAGGCCAATCAAAAATGCTAGTGCCTCCTCTAGATCCCCAATGTTATATATTAAAAAAAGCATGCAATAACTTCAAAAAGCACTGTTGAGCTGGGTAAGTCAGATCCAGTCCTAGCCTGTGCTACTGAGCTGCAATACTACTGTCATAGCCTATGTCATACCACATTTAAAATACACATCAAATAAGAGAAAGCACCCCTATCTACTATTTGGATGGGAAGTAACCCACACTAGACATGCTAAAGCCTTGCATAATAGTAACATTAGATTTTCTCTTATAATTTTCCTTATTCTATTACATACTCTTGACTCTAGAAGCTCTTACAACTGACAACCTCTCGTGTGGTCACACAAGTCTATCTGCATTCTCTTCTATGGCAGAGAATAATACCTGCCAACCCCCTTCCCTAGAAAGCCTTGACTGCCAGAGTCCACCAAGGCACTGCCTGCCTGTCTCAAGTATCTAGAAATCACGAGATTTGACTTTTCCTCATGCCTTTCATTGTCCAATTTCAGGCAAATGTGTGGCTTCCTTTTGAACCTACTCCATATTTTCCCTGCTGTCTTTTATTCTAGAACTAAATCAATTATGTTAGCTTTCTGGGTGATTTGAAGCATTGCGTTCTCCCCGGTATGAATGAGATACAGAATGTGAAAGTTGATGTTCTGGAGTAGATAGATGGCTCCTTCTTACGCTGATGCATGCCTGGCATTCTGGGTTTCTCTTTAGAGCAGGGTGTCTGTGAAAGTCATTGACAGTAAAATGGCTCCATCTAGTGCTCCCGACTAGAATCAACATCTACAATAGAAGGGTTTGGAGAAAACTGTAAATCAATACATTGCAGAGCGACAACTGCAGCAAGTGGCAGAGCCAAAGCAATTTAATAACGATAGGTCGATTGACTGGGGAACCATAACTCTTAGTCCATTGACTGGGCCATTGGAACAGCTTAACAAATAACAGAGATGTTGTCAAGAGAGAGATTGACTTTGTCCTAAGTGTGGTAAGCCCCACTGAAGGTCTGGGGTGAGAAACAAACCAAGGCAAGCACCTGTGTCATGCAAGTCACCGATCTAAGCATTTTCATACATCCTCGGTTATTAATCATAACCACTGTGCAAGACAGAAACTATTGTCACCATTGTACAGACTGGAAACTGAGGACCAGAAAGGCTACCATCTTACCCTAGGGTTACAGGTCTGACACTAAGCACACATTTCCCTTGCACTAGTCCCAGAGAGGGCGTGCAGTGACCTTGTCATCCCCTCTCTCAGTGATTGCCATGGGGAAGACCAGGAATGTCTGTCTACTCTGTAAAACAGCTCTGCTGAAAGATACCCAGACTGGAATCTACAAATCCTGGGACATAAAAAGACTCAGTGGCAAATGCACTTCTGGACATTCCATTTGAATATTCTCTTTTATTTTGCCTTAATCGTTGTCTGGCTTTCCTTGGAACCAGCAGCTATGTCTAGATTTGCTGAGGTAGTGATAATAGCGACCAGTGATTGCATCAAGACCACAGTGGAAAGTCTTTCTTCACACTATATTTCTTTGGTGTGATAAAGGTCCAAGCTTCTGTCAACACAGAAGAATGCAAAGAGGGAATTCTGCCTCACAGGCAAGAAGAGGGGAACCGAGCACAAAGAACAGAAGAAATGGAAGAATGAAGCTCTTCTGAGACTGTCAGTGGACCAGGGCACGCCCTCCGTTAACTAACCAGCACACCTCTTAAAAATACAGGCTGGGAGAAGAGGGAAAAACAAAGGTACTCATTTTCCTTTTTCTTTTTTCTTGGGTTTTTTTTTTTTTTTTTTTTTTTGGTTTTTGGTTTTTGGTTTTTGGTTTTTCGAGACAGGGTTTCTCTGTGTAGCCCTGGCTGTCCTGGAACTCACTCTGTAGACCAGGCTGGCCTCGAACTCAGAAATCCGCCTGCCTCTGCCTCCCAAGTGCTGGGATTAAAGGCGAGCGCCACCACCGCCTGGCGGTACTCATGTTCCTAAACATTAAGACCATATCAGTTACTTTGTTACTGCTATAACATAAACAACTTAAGGAAGGGTTGATATAGGCTGACGGTTGTTGGGTACTGCCTGTCCCGCCCATCGGTGGGAAAGGCATAACAGGAACTAGGAGGGAGTGTGTTCAAGCAGGAAGCCTAAGGGAATGAATGAGCTCTGTGTTATCCAGTCCAGGACCCCAGGCCTACCCGATTCAGGGTGGGTCTTCCCTCTCCAGTTAAACCTGTCTAGAAATGCTCTCAGAGCACAGCTAGATGTTTGTCTCCTATGCAATTGGAAATCTCGCCAAGCTGACAAGATGAACCATCACAGAGGAGAGAATTTATAACTTACACTTTCATATGTGTAAGTTATGCTTAACTCAGTGGCTAAATCTATTAGGTAAATAAATTAAGGAGGTAATTAAAGAAATACATCAGACAGTATTTTATTATTATTTTTGTATCCCGGTGCCCCTGAAAACTCAGAGCAAAACACAGAGCCGAAGCGAGCTGTGGCTGCATGGATCAGAGTCTACAGTAAACCCAAGTTTCGTGGGTTGATGATTCATTTAATAATCAGCATAACAGGTTTGAGAGGTTCCAGAGAATTGCCACATCTGCTTAGGACACCGTCTGGTGAGCAGTCTTTAAGAAACCACAAATCTGTAAAGATGTAGCCCTATGCTGAGGAGTAATTATTTGCCCTGGAATCCCACTTTCTCAATGAAGCGTAATCAGAGTGAAAATAACTGCTGGACAAAGGAATGCTAGTGTCCAGAGTATGAAAACATCTGTCCAGATAAAGGGAAAGTACAGTAATGAAGGTATTGCCTTATTTGTTATTATCATTAGGTATCATCAAATGAAAAGAAATGAACCACAAGGAGTATAAAAGGACATTAAAATGACAACAATCATTTTGAGACCAGTTACCGCTACATAGGGAGTTCCAAATCCTTACTGGCCAACTAAAAAGACCCAAGATAAGTTTTAAAAGAGCAAGGCTGGGCTTTAATCCCAGGTCTCTGTGAGTTTGAGACCAGCCTGGTCTACAAAGCTGGTTCCAGAACAGTGATGGCTATTATACAGAGACACCCTGTCTCAAAAAGATAAAAAAATAAATAAAAAATTAAAAGCAGGGTTGTCACTCAGTAGCGGAGTGTCTGCCTAACATCTACACGACCCTGAGTTCAACGCCACTGCTGTGCTCCCATGAGAATACATGCACACTTGGACACATTGGGGAAGACTATTAACAGTTCCCTAATAGCTGCTTTCCCTATCTTCCCTTTAGTTAAAGTCTTCACAAGTTATCTACTGCCTCCATTTTGTAGCCTCCCTTGCCACTGGGCATGGTCACATGACCAAATTCTGTACATTGAGAAGTAAACAAAGAGACTATTCAGGTGCTCCCCTGCTAACAATAGTGTCACATTCCCAATAAAACCAGAGAGAGTTGGAAATATCTTAAGTCAAAAATGCACTTCTTATACCTAATTTAACAAACATCTAAGCCTAGCCCACAGAGCCTTTTGTACAAATGACCAGAACACTCACTCACATTAGCCTCCATCTGGGCAAAAGTAGCCAACACAAAACCTATTTTACAACAAAGTATTGGAATGTCCATGTAATTTGTAGAGCACTGAATGGAAAGGGAAAGTAGGCTAGTTGTGTGGGTATTTGCCTTAATGTACATAGCAGGAGGCACAGATGGAATTTTTGTAGACGTGATAAGAGGAAACAAAATACAACATTCTAAAAAAAAAAAAAAAAAATTGGCAACAAAGCACACTGTAGAAAATCAATAGTTTCCCTCTTGTGCTCCAGGGGCTCACTGGAAGGAGCTTGGATCAGCTACTGACCAGCATCCAGAGAAAGAATCACTGAGTTAGAAAAGATCAAAGGTTGAGGTTTAAAGCATGGTTTTACAGGGTGTGCATGGCCTTCACACCTTCATCAAATGGAAACATTGTTGCCAAACTGTTAATAGTTAGAAGCTGTCTGTGCAATTTCTGGTCTTGATCTGGTAAAGAATTTGCCCTTCAGGTCCTCTTTTCTCTTTCTCATAGCTGGAAACTCAAGGAAGTCAGAAGAACCTTCTCTGGCCATGTGGGTAAAGCCATACACTACCCTCACTGTTCACACTGCAGGCTGTGGCAGGCCAGGCTTCCAAGTGCCCAGCCTGGGCCAGATGAATCCAATTCTGCATTTCAACAGGATCTCCAGATGATTCACATTCATATCAAGTCTTGAGAACTCTGATCTGGTAGGCAGAGTGGCGAGCTAAGAGGAACTTGGGTCTGTGTATACCCCCTGTGCTCCTGGGCCACCAAGTGGCTAAAAGACACAGAAATAAACCTTTATTTGTATAAACCCACTTTGTTTTCCCCTCTGTTTGATCCGATACACCAGCCATATTAATATATGCAAACATAAAGCATGGTACAAATCCCCATCACTACAGTCTTGACATCCTGACCATGGAACTGTTGCTTTGACACAAATGCTTTTTAGTTCGTAGCATCATGTGGAATTTAATAGCACACTCATTCACCACTGGCCTCTCTGTGGAGTACTAGCAAATCACCATCATCACCCAATACCAAGATACAATTTGATTTCTCTTGCCTTAAATGCATTGCTCACATGTTAAATTACCTCCATCCTGTAATTGCTCACCCAGGAGAGTCTAAGAAGCACTATTTAACACCAACAACTACAAACACAACTTTGAACATAAGAGGCTCACCAAGAATCCTGGGTAAATAAACATAGTTTCATAATGAAACTGTATCCAAGTAGTCACAGCAGCCTTATACCTAATAGCCCCAAAGTGGAAACACCCCAAATATTCTTTAATGGGTGAGTGGAGAAATAAACAGCATACGACAGAACACTAACTACTTGGAAGCACAAAAAAACATGCCAGTATGCGCACTTTGGGTAGATTTCAAGTATATTCTGCTAAATGAAAAAAAGCCAGTCTCAAAAGCTTGCTTACTGCAAACTGGGAATGGTGGTACAAACTGACGATTCCAATCACTCAGGAATGGAAACAGAAGGACTGAGAGTTGGATACACATCTGGGTACATCGTAAGTTCAAGACCAACCTAGACAAGATAAATAAAACCAAAAAGCCAAGGCCTATGGATGAAGCTTATTGGTACAGTGTTTGCCTAGATGTGCAAGATCCTAAATTCAATCCCTAGCACTATCCTACCCACCCCCCAAAAAATTTTACATCATGCTGTAGATTCCATTTTAAAACATTCATTAAATGAAAATTATATTGTGACAAAGAATATCTCCTCAGTTGCTAGGTTATGGAGAGAGTGGCTTCAAAGTAACAATATCACAGTGATGTTTACAGGTGATGGGTAGGTTGTTTGCTGGATGGAGTAATGCTCACCAAGAAAAAAAAATCATAATTGTGATAAAATTGCATAGAGATAAACACAAAAATAACTGTGTATAAACTGGTAAACATCTGAACAAAGTCTATGACTTAGCTTATTCCAATGTCAACTTCTGTCTGATAAAGTGCAAAAAGCATGTAAGATGTTATCATTGGAGGAATCTATATAAACAGTGCACAGGGCTCACTGTACAATTATCATCACAGTGTTTTGAAATTATTTTTTTAATTAATGATAAACAGGGCCAGACAAGATATATTTTGAGATTTTATACTTTCAAATGGCTACACATGACAAGAAATACTCAATAAAAGAAGCAATAAGAAAGTGAAAGAGAGACTAGGGGGTGGTGGCTCATGCTTTTAATCCCAGCACTTGAGAGGCCATTGGCTCTGAGTTCAAGGCCAGTCTGGTCTACAAAACAAGTTCCAGGACAACCAAGGCTACACAGAAAAATCTTATCTCAGAAAGAGAAGGAAGGAAGGGAGGGAGGGAGGGAGGGAGGGACAGAGGGAGGGAGGGAAAAACGGAGGAGAGGAGAGGAGAGGAGAGGAGAGGAGAGGAGAGGAGAGGAGAGGAGAGGAGAGGAGAGGAGAGGAGAGGAGAGGAGAGGAGAGGAGAGGAGAGGAGAGGAGAGGAGAGGAGAGGAGAGGAGAGGAGAGGAGAGGAGAGGAGAGGAGAAAATGAAATAGAGGGTCACCTCCAAAGACAGCAAGGGAATCACATTTTAGAAAGATTGTCTAGCCAAGTTTAAAACAAAACTGTAGTGGGGGCAGGGTATGAAAAACAGCAAACAACAATGATATATATGTTTGAAATCTATTATTTGGTATATTAACTAAAAGAAAACACTACACATCTCAGCTACTTCTGAAGCCTTCCCTCCCTCTTATGTCACAAAACTATAGTAGTGCCCTAAAAGGATATGTCTCAAAACTTCCAGAGGTGCCTGAGAGCTTGGGTAGCATCTATCGTAACTGTTTTTCTTTCTATAACAAAACACCTACCCAAAGCAACTTAAGGCAAGAATCATTTATTCCGGCTCATGACTCAGAGGGTCATAGTTCATCATGACAAGAAGGTGAAGCAGAGTGAGTTAGTCCATAGTGGCATGTGGGAGCTGCCTGCTCACAGCCCAGGAGGCAGGAAAAGAGAGAGCAGGCCAAACCTTCAAAGCCCACTCCTGGTGGCCTACTTCCACCAACTCCACTTCCTGAGGACTATACAACCTCCTGGCTCCAGAACAAGTGTTCAAACACACAAGCCTGTGGGAGACATTTCCTATTCAAACCATAACAGTACTAAATCCCATACATGCTATTTTTTTCTTTACATGTATACCCATGAATGAAGCCTGGCCTAAAAAGTCGGAATAGTAAAGATTAAAAAGAGCTAATTAAAAAAGAATAAGTATGACAGCATCTGTAGTAGAAGGTGTGTGAACATGGTCTGTCTCTCACAACACCGTACTGAGCTGTACTCAGCCTTATGATACTGTGAGGTGATCCAATACTTGCTTAATGCAATGGCATGAGATGAATGAATGTCAGGGCATTGTGACACAGCAGTAGTCAGCTGTGTAAGGGCCACTGAAGAAAGTGCTGTGACAATCTGATTACTAAAATGATCAATACACGTGATGTGCTGAGCAAAGGGTGATGTGCACCCCAGGGAGGACAGAATGTTCTGGGTCGCATGCGATCTCATCAGGCGACCCAGAACATCATACAGTTGGAAACTTACAGAGTGTTTTGTTTTTTAATGCCTGGAATTCTTCACAGTAATTTCAGTAAGTAACTAAAGCCACAGATCTCAGATAAAGCAAGATCTCAGATAAGAGACACTCCACTGTAACAAAGATATAAAGGAAAAGAGTGAGTCTTAAATAAATTGCAAAGTTCACACCGGTCCACCAGTGGTAAGAAAAGGGTACCTTACTCTATGATTTACAATCACAAAGCTTAGCCACAGCCCCAGACATCAGATAGTGAAAGTCAAGGGTAAAGCTGGCTCAGACTGGGAAGCCAAAGTTTATAGGAAACATTCCTATTTCTAAACTTGGAAAGCAAGGACCAGTCAGGGACCCTTCTGATCTATCTCAGGATGCAATCTTTGGGTTGTTGTTGCCGCTGCTGCTGCTGTTGTTTACTATGGTTGGCAAAGCATTTAGACTTACTGGAAGCAGAGAAGACTTTGCTTTATGTAGGACAGACACCCCTGATCTGACCCAAGCAAAGGATCTCAGACTGCTTTTTCCCTACCACCCCTGTGATTCCTCTGGGTGGAGATTCTGTCTGCAGATTCGCATAGAACATGGAATCGGGGAGAATGTAAGTCAGCTCCCAGGCACGGATCCCACTGCTGGTGAGAATCTAGAACAAAATATTTAATGAGTGACGAGAGAGTATTTAAAAACTAAGACAGTTAGCACACAGAGTGCTTCTCCTGTGTCACCCCATTTCATCCTTACAAGACTCCGCAACATGTCCTTGTCCTTGTCAGTGTCAGAATAGACTTGAACCTAGACTCCACACTCTCAGTATGCTCCTTTCTACAGACTCTGAGAGCAGGAAGGACAAGCTATGCTAATCTTACTAAGTCTTTAAATGGAAAATCCAACCTGGCAGATCTGAGAAACAGGACAGATTTGGCTTCAGCAAAAAAAAAAAAAATTATGGGATGGTAGGATTCAATGACTAACTGGAAGGGAAACCTTGAAAGGGTGTGTAGTGCACAACTGTGAGAGCTGAAGTCAGACAAAGAGCTTGGAGCAGACTTCTCCATGACATTTCTGTGAACCTTGTGATTTCTCCACATGTGAATCCAACCAATGAAACGTTCCTTCACACGTGAGCCGTTTGTTACACCCAGGCCTGTCTCTTTAGTCAGCTGGGAACTGTTGAAGCCTGCTCCCCCAGCATAGCTGCAGCCATTGTGTTCCATACCTGCCGGTCAGTCCATACTGCTGGTGTAATCTGCCTGCCAGGTATTTCAGATTGTTGCTGTAATACTGACACAGAAAAATAGCTTGACGCAGAGCACGGTCAAGCTGACCACATACCCTCTTATGTTCTGGGACTTGTTAATCTTAAAAAATTCCACAACCATAAGCTCCACTCGGGACCAATCAAGAGGTCAGTTTGAACTGTTTTGTCTTAACTACCAAAAAAAAAAAAAAAAAAAGGTGGTGGAGTACTGGAGAGATGGCTCAGCAGCTAAGAACACAGACTGATCTACCAGAGGTCCTGAGTTCAATTCCCAGCAACCACATGGTGGCTCACAATCATCTGTAATGGGATCTGATGCCCTCTTCTGGTGTGTCTGAAAACAGAGACAGTGTATTCATATATATAAAATAAATAAATCTTTTTTTTAAAAAAATGGGGAAAAAAAAGCCAACCATTCTGCAGCCATCCCTGCAGCTGCTTAAGAGATCATTATGTTTTTTTCCATATATAAACTGGCCCTGGAAAACATTCATGGTAAATCTTAGCTCCCAAGTCTAAGCTACGTCCCTGATCAGTCAGTCTTGGGGTGTGCATTCAATAAGCCAGCCCTGTTTAACTGAGACTGGAGTCTGAGTAGTATGTGTGGTGATTCCTTAACCCCAACAGAGACTATGTGAAAATATTTGCCCAGGTAGTAGCAGAAAGTAACTGGATGCTCCTGGGCTAGAAGCTACTTGCTGGAACCAGCTCAAACCTGTCTTTGTTAGGAACTATGTGCAATCAGGGCCTTTTGAGTTTCTTAGCTTCACACCCGCCCCAAACAAAGGCACAGCGACAAACCACAAATTAGGGCAAATGAAAGAGGGAGCGGGAAGCAGAGATAAGACAGTTTATCACACAGATAAGGGAGGGAAACTCCGGCTCTACTGGACTAGCCTTCCAGGTGCTGGAAGGCCACAAGCCCTTTGCAGCTTTGCGTCATACGTACAAGAGGATTTGTCAGGAATGTTCCATAAGCACAAGAGTGCTGGCCAACGACTGCCTCGGTACTTCGAGATTTTGTTTTGTTTTACGCAAGCTTAAAATCAGCTCAGTAAATTGAAAACCTGATCTTAAAAGTAACAAACAGCCATGCCTTAGTCCAACCCCGAGCTTGGCTAAGTTCAGCCTATCACAGGCTGACAAGAGTCACTGGGCTGCCATGTTGGTTCTTCCTAACTCCGCTCCCTTGTGTATGTGAGGAAGGTACAGTAAAGACACCACCTAGATGAAGAAGAAGAAATAAAATAGGAAGGACATGACTGCTCCTAGGTGTAGTGGAAGGGAAGGTTTATTACAGATATGAGAAAGAGCACAGACAGAGGTAGACACCTCTGTGAAAATCCAGAATGAACAGGACCTTGAGCCAGGTCATGTGAGGAGAAGGGGGAGGAGAGGAAAGAGCCAGACCAAGAGACCAGGAGGGTAAAGGCCAGGTAACCAAAATGGCTGGATTATATAGGGAAGAGCAGCCCAGTCCCTGAGCTAGAGAAATTTAGGGTAGGGGACAGGGTATGACATCCATATCCTATAACAGGTAGGGACTGAAGGAAGATGCTGGGAGAACCACTTTGATATGTTCAATAGATGCCTCAGTTAGCCATTTATCCTGGGTTTCAAGCCTGTAGTGATTTGAATGAAAATGGATCCCATAGGCTCATAGAGAACCACTAACTAAAAGATGTGGCCTTGTTGGAGTAGGTGTGGCCTAAAGGAAGTGTGTCACTGGGTTCATACGCTCAAGCTAGGCCCAATGTCACTCTGTCTTCCTGCTGTCTGCCAACCCAGATGAAGAATTTCGCTCCTTCTCCAGCACCATGTCTGCTTGCACACTGCCATGCTTCTCACCATGGCAATAATGGACTAAACCCTGACCTGTAAGCCAGCCCCAGTTAAATGTTTTCTTTAAGAGTTGCTATGGTCATGGTGTCTCTTCACAGCAATAGAAGCCCTAGCTAAGACGGAAGTTGGTAGTTGGTACTAGGAGTGGGGTATTGCTATGATAGGCTGGAACGTGTTTTTGTTTGGAAGTATTGAAACACTCATGTTGGGACTTTGAACTAAAAAGGCGATTGGACATTTTAAGTGGGGTTTAATGGGGCATCCTATAAGAAGCATGGAAGACAGTGGTACTGAGGATGGTTTGAACTGTGGGGGCCCACAGATGAAGAGGTGTTGTGGATGGCCCTGGTATTGTTTGTATTTTGATGTTAATTCCAATCTCCTGGGACAGGCTGCAGGAGGAGTGAGTCATATACTCAGGTGACTTCTTGTGAACCATCCCCTAATGAATAAAGGAGCCAATCACTGGGCAAGTAGGCAGGACTTCCAGGTTGGATGGGGAAGAGAGGAAGAGAAGAGAGAGTCTTTTTGGATGGGATAGCAAGAGGGCAAGATGTAGCTACTAGTGTAGTGTCTCCCAGCTTATATGTGGATTCGTCACCGGAGGACTTCGATTTAATATGGCTTACAAGATTAGCATTCTAGTTGTTGCGCCTAGAGATTGAGTTACCATTGTTTCTGAACTAAGTTTGTGTGTTTTTCTTCTCACAGCTGCTCAATGGGGTTCCAGAGAGAAAGGTAAGGCAGCAAAGCATGGGTTTGCCTGATGTGCACCACAAAGGCTGTGGGGGTTTTGAAGCGTGGAGCTGGCGTGGTAACAACCTGCCAGTGGGAACTTATCAAGCTGGGTAGAGAGATTTCGGGAGCTCCGGGCCAGAGAGTCTGCTGAGCATAGTGTGGGAACTTGCCATCTTTTAAAATATTTTCCGCAACCAAGAGGTTTCAGAGGAAATTTTTAGTAGGTTTCCTGATGGTGATTTGAATAGGTATAGGCCCCATAGACTCAGTGTTTGCATGCTTGGCCCAGAGTGCATTATTAGGAGCTGTGACCTTATTGGAGTAGGTGTGGCCTTGTTGGAGGAAATATGTCACCGTGGGGATGGGCTCTGAGGTCTCCTATGCTCAAGCCATGCCTAGAGTGGCATAGTCTCCTGCTGCTGTCTGTGGACCAAGAGGTAGAACTCTCAGCTCCTTCTCCAGCACCATATATGCATGTATGCAGGCATGCGACCTGCCATGACAATAATGAACGAAGCATGTAAGCCAGTCCCAGTTAAATGATTTCTTTTATAAGAGTTGCTGTGGACATGATGTCTAGTCACAGGAATAGAAGCCCTAAGACAGGCCTAGAGGCTCTTCTTGTAATATTTCAGTGAAGAATGTGGCTGCCTGTCCAAAAAACTCTGCCTGTGGCTAAATTGAAGAATTTTTAATTAATTTATGGAGGACACTTCGAAACAGCCTAATGTGGAATATGCCATGTGCTTTGGGCCCCACTCACTCTGGCCTCTCTGGCCCAAAGGTTTTTATTATTATATGGTAAGTACACTGTAACTGTCTTCAGACACCCATAAGAGGGCATCAGCTCTCATGGATGGTTGTGAGCCACCTTGTGGTTGCTGGGATTTGAACTCATGACCTCTGGTGCTTAACCACTGAGCCATTCAACAGCCCCGCTAATGGCCAGTTTTATGCAGATCTATAATGAAAGGAAGCAAGGTAAGGAAGGAAAAAAATACAAAATGTACCCTTTAAGAAAAGGAGCACCAGAAAGTATAAACAGATTAAAGAGATGCCTGGGGCTAAGTGGAATAAAGGGACCTCAGAACAAGACCCCACCCAGCTAAGCTCCCAACTTGTGAAGGAAATTAGAAAAGTTTAGGGCTGGGCATGGTGGTTCACACTTTTAATCCTAGCACTCAGAGGCAGAAGCTAGAGGATCTGAGTTTAAGGCCAGCCTGGTCTACAGCCAAGCTGAGGCAGTGAAGTAAACCATCAAAAACAGAAAGTTTGTGAAAATTTAAAGCAGGGGTGAGGTTCCAGCCCCAGCAAGCAGCAGAACTTGGCAGCTTCAACTCCGTAGTTCTGGCTTCAGAATCAAGAATAGAAGAAAGGGATTGTGGAATCTCCCTCCACAACTAAGGAAAGCCACTGAGGCCAGGCATGTGTCAGGGTGGCCCTGTAATGGGGGCCCCAGAGAAGCCATTGTGTGAAGCTAGGAAGGTAAAGACTGGGTTGCCTTGGAGCCCCCAAGATGTTGGAGATGTCATGAGATATCTGCAGAGGAAAGCTGCTACAGAGTGTTACAGTTGTAGCAAATTAAGATTATTTGTGTATGGATTTTTTTATTATAAGTCTTTGTTACAAGTTTTAAGCCAAAAAAAATTTTTTTCAGGACAGGGTTTCTTTGTGTAGCCTTGAATGTCCTGGAACTAGCCTAGGCTGACCTCAACCTTAGAGCTCTGCCTACCTGTGCCTCCCCAGTGCTGGGATTAAAGGTATATGCCACTACCACCTGGCTTAAGACAATTTTTTGTTACAGCTTTCTGTTGTGTTGTTGTAGATTTATTTACTTATTTTATGTATATGAGTGCTTTGTCTTCATGAACACTAGAAGATCAAGAATAGAAGAAAATTATTTCTATTTAATAGAAATTAAATAGAATTTATGGAATCAGATCCCATTAAAGATGGTTGAGTCACCATGTGGTGGCTGGAAATCAAACCCTGGACATCTGGAAGAACAGCAAGCATTCTTAACCACTGAGTCATCTCTGTTGAGATAGATAGATAGATAGATAGATAGATAGATAGATAGATAGATAGATAGAATCATACCCAATGTACAATTATTATTATTTTTTGTTTTGTTTTGTTTTGTTTTTTTGAGACAGGGTTTCTCTGTATAGCCCTGGTTGTCTCTAGAACTCACTCTGTAGACCAGGCTGGCCTCGAACTCAGAAATCTGCCTGCCTTTGCCTGGGATTAAAGGCGTGCGCCACCACCGCAAGGCCCAATGTACAAATCTTGAGATAGAGTTTACAGCACAGTCTGAGGAAAAAAAATTTTGGAGAGCAGAGTGCAGAGAAATCGTAGAGCTATCAGATGATAAAGAGCAGGAAGTGAGGAAGTATAGAACAGAGCAAGCTTAGCCAGAAGAGATTTTAGCATCGTTTATTTATGCTGTGGCAGTTGTTAGGATTTGTGAGAATTTGCGAATGAAGTGTGCCAATTTGGGTGCATTAATCTGTACTGAGGCCAAAATGTTCTAAGTGATAAAGTCTGAGAGACCGGAGGAAGAGAGAAAGGGCTGAAAAAAACGAAACTCTGCTAGAGGGAATTTCTATCATCTCCGAGAGAGAGAGTGCAGAGAGTGGTGACCCAGATGGGCTTGGTTGCGCTTAGAGAAGCTGTAGGAAGAGCTCAGCCTTAGGGAAGAGAAGCCTAAGGAAGAGACAGAGCAGGCAGCTCCGTAGCATAGCGGAGCGGAGAGACAGAGAACAGGGTTGCACAGGCTCTGACGGGCTTAAGGAAACCGCTGGTCTTACTGGATAACTCTTAGTGTGAGGCAAGGAAACACACAATGTACAGGCCCAGGAGGGCACAAGGAGTGATAGAGCAGACAGCTCCAGGAGGGAGGAGGCAACTTTAGGAAGGAGTTCAGAGAAGATGCTGCAGGACTGCATGCAGGCAGGGGCTGAGAGAGAAAGTACAGCACAGTAGGCGGAGCTGAGACAGCCTTAGTAGGACCAGAGGCGGGACTGCAGTTCCAAGGCCCTAGGCAGGGGTTCACAACCTTCCTATCCCCTTTAATACAGACCCTCACGTTATGGTGACCTCCAAGCATAAAATTATTTCATTGCTACTTCATATATTTATCTGTTTAAATTTATACCCGTAAAGACATGGGAAGCAAAAACTGAGGTTAAAAACCTGCTAGCTAAAGAATAATAATAATAAATAAATAAATAAAAATTTAAAAACCTGCTAGTTCAGCAAGGTATTTTTCTTAACTATGTACAAAATGTCTATTTACAAGCCTAATTCTACAACTACACTAGTAGCTATTTAGAAATCTCATTCTATTTAAACTACCTAGCTAGTCTACCTTTCTCTTGGGTTCCTACAAATCCGAGAGGGCTTTTTAGCTCTCTTTCCCAGAATGCTGTTTTACCCGTGTCGTGCCAGCTGCTTCTCAGCAGTATCTGCAAACTCAAAGAAAAATATCCCTATCTCTTACCTGGGAATTTCTCCATAAAACTCTTCCAAGTCAAAAACAGGAGGGAGGGAGGGGGAGGAGAGGGAGAGAGAGATCAAAGGTCCAATCTTACCCAAGAATCTCTAGCTTCTCCCCCACACTGGCAGACTGAACCAAGTCACCCTCAAGGTGGAGGGGGCTCCAAGCCAAGTCAGAAGGAGCCGATCCATTTCACCTTGATGATGGGGTAGCTCAAGGCCATCCAGCGGACTTTGCCTGGGGTCATAGACCAAAAACTACAAGCCCTTTCCCAAGTAACTTGCCTTAAAATAGGCAGGAACTTTCCATTTCTTGGGATTCTTAACTGATCTTATCTTTTAGAGGCACACCCAAACTGCCCCCTTTTCAGGACACACCTAACTGCATCTGACAAACACAGGATCCAGGCTTTCATGTTTTGCTAACCATTATGTTTTCTATGTACAATAATCAAATATCCTGTAACAGGAATGTAAATATCTGATATGCAGGGTGAAATGATGGAAGGGGACCAATGATGGAAGGGGATGTCTCAGCAGGCCCATGCCAAGGCATCTCTTCCCCCTGAGGGACCAGCCACATGATGGTATAGCATAGAATAGAGTTTATTCAGGGCATGGGGAGGGGAGCCAAGAGGGTAGTAGAAGCAGAGAGAGAGAGAGAGAGAGAGAGAGAGAGAGAGAGAGAGCAAGGGAGAGGGAGAGGGAGGGAGGTAGAGGAGTAGAGGCCAGCCATGACCACGTGGAAAGAGGGGGGAGGGGACAGAGAGAAGCTAGAGGCAAGAGAGGGAGAGAGCAAGAAAGAGAGGATGGGGCAAGCAGCCCCTTTTATAGTGAGCAGGCCTACCTGACTGTTGCCCAGTAACTGTGGAGGTGGAGTTTAGACAGAATGGTAACACGGGGAATCTGATATGGGACCCCTATGGGAGTCACAACCCTTAGGTTAAGAACCACTGGGGCAACTCTAGGAACAAACGGGGGAAGGCCAGAGAAAGCGGAGCCGAGGTAAAGTATCCTTGTGACAAGAATTTCTAGTATCTCCAAGTAGAACAGGAAACTTGTCAAAGAGGAAAAGGTTAAGAGTCACAGAGGAGAAGTGTCTCTTCCCACTTGCTCGCCCAGGTAAGGGGGAGGAGCATCCTGGAACACCCGTGCGACTCTTATAGCATTAGTAAACCAAGCAGGCAGCTTGGAGTAACTTTCCAGTGGGAAGAGATGAGAGAGCTGAGGAGCTGAGAGAGCGTAATGAGACTGCAGGCTGGACTGCAGTTGCTAGGGGCAACAAGAGAAAGGTACAGAGAGATGAGGGAGCAGGGGAAAAGGGAGACAAGTGTTTCTAGTAGAGATACCCAGATGGGTGTAGCAGGCCAGAGCTGAGAGATTCGTGCCCAGATGCCTTGAGAGGATGTAGAAGACTAGGTTGGCTCACTTCTGGATACTTGGATTGCCCGGGTGCTGCTGTCTACAAAGAGAAACTCCTGTTCTGCACTCTGCACGGAGGCCATCCCGGACCTTCACTGTTTGCAAACACTGACCAAACCATGAATCATCCTGTGCTCAAACTCCAATAAATGTAAATTGTCTGAAGTTTTACTTTTAACAAAAGTTTAGTATAAGGGTTCTTATTGGTCTTATTCTTTTTTTTTTTTTCTTTTTTTTTTTTTTTTCAAGACAGGGTTTCTCTGTGTAGCCCTGGCTGTCCTGGAACTCACTCTGTAGACCAGGCTGGCCTCGAATTCAGAAATCCGCCGGCCTCTGCCTCCAAAGTGCTGGGATTAAAGGTGTGCGCCACCACCGCCCAGCTGGTCTTATTCTTAAGGTTGGTTGTCAACCCATCATACCACCTAGGAAGAGAGAACTTACCGTATTTAGGGTTACTATTGCTGTGATAAAACATCAAAGCAGCTTGGGGAGAAAAGGGTTGACTGGGCTTATATTTCCACATCATAGTCTTAGTTAGGGTTTCCATTGCTTTGAAGAGACACCATGACCATGGCAACTCTTATAAAGGAGAATATTTAACTGGGGATGACTTACAGTTTCAGAAATTTAGCCCATTATGGTGGGAAGCATAGCAGCATGCAGGCAGACACGGTGTTGGAGAAGGAGCCAGGAGTTGTACCTCTAGATTAGCAGCAGGAAGAGAGCATGACACTGGGTCTGGTTTGAGCATCCGAAACTTCAAAACCCATTCCCAGTGACACACTTCCTCCAACAAGGTCACACCTCCTAATAGTGCCACTCCATATGGGCTTTTAGGGGCCATTTTTATTCAAACCACCACATAGACCATTACTGAAAGAAGTCAGGACAAGAATTCAAACAGGAAAGGAACTTAGAGGCAAGAACTCATGCAGAGGCCATGATGCAGAAGTGTGTTACTTACTGGCTTGCTGAGCCTGCTTTCTTATAGAACCTAAGACCACCAACCCAAGAATTGGGGCCCACAGTGGGTTTGGCCCTCCTCCATCAATCACTAAGAAACAGTTTGGGTGTGCCCCTAAAAGATAGATAAGATCAGTTAAGAATCCCAAGGAATGGAAAGTTCCCACCTGTTTTAAGGCAAGTTACTTGGGAAAGGTCTTATAGTGTTTGGTCTATGACCTTGCTTACAGCCTGAGTTTATGGAGGCATTTTCTCAATTGAGGTTCCTCTCTCTAATGACTATATCTTGTGTCAAGTTAAAATAGCTTGCCAACACAGCTGAGCCCTTGTCAACTTAGAACACAAACTTATCACTGTTAATCCACAATCTTTCCTTTCTTGGTCACTCTCAAGAATACACATTAATATGAACATCACAGATATTCCAAGTCTTAAAAACCCCACACTCTGTACAAACTCAAACATTTAAAATTCAGTGTATTTTAAGGGGCTGAAGACATGGCTCAGTGGTTAAGAGCACTGGCTGCTTGCTCTTCTAGAAGTCCTGAGTTTATTTCCCAGTGATCATATAGTGGCTCACAACCATCTATAATAGGATCTGGTGCCCTTTTCTGTCATGCAGGCATATATGCAGACAGAGTACTCATATGTTTAAATATTTATATACATATAAATGAATAAATTTTTAAATGCAGTATATTTAAAAACTCAAAGTCTCTTTTAAAATCTAATAGCTCTTTAAAATTCAGTCTCTCAACTGTGAGATCCTAAAAATTAAAAAAATACTTTCTTACTACAAGAAAGAAGAACCAGGGTACAGATGCAATCAAATCAAAACAAAACCCATTGTTTTAAAAAACAAAAGCCCAAATATTTGATTTATTAAATGAAGACTCAAGAGCCAGGTGCTATAATAAAAACCTGCTAGCTCAAAGAAGCAGAGAAAGCACCTAGCTGACCTTTACTCCACTGACATCCCAGAAGGAAAAGGCCTTCTCCTTCTCCACACTGTCTTAAATACCCTTCAACTCTATGTGCCTCCTTTGTCTTTCCACAGTTTTCTGATATTCACTCCCTGTCAACTGGTTGCTTGCTCTGCCTCTTGACCTATGATTGACTTTATTTCATCCTGTTTACAGAAAGCTCTTGGATTAAAAAAAAAAAAAAAAAAAAAAAAACCTCTTGTCATGTGCTAGAGTCACACGACAACCAGAAAAAACAGTCTTCCAGTTCACAATCTCGGAGATCACAATGTATCAAATATCCTGCAACATTTCCCCCTTTTTGTCTAAATAAATGACTCTTTCTCTAACATCATAAACTATATACTATCTGGTAAGAATTACATTTACAAGGTCCAGTCCATTTGTATTTGGCAACCTTGGAGAAAATACTATGTATTCTATCTTGGTGAGTCAAAAATTCTATACCTAAATCACTTCTTTATCATAACTTGCATTTATCAATCTAAAAACATACCTTTAGGCCTTAAAATATTTTCTTTTTTTCTTTCTTTCTTTTTTTTTTTTTTTTTTGGTTTTTTTTTTTTTGTTTGTTTGTTTGTTTTTGTTTTCAAGACAGGGTTTTTCTGTGTAGCCAGAGCTGTCCTGGAACTCACTCTGTAGACCAGGCTGGCCTCAAACTCAGAAATCCGCCTGCCTCTGCCTCCCAAGTGCTGGGATCAAAGGCGTGGGCCACCACTGCCCGGCATAAATCTATTTTTAATGATGGTTTTTAAACACTTTAGTCTGCCTTTTAGCCCATCACCTACTAGAGGTTTGGAAAAGAAAGGATATGGGGAAGTAGACCTGTGTAGAAAGGTTTTTTGGAGAACCTCCCATCTGTGTTGTCTGGAGATCGGCAGTTTAGATCACAGATTAGAGGTGGCAGCTCGATTACTCGTAAATACTTATGGATAAATCGGCAGTCGGGTTCAGTAGGTCAGAATAGCAAACTGGAATTAGCAGTGGTGGCATGACCTAGCAGAGACAGCCAGGCCTCAGCCTTGGCTTGAGTCCACAGGAGACTCAGAGGTCTCCAAGAGAGGTTCTCAGCTGTGCCTCTCTCAGGGAAGTGAAGATTAGCAAGACACAAGACCAACAAGCCGTGCACAGTAGCTCTGTAAGTCAGCCCAGCTCAGCCCCTGTCACTGTCTATCAGGTTTTATTTATACTCCCTCCAAACGTCACGTGTCTTCCACAGGCCTTGTCTCAGCACGTGCGTACATCTGTCTCAGCTGACCTCACTCTACCATTCAGTCCACGAAAGCCACAAAAAAGCCTCAGCACGCCACCGGAAGTTTTTTGGTTTGTTTGTCTCTATGGAGTCCCAACAAATGTAGCTCAACTATACCATGTAAGGCAGACCAATATATATGTGTCATTAGCAAAGAATCTTTTATCACAGGTCCTTTCACGTGTTTGTTTTAACAGAACATCCTATCACCTGTGTCAGTTTCAGTAAAACGTTCCTTCACAGGTGTGCTTTAGCATTTCACCTGTGTCCACTCCTTCATGTTTGCCTCAAACAAAACACCATGTAACACAACTGAGTCTCTAAAGAACCCTTAAGTTTCTACTTGAGCCCAGGACAAACAGAATCTGGCTCAGTTGGGTGCAAGTGCTAAACACTAGAGGGGCTGGAGGAGGGGAAAGGCCTTCTTTGGGAGTCTTAGGCACGGCTCTTGAAGGCAAAGGCCTTCCCTGTAGCTATCCTTAAGGAAGCAGCTCTCTAAGATGATCCTTGCTTGTTCATATTGTTTTATTGAGGGTAGATGTGGAAGCATATACTTTATTCGGATCAACCAGAGATATATACCTCTTGGGGAAGGAATACCCAGGAAGAGAAGGTCATTTGTTGAAGACTTAGGATATCAAAACGTCTCATTAACATGGGAAAGCACTCCAGGTGTTATGCTGTGTGACTGAGTCCTCACAGTCCTCTCAGTGGGGTGTCATGGTTACCTGTTCCAGAGCAGGTACAGAGACAGGAAAGAAGCAGCTCAACTCCAGGCATTCTCAAATCTCTGAGATTCCTAGGGTCTGAGACATTCAGCCTTACCAGTTCTCATGTCTGTCTGGTAGCGTGGTCCCACATGCCCTACATTTTTCTGTAAAACAGGAATTATGAAGAACTTCTCTACCTTGTCCTGGCAGAATTCAGCAATCAACTTTCTTTGTCCTGCTTGTCCACAGCTTGGACAGCATGCTGTCAGCAGTTGAGGCAAGGGCAATTTCTTGCCCACTGGCAGCTTTGCCACATTTGAAGCAAACTCCATAAAGAGATTCTTTGATGTTCATACTCTTCTTTGAAGTAGAATGGGTTTGCTGCCAGGAGCTGACCTAGCTCATTGTCCAAAAAAGTCTTAAATTAATAAAATATCTTTAAATATCTTAGTCTACAGATCTCTGCTGTTTTTGAAGACCATCTAACTACCTCAGTATATTTAAATAGTCCAATGTTGCTTGTCTCTAGGTATTTACTATCTGATTAACTTAGAAAAAACATCTGTGATTAAACTAGTACCTAACAAAACTTACAAGTTTAATTGACTATTAACCTGCATTTATCCTAAACAATTTGTAATGGTAGTTTTCAAAAGAACTAGAACTTCACATTGCATTTTTAAGGATTATATAGGTACAATACCTTAAAGAGAGTTGATACATAGTATGTTGTAACCAAAATATAACTTTAATTCTGTATTAATATACAAAGATCTATTCCAGTGTAACAAATATAACCTTAATTTTGTATCAATATACAAAGATCAGTAAGATTCAATAATCTACCATTTTTTAAAAGATTTATTTATTTTATGTATATGAGTACACTGTTGCTGTCTTCAGACACACACCAGAAGAGGATCCATTACAGATGGTTGTGAGCCATCATGTGGTTGCTTAGAATTGAACTCAGGACCTCTGGAAGAGCAGTTAGTACTTTTAACCGCTGAGTCATCTCTCCAGCCCAATAATCTACCCTTTTTCCTGGTATTTCTATATTATTCCTATATCCTCCTTTTTTTGTCTAAATTAAAAGGAAAGATTTTTAACTCTAACACAGTAAAACTACAATAATGAAGTTGAAGTCATTTCTGACAAGCTTTCCATAATGTACAGCTTGGTCGTATTTGGCAGTCTTAGGATTACGTATTTTGAGCTCAAAGTCCCATAGAACGTTTGTCAGTCTCATATGAACTCAGCAATTTGAACGTGCTGAGCAGTTTGAAGCTAATCTATGGGTGGTGTTTTTCAGCTTAGTGGCAATCCTGGTTAGGTAGAACATAGCAGTCAACCCAAAGGTGTCTACTGTTGGTGCAGAACCTAGCAACAGAAGAGGCGTGGGTCAGTTACCATAATCCACAAGAATTCATCATTGTGAGGCCCCATCAACTTCTTGGAAACTTAAAATGTTATGTTAGGAATGGTAGAAAACCTAGACATTCTAATGCCATATTCAGCAGATCTCAGAAAGGTTTGAGGACCACAATTTATTAAGTGCGCCTGACGTATACAACCTTTGTTCCTAGTTACTGGCTTCAGACTCAAACCTGAAAACAGTACAGGAATTAGAGGAAGCTTACTTGTAGCAGGATTTTGATCACACTGTGAACCCTAATATTGTGTTATTTACTGAAACTCCATGTTTCTAGTTGTGAGCTCAGCCCTTAGCCCACATTTTTAATCCTCTGGTTGGAATAGACCTGCCTTTAGTACACACCTGTAATCCCTCTGACTGGAATAGACACTTTTAATTTCAAACAATGAAAGTAATGTTAGTTTGTAAAAGGAAGCTCCCATGTTTGAAAAGTAATATCAAATTGAATAGCAGACAAACTAATGAATCAGAGAAATATTTGACAGAATAGGATATGTCCAACTCTCATGAGGAAAGGTGAAGTGGAAATTTCCGGTTTCTTTGGAGATTCAGTTGTGCCATGTGATGTTTCTCTGGAAGCTGTCTTATAAGAGGCTGTTTTGCTGAGAACAGACACGTGGTTTTTCTCGAAAGCTGTCTTGTGAAAGGGCGTGTGATGTTTTGCTGCAGTGGTTGCTTGAGAAGACATATGACGTTTAGAAAGAACATAAATATAACCCCATAGACAGTGAGAGGATGCTCTTGCATTGGTTCACCTTGCGATGCTTTGCTGGTCTTCACTGATCTATGTTTTTTGTGACTTTGTAAACAGTAGCTCGTCAAAGAACTTCTTGTGGTATTCCAGCTGCTTCTTGCGGGTTCCACAGATTTGTGCTGATTCAGTAGAGCCTCAACATTTCTTCTGGATGGAACTGCCACTGCTGATCCATGATTGGTGACACTACTGAACTGAATTACTGGTATCCTGACACCATTGAACTAGACTGCTGACATCCTGACAATGAAGACTGGAAGCGCCCCCAAAGAACTACTTCTAAACAGGTCCACACCACCCTTGTCCTATTAACCTGAAACGTAAAATCAAGGGTTCTTTGGAAAGTCTGTTGGATGGCGTTTTGCTGGGGCAAAAATGTGAAGGAACGTTTCATTAAAGTGGACACAGGTGTGAAAGACTGAGGCAGATTCATTTCACTGAAGTAGACATAAGAGAGATGTTCTGATAAAGCAAGCCTGTGAAAGGACACGTGATGAAAGATTCTTTGCTAACAACACATGTGTATTGGTCAACTTCACGTTGCATAGTTGAGCTGCATTTGTCAGGATACCATAGAGAGAACCACACTAAAAAACTTCTGGTGGTGTGCTGCAGTTTGTTGCCACTTCCAAGGACTCAGGCTGATTGGATCACGTGCTGAGCCAAGGCACATGCAGAGGCAAGGCACATGGAAGACATGTGATGTTTGGAGGGTATAAATACGACTCCACAGAGTGACGGAGACAGAGCTTGGCTTGCTGGTACAGCTAGCTGTACAATGCTTGTGGGTCTCTCATATTTGCTGATCTTTGTTTCCCTGAGAGAACTTCTCCTGGTATTCCTGCTGGTTCCTCCTGCTGACTCAAGCTGAGGCTGAGGCCTGGCTGTCTCTGCTAGGTCATGTCATCACTGTTCCTAACCTGACTCTACTGAACTGTACTGCTGGTGTATCCGTGAGTGGATTGATCTGCTGCTTGCTAACCTGTGAACTGAACTGCTGATATCTAGACAACACAGATGGGAATTGCTCCAAAGAACTTTTCTAAACAGGTCCACTTCCCCTACCCCCACCCCTGTATCCTTTCTTTTCCTCTACCTCTGATGGGTGGTGGTTACAAGGAAGGCTAAAGCATTTAAGAACCATCATTAAAAATAGGATTTGAAAAAAATTAAAGTTAAATTAACCATCTTCCTCCCCTACTTTTAGTCAGTGGGCTATAAGAGTGAAGCAATTAAAACCCTTATTAAAGTAGATTTTGAAAAATCTAAACCTACAGAAAGGGAGCTATTTAAGAGAGCATAGAAAGAAAAAAGAGATAAAAGAGGAAGGAAGCAGTTTTCCTGGGAGAGTTTTACAAATCAGGTTGCAGAGAACAAACTAGACACAGGTGAAGACAGAAGAAGCCAGAGAATGAGAAGGAGCCAGAAGATTAGAACAGATTGTCAAAGTTAGTATGAGGCCAAGCAGAGCAATTCAGGAAAGACTGAGAGAGAAGCCAGATTGAATCAGTTAGTGTGGAGAAGAGTTTTGAGCCAGAACAGCTGAGTTGACCAGACAGCAAGTAAGAACTGGGAAGGGCTGAGCTTATTCAGCAGTAAATCTCAGAGGCTGAAAACACTCTAAGCCTAGATTAGATTGTACAGAGGCTAGAAGCTTCCAGGACTAGGCTTAGGTTAGGGACTAAGGCAGTAAGCCTCAGAGATAACAATTACCCTGGCAAATAAAAGTTACTGTTACAAAAACCAAACTCCAACAGTATAAATAACTCAACATCCAATGTCTGGGATTCACTTAGTCTTCTGGGCTCTTCCAAGGCTTGGGTCACTCTTCTGACTCTGCCCATTGCAGCACACACAACTGTTGCAGTAATTATTTAAAGCCGGCCATGCAGACTATCTAAGCTGCAGCGGCTCTGCCTAGCCCAGCCGCCATGTTTCTCGCCGGAGGCCACATGCGTGCTGCAGCTAGAAATGGCCAACTAGAAACACCAGCCCTGCCACCCACGAGATGTCAGCATGAGAGATGGCTCAATCTCCCACAACTGTCTCTGCAAGGGTGGGCATTGCCCAGGCCATCCCGCCATCCACGCTGGCTCAGTAGAAAGATGAGACTCTAATGCTTAAAGATTAATCAAAGGCTTATATATTTGATAATGATCAGTAACAAGATACCCATACAATCAGAAGTGTAACCCAATACCCAACCTAGTATACCAACTACCTTTGACTGCTACAGACACGTGAACATCCGCCTCCATCTCCTCTCTTGTCTCCTAGCTCCTCCTCTTTCTTTTCCTCCTCTCCTCCTTACTCTTCCTCTTCTTCTGCTAACTCCTCCCACCTTAGCTCCTCCTACACACAACTTGTCTTCTAGGCTCCTGCCAGCTTCAGTCCTTTGCTGCTGCTGTTCCTGGTACTCATCCCATGGTACTGGCATCTCCACAATGCTGGGTCTGCTGCAACTGAGCCTCAGTCACCTACAGCCTCAGCTGGGATGTCTTTGGGACTCCATCCCTGCTACATAACACCAAGCCTCAGCTTCTCTCCATCTTTTTCTTGACACTTCAAAATCATCACCACCTGGGTGAATATTATACTCCCAAGCTTGGCAGCCTGCATAAAATATAATTTAGGAAACACTTCTGGGAAGACTTTACCTCAAGGATGCTATTCTCTTCTTAGTCACAGCTGAGTCTTCAGCCCCAGCTGATCAGATTCTTAACTCCTCTAATGACCCAGCAGAGTCTCTGCTTCCCTCTTTGCTTCACAAGCCAGGCCTCCATCGGCTGCACTGCTCTCAGAATTCTCATCTCCCAAGCTCCCACAGAGCAGCCCACCGAGCTCCCAATGTCCAGTAATGTTTCTGGCCCAAAGTTCCAACAGTCCTTCTACAGTGAACCTAGAAACACAATCAGATCTGTCACGACAACACCCCACTACTGTCTTAGACTCACTATCGCTGTGATGAAACATCATGACCAAAGCAACTTGGGAAGGAAAGAGTTTACTTGGCTTATGCTTTCACATCACAGTTCATCACTGAAGGAAGTCAGGACAGGAACTCAAACAGGGCAGGAACCTGGAGGTAAGAGCTGATGCAGAGGCCATGGAGGGGTGCTGCTTACTGGTTTGCCTTATCATGTAAAACCCAGGGCCACCAGCTCAGAGGTAGCACCACCCACAATGAGCTGGGCCCTCCCCCATCAATCCCTACTTATGAAAATGCCCTACGAAATTATTTAAGTCTCCTCCAAAACTGTCCTTCAGGTAGAGAGTGCCATACCTACACAGTCTCCCAGCAACAAAGGCAAAGACAGCCCAGCCTCCAACTGCTCTCTTGCAAACATTTCGCTGCCTGCTTCACTGACCTGAAGTAGAAAGCCCATAAATCTTCCTGAAAAAGATCTGGCCTACTATACCTTATCTCAGACCAGATGAACTGGTTCTAATTGATGATATTCATAAATCATAAGAATATAGAATCACAAAGTTTTTAATCTCGAAAGGAATTGCTTGCACTATTGCTGATTCCTGGGAGGGTGGTACAATCTCTCTTCCAGGCGTCAGGAATCTGGAATAAGGAAGTAAAAGCAGCTGTCAGAAGGCCTGGCTTGGCTCTCCTATCACCAGCAGATCCAGCATTGGGGAAAATGATCACCAAAATAAGATTGTTGGCCTTTTCTAGTTCAGTAATTGTGACAAAGGAAATGTGCTGTAGAGAGGGGTCACTTTGGGGTACTTTGAGGTATTCTGTTGACTCTGTCATTAGTTCGGGACATGTCTAAATGCTACACTGTGTTTCAGGCTCTGACTACAAACAGAGCACTTGTAAATTGAAAGAAAACCTTGTGGTGAGGGAATCCAGAAGACTCACTGAGCACAAGGGAAAGGACCCTTATTCAGACCAGGGGTCAAGAGGACTTGACTACAGAAGGAAACTGCAGAAATGGGAAAGAGAACAGGAGATGAGAACATGTTAGACACGAACTGAACTGAGTTTGAACCAACCCTGAGTGAGGGCCCAGAGAGAAAGACGGGCCGCCATGATAGAAGGCCCAATCCTAAAAACCAATCAAGCTGCCAAAAAGCCTCAGTGTGAACTCATCCATTCATTGTAGGGCCCTCGAAGGCACAACACAAATAACTGCAAAGAGTGACAAACGATTGGGACAGCAAAGGAGCCAGGCGTGATGGTACACACCTGAGATCCCAGCACTTGAGAGACTCACAAGACAGGCAAGATGATCAAGTTGAGGCCAGTCTTGGGCTACATGGCAAGACCCTGACCAATGGACAAATGATACCCAAAAGAAAGAATAGGAGGTAAGTGGAAGGGTGGCTACTATGGCACACTAACAGAAAACCAAATGAGGTTACCATTTGGGGAAAGGCGACTAAAGAACATGAACAGCTTAATTAATTCAAAGATAAAGTCTGAACCGAAATGTTGATTTCCAAGTACATCATTTAGCCAGGTATAAGCTACATAGACAAAAGCAGAAAAAAACATGGCCAGACTGTACATAATTAATAATCTGTATGTGTGTATACATGTCTGTGTGTATACACACATATATGCTTGTGTGTGTATTTGTATGTATGTATGTATGTATTTTATCTATATGCATGTATGTATGTATAGCTGTTCCTCATATGAGACCAGAGGTCACTTTAAATATTTCTTCTATCACTCTCCATGTTATTTTTTGAAAGAAGATCTTAAGTAATCTAGAGCTCATTGTTTGATCTAGACTAGTTGATCAAGGGACCCCTGAGATCTGCCTGTCACACACATCAGGTCTCACACACACACTCACAGTGGAGTTACAGGCAACTTATTGCACCACACCTGGCTTTTAAGTAGATGCTTTGAGTCCAAACTCAGGTTCTCAGGCTTGTACAGGGAGCACTTTACCTACTGAGCTATTCTTCCAGCCTCAAGATTAATCACCTCAAGTACGGCAATTATGGAAAGTACACTGGGAGTGAATTTCACATGTACAAAGGTTGGTTGGTTTTTCGAGACAGGGTTTCTCTGTGTAAGCCTGACTGCCCTGGAACTCACTCTGTAGACCAGGCTGACCTCAAACTCAGAGACACCCGCCTGCCTCTGCCTCCAAGTGTTGGAATTAATAGCATGTGTCACGACCACCCAACTACAAAGAATGGTTTTTTAAAAGTGTATTTCTTACTTAAAAATCAACTGTGCTTATTTACATATATACCTTACTTAAAATACCAACTGAGTTGAGGCTGCTGGTACAGAGTGAGTTAGGAGAGACAAGAGAAAGTTTGAAAAACAACAAAAAAAAAAAACAAATAAAATATATAAAAAACAAATAAGATCAGGAATTGAGGTGGGGCTGTGGACAAAGGAGGAGTTAGGAGGAAGAATGAAAAGAATTAGAATCATTTTACTCATTATAAAACAGAAAATTAAAAATAAAAATAGCAAAAACAAACAAAGAGCCAGGTGTGGTGGTGCACACCATTAATCTCAGCATAGAGCAGAGGCAGGCGATCTCTGTGAGTTCAGCCATCTTTCTATAAAGAAGTGGCTAGTTCTAGTCAGAGTTACATGAGAAACTCTGTCTCAAAAAAGGAAGAAGGGAAAAGACAGGGAGGAGGAACAAGAATGAGAGAGAGAGAAACAATGCAAATTTAATTGAATTTGGCTTAACTAAAGTGACCTTCAAGCTAGTGGTGAAGAACACTTAATTGAGCAAGAGTGATTTTTGAGTTCGAGCCACCTAGTCAAGAGTGAGTTCAGGACAAGAGAACTTTCTAAAACATAACAACACAGGAGTGAGCTTATCCATAATTAGGAGTAAGATCACATTAATTAATTACAAGTCTTCCTCCACAGTGATTTGAGACAAAAGATTAATTCTTCTGGGATATTTTCCCCTAAGTGCTGTGCTAGATTATAGATAATGCTAACGCTGGAGCAGACCGTCCGCATTGGGCAACCTTCTTTTACAAAGAGCTGTCTCCTGCATAAATAACTGCACAGAGAAAGAGGAAGTGAGAGCACCTATGAAGGGAGGGACAATCCAGGGCTTGCTGGCCACTTCCTGAGTCTCTAAGATCTAAGAGCAACTAAAACATGTCTCTTGTTAACTAGAAACACCAAAAAAGTCAGAATTCCATCCCGTTGAGGTTATCCTACTTACCAACTGATCCATGCGAGGTGGCTGAGAAAGGGTTACCGGCTTAGAGACGATGACCCTGTGAACTCCGAGACACTGTCATACGGACACTGAGGTTCTCTCCAGGAAACAGGGCCTGCTTTCAGTCTATGATGCTAGCACACCCCTCTCTTAAAGGCTTCATTGCTTCCTAATACCACCTTACTATAGACCAAGCTGCTAACACACAAACCTTTGCTTTAAACCATATTCAAGGGGTAGCAGAAGCCAACACAGAGCAGCAGAGCCCAGAGGTACTCCTCTCTGCATTGCTGAAAGTCTCCAACCCATCCTTCCTAGTTCATGTTTGATAATGGTCTTTCAAGGTGTGACAGTGAAGGAATTCCTCTTGCTTTCTTTACACTGACTAAGCTAGCTTGAGTGTTGGCTTCTCACAATTTAAAAAAAAATGGTTGAAAGAAAATAATGTATTTTTTTCCTCTTCAATGAACTATTGACAGGTAGTATTTCAATACAGCCATGCATGCTGCTGCAAGCCTGTGATCGATCCCCTGGGAAGCTAAGGCAATGGGGACATGGGTTTGGGGCCATCCTGAACAACATAGCCAGACACTGCCTTGCAAGAATGAAAGGAAGCAAGGAAGGGAAAAGGAAAAAAAAATGGGGGCAGAAAGAGGAGGAAGGGAAGTAAGGAGGGAGTTGAGGATGAGAGGAGAATGAAGGAAGGAGGAAAGAGAGGAAGGAAGAAAGGAAAGACGGAGGGAGGAAAGGAGAAAGGGAGGAAGGAAGAAGGAAGGGAGGAGAATAGAACTACCCCATGATCCCAGGCATACCACTGCTGACTATAAGTCCAAAAGAAATGAAATCAACACACCAAAGAGACCCTGACCACTCATGCTCGTGCGGCACTGCTCACAATAGCTAAGATACACAATCACTGAGATGTGTGATATCATTCTTTGGCCTAAAAAAGAGTGAAGTTCTAACAATTAAAGCAAAATGAATGTAACTAGAAGACATCATACTAAATGCAACAAGCAGGAAAGAGAACAACTATCACAAGTTCTCTCATGTAGAGAATTTTTAAATACTCAATCTAAATATAGAATAATAAACTCTAGAGGTTGGAAGTCGGCGAGATAGATAAAGAAAGGCTATATTTGATTCAGAGCACACTTTAGAAGTTTACTGAAATATGGGTGGTGGATTTTGCCTGAAATGTTAATATTCTGTGTACTGAAACAGGAGGATTACAAAGAGTTAAGAACTCTTCTTATTCTTGCAGAGGACCTGAGTTCAGTTCCCACCACCCAAGTAGGTGGCTCCTAAGTGTTTGTATCAACTCCAGGAGATCGGATTCTCTCTTCTAGCCTTGATGGGTGCTTACAAACATACACAAACACACACACAAAACACACACACACAGAGAGAGACATTAATACACATATATACATAAATAAAAGTATAATAAATCTCTAAACAAAGAGTATAATACATTGTTATTAACTATAAACACAATATTTACTCCTAAACATGAAAATGAAAAAAGAAAAGGAGAATAAACACCAAAGAAAAAGAATAAAGCATTTATAGGAGAGGGGAATAGAAACAACATCTGAAAAACAATCAAATAAAATAACAAGAATTAGAAGGAAAAATAGTTGCAAAATTAAAGGCTCCTCTGTTGCACGTTTCTGTGAACCTTGAAGTCATTACCCTTAGTGCAAGAAACCAATCACAAATGACATACCCATATGATTCCTTTCATGGCTACCTAGCATACATAGTCATGTTCATGGAATGGTGGTTCTTAGGGGGCGGGAAGATACAGGCTTCGTAGGGACAGAGTTTCCTTTATGAACGATGGAGAGTTTCAGAGATTTGCCATATGACAATGTGAACTGAGCTGCACACTTACAAATAATTAAGAGTGTTAAATTTTTCATTTTGTGTATTTTACAATTATTTAAAGTCATTCGAACGAGTCAGCAAGTAAACTAGGCCTGGCTAAAGGGCCAAGATAGCTCATTGCACTGGATTCCCTATTCAGCTATTACTTAGCTTCACAACTTCCTGGTTTCTCTATGTAGTACTGGCTGTCCTACAAGTCTCCTTGTAGACTAAGCTAGCCTTGAACTCAAGAGATCTGCCTGCCCAAATGCTAGGATTAAGGCATGAACCACCACACCCCACACATTGTGAGCTTTTTAACATTTGTCATCTGCATGAGATCAGCGTGGATGAAGTCATATGTGGAACAAGCAGGTCCTTAGGGAACAACGTTGAGCAAATAGTTATAAAGAAGACATTGTTCTTTTATAGGATGCCAAAGATGGAGTCATGGGGAAACAAGCTGGAAAACACCAGAGTTCTATTGCTAAACTTTCTATATTAATAACCAGAGTGCCTCACCCTCTGCATTTTTCAGCTTACACGAAAGAAGGGAGACTCCTAACACAGATTTCAACTAGAGAATGGAATGGAAAGGCAAGAGCAGGAACTTGTCCTCCAGTCCGAAGGCTGGGGCAGTGCCCAACTCTGAGGACAGATCCTAGTTCACAGCAGTGCCAGGAGCTACCTTCCTGCTGCTCCCCACTGCTGGCTCAAGACATAAGAAGAGTTCAAATTCCTACAGTTCACGGCCAGAGGCTTTCCCTTTCCTGTTTGTGGCTCAAGATCATTTAAGAAGCAAAGGTCACTCCTGTAAGTTAACCCTAATAAATATCCACCCATATAAGTACTTGATTAAATCATGTCTACTGATTCACTCTTCCCAAGAGGCTCCAACACAGGAAGTCCCAAACCAGAACAAAGCCCTGAATTCAGCTTCCCTTTAGGGAAAAGGTACCTAGCCTTCTCAACTGAGTGTCATGATCCTCTCAGTTGGTGGTCCCAGAGCAGGAGACCTTAGAGGACTGGAAGGGGCAGCTCCACTCCTACCATCTCAGATCTGAGATTCCGGGGAACTGACACGCTCCACTTCACCAGTTCTTATGTCTATCTGGTAGTGGTCCCACATGCTTTACAGCGTTGTTATTTCCCAAGAACTACAACTCCCAGCATCCCAGGAAGTTACCTAGTCCTTGAGCAAGCGGGGCTTCCAGGTTAACCTTGGGTCTTAAACTACCAAAAGAACTCCCCTGCCCCCCTCTTCTCTCAATTTTTTTTTTTTGTTTTGTTTTTGTTTTTGGTTTTTTGAGACAGGGTTTCTCTGTGTAGTCCTGACTGTTCTGGAACTCACTCTGTAGACCAGGCTGGCCTCGAACTCAGAAATCCACCTGTCTCAGCTTCCCAAGTGCTGGGATTAAAGGCATGTGCCACCACTGCCCAGCTCTCTCAAATTTCTAAGTGGCAAGCTCTTCTTCTGTCTGCCTCTGAAACACTACTCCATCTATCAGAATTGTGCAGGGTAATAGTTGGTGAGGAAAACATAATTATGTCAGTCAGAATGATTAAGTCTTTGGATTTAACTGAACCAGAAAAGTCTTGTGCAGAACAAGCTATTTACAATGCAGGTTTCTATAGAAACATAAAACTAAGAAAAAAAAAAAAAAACACGCAAATAGATAACACAAAATCTATCTATATAAAACCATAATTTATGATTGAATGACCCAGAACATGTCAGCTTTTGGAACAAAAATATATGATATATAACATATATGTGATTTTTTTTAGTCCAGAACATATAGATAGCTTATAATGTATGAATGAAAATTCTAACAATAGAAAGGGCCCCAGCTAGGCCTGTTGGTGAACATCTGTAATCCTAGTACTCAGGAGGTGAGGCAAGAGGATGAAGAACTCAAGGTCATTCCAGGCTATATATGGAGTTCAAGGTCAAAGTGTGCTAAATGAGACCCCTGAGTCAAAAAAAGACAAAAGAGGGGGGCCTGAACCATAACAGAGAATCACTCTATGTGACCTAGGGGACGGTTCAGACATTGTTTACTAGTTACTAGCTGGAAGTAAGTGACCTAAATCTAACCACAGCCCAGAGTGGAGGCTGGAGGACACTGGCCGGGACTCTCTAAGGACTCAGGTCCAAGGAAAGTTGAGGAACAAGTGGGAGTCAATTGTAATACATGAACTTTGATAAGAGCCCAATTTTAAAAAATCTGTAAAGAACAATTTGGAGGAGTTTGATTATGGACAAGATATTTCATAATATTTTTGGAGAAATGTACATTTTCTTTGATGCAAAATGGCATCTTGGTTGTCTTGAAAAATGCCTACTTTGGGAAAATGAGAGCTACTGGCAACAATATCCACTACGCTGGAGCTGAAATTTGCCTCTCTCTTTAAAAAATATCTAAGCAACGTTGCTTGTACTAGTTTTCTGCCAGCTTGACACATGCTAGAATCATCTGGACGGAGTAATCTCAATTAAAATGCCTCCATCAGATTATCTATAGGGCATTTTCATGATTTAATATTTGATATGGAAGGGCCTCCTGGTCCATGGTACTCTTCTCAGGTGGCATCCTCAGATGGTAGCTGGCCCTAAGTGTACCTTTACCACACACACAGGCTTACATGGACTGCTTGGATGCATTTTCAATTTATTTATTAGTGTGTGTGTGTGTTTGCATGAGCCACATGTGTGTGACGGTCAGAGGACACTTTTTTTCCACCTTTACTTGGGTTCCTGAGTTCAAGTCACCAGGTTTGCATGGCAACTGCTTTTGCCCTTGAACCACCTTTTTTTGTTGTTTTGTTTTGGTTGGTTGGTTTTCCCCTTATGCTGAACCATCTTGCTGACCCCCTGGAGATTCAAAAGAAAACAAAATATGCCAGCTTTCTCTAAGTTAATGTCAAAATAGTCCAACCAAATAACTGGGACTGTACTCTAAAGCCACAACTGTACTCTGAAGTCATGAGGCCTTTCTTGGTAGAAACTTCACACAATGAGCCTTTTAACTATTTTCAATAAAGCAACAGTAAAGGGCCAAAATAGGCAAATAAAACAATTTTGGGTCTCATTTTATCAGTAGTACATGGGGCAGGCACTACATTTAACCAAAACAATAATCAAACCCTGGTCCTTGGTGTCACCTTGAATCAAGAATTTTCTTCTGCTTTTGTACAGCAAAGTTAAAACTAAACTGCCATCTGCTCCTTCCACAAGGCTGTCTCTTCCACTCCCTCTGAGGCAATTAACTGAGATTAGGAAACAGGACCCCAGGAGTGGCATGGCCACAGTGTCAGAATGTAGACCAGGTATGGCTCTGCCCACCTGCCTGAAGCATTGATCTGAAATGTCCTCTCTTGTGTATGTGTGTGTGTGTGTGTGTGTGTGTGTGTGTGTGTGTGTGTGTAACTTTATTTACTTGTATGTGTAGATCTAAACAGAGCACAACTTGTGAGAACCAGTTCTATCATTCCACTCTGTGGGCCCAGAGTCGTCAGGTTTGGGCCTTTTTCTGCAGAGCATTCTCACTCACCCAAAAATGACTTCCATTTTCATAGGATATAAAAGAAACTCACACTATACAAATTTAAGAAAATGAAATGGGGACCGGGCAGTGGTGGCACACACCTTTAATCCCAGCACTTGGAGGCAGAGGCAGGCGGATTCTGAGTTCGAGGCCAGCCTGGTCTACAGAGTGAGTTCTAGGACAGCCAGGGCTACACAGAGAAACTCTGTCTTGAAAAACCAAAAAGAAAAAAGAAAAAAAAGAAATGGCTGAGCCGGGCGGTGGTGGCGCATGCCTTTAATCCAGCACTGGGAGGCAGAGGCAGGAGGATTTCTGAGTTCGAGGCCACCTGGTCTACAGAGTGAGTTCCAGGACAGCCCGGGCTACACAGAAAAACCCTGTCTCGAAAAACCAAAAAAAAAAAAAAAAAAAAAGAAATGGCTGAAAACAGATTAAACACTTTGCACAATAAAAAGAAAATGACCACTTTTCTTTTCCTCTCCTCACCGCCAAAAAAAAAAAAAAAAAAATCATTCAAAAAAGGAACAGTGGGCTAGGGTGCTGGCTCATCTGTTAAGAACCCTTGCTGCTCTCACAGAGGATGGAGTTCAATTCCCAGCACCCATGTGGTGGGGAAGAGCTCATATCCTCTGCAACTCCAGATCTAGGGGATATGACACGCCTTCTGACTTCCACGGCTCCTGAATGCTAGCCACACACTAGCGGCAGACAGACACATACACATAATTAAAAACAACAAATCTCATTTTTAAAACATTTTTTAAAGGGAATGTTTGAGAAAACCCAAGTCAAGAGAACCTGGCAAGCATTAGGACGTCACAAGGCTGAGTGGACTCTGTGCAGAATCGCCACCTAATGACAAGCCTGCATTCAGAGCCATGCCATCCAAGGGCTGTGACTGCCACTGCCAAGACAAACCTTCCATATCTGTGTCTCAGAAGTACTTTAAAATGCAGTATAAAATATATAAACCACCTGCCTCGCAATGGGCAAAGACACACCTTGTTGGTGGTGGTGTTTCTTATATCAGTCCGGGGTAGAACAAATGGCAGTTCCTTGTTCACCCTAGCTTGATGGCTGGCATGGTAACCAACACTGTCTTAGGCCTAGTATTCATAAAAATCAAATCAATCCAGGCAATGGATCGTAGGAGGAGGAAGGCAGACAGAAAGACTGTGGACAACCATGCCACCCACAGACCTGCCCTCCAGCACATGGCACAGGCCAGCCATAGTCACCCGTACTTGCCACCACACCACACAGTAAAGATGGAAGAATCACCCTAACGGCCTGTGAACTGTGTGGCTAGCCTGCAGCGAGAGCAGATGGGAGAGAAAGAGAAGTGGGGGGCTTGAATTTATGAAGAGAGAGACAACTAGAGACTCAAGGAGGAGACGAGGAGCCTGTTGTGAGTGACCAGCCCTGCCACCTGGGGTCTTGATGAGGTCTCAGCCTGAGCTGCTGCTGAGGGCCATGTCTGAGTCTATGGCTACAAAGAGGCAGAAGTTGGTGTCGCTATCCATGACTCATATTACCACTAAAGAATATGAAGATGTCCCTGATTGGGGCACCAGTTGGAGACCAGGTGGATGCCCAGGGGTTGTGCAAAACTGGCCCCTGTGTTCTGGAGAGCTGATCTCATCTCTCACCAGCTGCAATACTCAGGAGAGTAAGCCCTGCACCTCACCTGGGCTAATGGCAAAGGCACTGGTGAGCCAGCCCTGAGGGTGTGAGAACAGGAGAGCTAGCCCAGCCCCTCGAAGGCCATAGAACTTGGGAGAGCGAACCCCAAACCTTGACTGGGTAACACAATGGAGCTGATTCTGGAGGCATAGGTGCAAATGAGCTAGTTCCCAGGGCATGAGAGCAGGTAGAGCTGCCAATGGTGGCATTGGGTGGCCTAGGTGGATCAGGGGAGCTTGCCCTGGTGGTGCAGATAAGGGAATGCCAGCAGACTGACTCTGCTAGCATCCAGGCCCAGATCCAGGGCTCTGAATTGGCCCACCCCAATATCTATATCATCTGCAAATGGTTAGGACTCATGAAAACTGCGGGATCTCCATGACACAGAGTAACACCTGGATAACCAGGAGGAGTCCCAGTGAGGATCCAGTATTGATGCTGTCACAAAAGCCAAAGGCCTCAGACCAGACCAGTGACTCTTTGCAATGAATATTTGCAAATGTTCTGTGAGACACACTACAGCCTACAAGATGAGATCCTTTCTAGACTTTGTTTTTTTTGTTGTTGTTGACGTGTGTGTGTGTATGTGTGTGTGTGTGTGTGTGTGTGTGTGTGTGTTTTATTGGGGAGGAGGTTGCAAAGGCAAAGGGTAGATATGAAGATAGAGAGAGATGAGTGAGACTGGGGTGCATGATGTAAAATTCGCAAAATCAATTTATAAAACACTTAAAAATTTTAACAGGATTGGTTTCTTTAAAAATATCATTGACATTTTGGTTGAGTAAAAGCCCTTTCCTAACTCTCATTGTATACACAGTCTTGTTACTGTATAAAGCTAGGGCTCACAGCTGCTTCTGAGACAAGCTCTTGCTGTGTAATCCTGGCTGACCTTGAACTCAAGAGACTCCTGCCCCAGCTTCCAGAGTGCTGAGATTTCACACTTGTTTACTATGGTGCCTCTTTTTTGGGTGGGGGGGAGTATTCTTTCAATGTAGTTCTGTCTGTTCCTGTCTCTGCCTCCCAAGGGTTGTGCACGATTAAAGGCAAACACCATCAAGCCCGACTGTAAAAGCCAGTCTCTCTAAAACACATTATTGAGCAAATACCATGACTAGTGTTCAACGGGCCTCAAAGGAAGGGCTTGCTGTGGCAACACTGAGGACTCGATTCTAGGCAGCACTGGGAAATTCTCTGAAGGAAACCTGCCACCTGAAGACGAAGAGGGTGTGTCCTCCATTCTTGGTGCCCTTGCTTTAACTGGTAAGGTCAGAGGGCACTGCGACTGGAGCTGTCTCTCCCTATGTAGTCCCTCACAGCCATGTAGGACAAGAGTCCAGGAGATAACAGGTCAGGAAACCAGACCACCCCATGTCAAGGTTTTCAACGTCTTATTCAGAGGTTTCCTTTCCCTTCAGTCTGTTGTTATCCAGAGTAAATGGCTGCTAGGGAGTGTAGCTCAGTGGGTAGTACTTGCCTGGCATGCCAGAGGCTCAGGAGGCTTTGAGGAAGGGCTTAATCAGAGACAGATCTCAGGGCTCTATGAGGGGAGTGGGAAGGGCAAGGAGAACAGAGTGGGGGTCTGGGGGAAATCACCCAGTACTCTATTGTAAGGGACAAAGAGCTAGTCATGTAGTGGAGGTGACAGATAAGAAATGAAATGGGAAAAAGAAAGAAAGAAATGAAGTAAAAAAAAAAAACAAACAAACAAAAAAAAAACCTCCTAAGTCCCTTACATGGGAACAGTGGGCAATTATTTAAAGCATGAAGGCAGTAGTTTAGATCCAAAATGTCATCACCATTAATTTTAAGTTTTCTTTTAGTCTGTTAGGGACGAATTCCTGGGGATTATGAATCAAAGCTTCTTGACGTGGAAACTGCAGAAACAATTGACATTTCCACATTCCTTGAGGAACAGGGCTTTGAGGAAAATGACTTTTCTGGGAGAGATCTGAACATCGCAGTCTGAAGAGTTAATATCCACCCTTTGCCTATGTCAGCCTCTGGCATCGCATCGTGTTTAACATTTAAAACTGTGTTGTTACCCCTTATTTTGGCTGTAGTCATATAGCACTTTAATTTGAGTACATGTGTCAGTTTTCCACAGATTTCCTTCTCTATCTGTGGCCTTATCATCTTTAGTAAACTAATAACCAATATATATATATTATATATTCCTGTGTTAAAACCATGGCCTGTTGCCATGCTGGCTAGTTTTTTTTTTTTTGGTTTTATCGAGACAGTGTTTCTCTGTGTAGCCCTGGCTGACCTGAACCTGGTCACTCTGTAGACCAGGGTGGTCTCGAACTCAGAAATCCACCTGCCTCTGCCTCCCAAGTGCTGGGATTAAAGGCGTGCGCCACCACCGCCCAGCTGCTGGCTAGTTTTTAATGCCATCTTGACACAAGCTAGCATCATTTGGAAGAAAGAAACTCATTTGAGAAAATGTCCCCTACCAGATTGGTTGATCTGAGGAAAGCCTGTGATGCATTTTCCTGACTGGTGATCGATGCGAAGAGCCCCACACACTGTAGACCGGGCTACCCCTGAGTGGTGGTTTGTGTGAGTGTGTAAGACAAGTCACAAGTAGCTAGTGAGTAAGCAGCACTCCCCATGCTCCGTGTGTCTGTTCTACCTCCGGTTCTTGCCCTGGCTTCCCTCAATGATGACAATGTCATGTAGCTGTAAGCTGAAGTAAACCCTTTCCTCTCCAAGTTGCTTTTGGTCATGATGTTTTTATCACAGCTATAAAAAACTCTAACTGTGATGGTTTGTATATGCTTGCTTGCTTGCTTGCTTGTTTGCTTGTTTGCATGTATGCTTGCTTGCTTGCTTGCTTGCTTGCTTGCTTGCTTGCTTGCATGCATGCTTGCTTTTGTCCCCCACCCGCTTTGAAGCAAGGTCTCACCACGTATAACAGGCTGGCCTTAAACTCCTGATCCCGCTGCTTTAGCCTCCCAGTTCTCAGATTGCAGGCATGAGTGACCACATCAGGTTACTCCTACATCTATTTTTATGAAGATTTATAAAAAATTTCCTTATGGGGTTGAATCATTAAATAGATAAATTCCTTCTGTTTCCACCCTGGGCCCAGCTTGCTCATGGGAGAACACTTGGCAGGGCTCTGCAAGATGACTGCTTCTCTTTAAAAGACACACCTCCTCAGAAAATCTTATAATACATTTCCTTTGCCTCTTATTTTAAATCAACAGCCCTACACGTGCTTTTCTTACTGGTAAGAGTAGATGTGATGGATTCATTAGATACAACTTTGTTTTATCCACAAGAGCAATATGTCCTGCATTCTGGCAAACTGGGGTCATCAACAGAATGAGCCCAGTACAGCAAGACCTGAGCTTTTGATTACAGTGCTGGATTGTTGGTGAGGTATAATTTGGGGGACTCTGTTTCAGTGTTGGGTCCTTTGAAATGGGTTCTTTTTTGGTAGACTCCATTAGCTTGGAACTCATTGTGTAGACCAGGCTGGCCTCAAAGTTGCTGTGGTCCTGCTGGTGCCCAGGGTAGGACTGGGAATGTAGCTCAGAAATAGATAACTGACCTTTATTATGCACAAGGCCCTAAAGTAAAAGGAAAGGGGGAATCTTGTTTTGTGTTTGCTCCTGTGTTTGTTTTATGAGACAAGCTAACCTTGAAGTCTACAAATTTGTAACCCTCCTGCCTCAGCTTTCCAACAACCAACCAGTTAGCCAGCATGTTCTTGAAGGAATAGCTTTTAGCTGACTTCATAGCCCAGAACCCAGTTGGTTTTAATTAATGTGTACTGTTTCATTGTTTTGACAAGAATTCAAATGTACTTAATTATGTATTTCTAATTTTTGTTTGTATGTCTTATTTTAAAATGGCCAGTATATTTATGAATAAAATGTATGGCCCACTTCTACCATTTTAGCTATAAATGGAAAAGTCTTTTAAATGGTAGATGTTAATTTAAAAACAACATATGCAAATTAAGTTTGCTGCTGCTGGTCTGATGGAACTTCCACAAGCGTTTTTTAAGTCCTGATTGAAAGCATTTATGTCAAAATTCTGGAATGTGTCTTCAGCCAAGAATTTTATGTACTTACATATATTTATAGCCTGTAAAAAGTAAAACAAAGAATGTGTAACTGTTGTGAGCAGATAGCTTTGCTCATAATACCTGATGTTTACCAAAAGAATAAATGATAAAGAGTTGAATCAAAAAAAAAAAAAAAAAAAAAGTGTACTGATTGTGATGGTTTGAAAAGTATGGCCCTTATAGACTCAGGTGTTTGAATGCTTGGCCCATAGGGAGTGGCACTATTAGGAGGTGTGACCTGTTGTAGTGGGTGTGGCCTTATTGGAATGGGTGTGGCCTTGTTGGAGGAAGTGTGTCAATATGGAGGTGGACTTTGAAGTTATATAGGTTCAAGATACACTCCGTGTAGCAGTCTCCTTCTGCTGCCTATGGATCAAGATGTAGAACTCTCAGCTTGTCCAGCACCATGTCTGCTTGCACAGTGCCAAGTCCCACCATAATGATAATAGACAGAACCTCTGAAACTGCAAGCCAGTCCCAATTAAATGTTTCCTTTTATAAGAATTTCCTTAGTCATGGTGTCTCTTCACAACAATAAGACACTGATTAAATGTTATATTAATGGTATGAATATTTTATGTCTGTGATTGTCTAGGTTAGAATTAGTCCATGTGTAATTACTCAGGAAGCACTGTAAACATTTACACACTATTTAAATGACTCTGGGGCCTTATCCTAGTCCCACTGTGTCAGGTACAGAATTCAATAAACTCAAAGCATGACAGTTCCTGTAAAACCACTGTGAGAATCGTTTCCATTCTGGCCCTTGGCTTGTCCATTCTCCAGCCACAAAAAATTTTAAGGCATAAATCCTGGCATTGTTGAAAAACCTACCTCCAAACCCTTAACCAATGAAAATGTCCCTACACCCAAATTGGGAACTCTCTCCAACTGAGAAACTGGCTAGGGACAAGGAATAAGATAAGATCAGTGTGTTCTATGCCTCTTCCCCCTATCCCTCAGCTATCTCTAACACCTCTTTGGGTTGAGGGAGAGGAGAAGGGGGTGGCGATAGGATATGAAACATGTTATTCTTGTTGTATTGGTCAAGTGAGCCACAGATACACAGTTGTTGGATCTTTCTTCTCTCTCCATGAGGACTATGATAGACTCTAGCAGGGGTGGGGGTCTTCTCCGACTACTACTGTTCCTGTCACCTTAGCCCTGCCATATTAGATCTGCCCTACTTACCCTTCAGATCCTTCCAAGATAACCTAAGTCCCTCTTCTCTCTTGAGTCTTCACCCCTCCTCAGGCCCAGTCCTCACAGATGTGGAACTCTGAAGACTCCGTCTCTGAACCCTTGAGCAAATGGTCTTCCCAGAAAAGCATAGAAACAACTCTCATTCCACTGAGGCTTGAGCCCTTCACCTTATCCCTCTTCGCCTTCACTTGGAACAAATAAAGAGCTACTACTGCAATGCCAGTTCCCTAATCTCTTAGCAAGTGTCACATCGTTGTTCCAACATTTAACAAGGAAGTGGTGACATTTGTCGTCTGTCAAGGTTCCAAGGAGCAACTGGGAAGTCAGGTCTAGCATCCTGTTATATTAGTCAGACTCAGTTACAAGAGGAAAACCACTCACTCAATGCATTTTAATTAGTGGACATGGAGACAAGAACAGCACCAGAGATGAAGAAGAAACCATCATGGCAGCGTGTCATGCAGAAGCGTGATGACAGGATATTCTCATCAACAAGAAGCAAAGAAGTTTCCAGGCTCCCATGAGAAAGGGCCTGTTGCTGCTTTGCTGTTTGTTCAGTGCCACACAGTGTTGTAAAATGTGTTAACAGGCTAGGGTCCCCGTTGACTGAGGAAACCCTGGAAGCACAGGGTTAACATCAGACTAAGGTCTTTCTTGCATATTATTTGCATCTGTTAATGTGCAAAAGCATATAGGAGAGTATGCTTATATGGCCCATGTAAGAAACATGTGTTACTGTCTCGAAAAAAACCAAAGCCGGGCGATGGTGGCTCACTCCTTCAATCCCAGTACTTGGGAGGCAGAGGCAGGCGGATTTCTGAGTTCAAGGCGAGCCTGGTCTACAGAGTGAGTTCCAGGACAGCCAGGGCTATACAGAGAAACCCTGTCTCGAAAAACAAAAACAAAAAAAAAAACAAAAAAAAGAAAAAGAAAAAGAAACGTTTTAAACATTGGCCAATATAGCTCAGCTATGAAGCTTGAGAGCTCCTCTTGACTTGAGCTTTGAGGGACTGTGGCAGCTTCAGACACTATATGGCTTTTCAGCTCCTAATCCCTCACTGGCAAAAAAAAAAAATTGCTTGTTCTGGTATGGTCACCATCATAGTGATTTAGTGATATCCTTGGTATAGACTCATCTAATAAGACATTGACTAACTTTGAACTGGATACTAGCCCTGACCAGGAAGATAAAAACGAAAAATTAAAAAAAAAAAAAAAAAGGATCTTTCCATACATAAACTCAGGAAGAGCACACGGTTGACCACCCTATATACACTAACCCTCTTTTTTTTTTTTTTTCGAGACAGGGTTTCTCTGTGTAGTCCGGGCTGTCCTGGAACTCACTCGGTAGACCAGGCTGGCCTCGAACTCAGAAATCCGCCTGCCTCTGCCTCCCAAGTGCTGGGATTAAAGGTGTGCGCCACCACCGCCCGGCTACACTAACCCTCTTATGGTAGCAGCCCACAGGAAGAAAAGAACACCAGCCCAGGAACTAATGCCCTGTGCCCCTGAACTCTGCAGGACCCTGCACACTGCTCAATTGTAACGGAGACTTAACATGTGTCCCAAGCGCCTTGAGCATCAGCCTAACCTTAAATACGTATTAATTCCTTTCTCTCCATTTCTCCACTGACTAGATGAACCACATTTGAACTAGAAATAACAGACCCACTGGCTTTCTCCTTTAGCCCACTACACACAGCTTGTACATCAAGGCTAAAATTATACTTTAATTCTTTAAAAAATGGTATTTCCTCATATATTTATGATCTTTAACAACTAATGGCAAATAGCAAATTACTTAAACAGTATAAAGTAAGAGAAAAAAGGCAATATTACTTTAAACATTGTTTTCCATGCTGGGAAGGGCCTGAGGCCTTCTGTGTACAGATAAGGGTTACAGCTCTGGACTTTAACTCCAGTCCTTGACCCTGAGTAGTTGGATCACACACACATGCTTTTCATGCCCAGCAAGTTTTTTAATACATATTTGCAATGCTATATTTAAAACATGTATAGATTTCTGGGAATGGTGGCACACACCTTTAATCCCAGAACTCAGGAGCAGAGGCAGGAGGATGGTTGTCAAGCTTGAAGCCAGCCTGGTCTATATAACAAATTGCAGGCCAGCTAAGGTAACACAGTAAAACCTTGTCTCAAAACAAAACAAAAAATAAATAAATAAATTGGCCAACATGACTAAGGTTGATTTGAAAAGCCATGTACTCTTCTAGATCCTCCTCACTGGGGTGGTTTGTGAGTGACAGAGACAGAAGACTCCTCTGAGTGAGGCAAAGGTTGACATGGTACAAAGTAGGTATGTAATAGACAGTACATGAGCCTGGAGTCAGACAGACGAGCTCTGTGACTTCAAGTCAGTGTATTATATTTTCTGAGCCTGTTTCTTAGCCCATAGCATGGTACCGTATTAGTCAGCGTTCTGTTATTACAAGATGCATGAGCTCACAGTTTGGGAGGTTTGGGCCACTAGTTGATTTGTTCCTTTGCCTTTGGTTATCAGTTAAGCAGACTATTCTGACAAGAGCACATAGTAGAGGAAGTTAGTCAACCACATTGCAGGGTCACAAAAGAGAAAGAGGCAAGGGTGAGGTCTCATTGCCCCTTCTAAGGCCACATCCCCATGACCTAAGACTCCCACTGAGCCCCACTTCTTGAAGTTGTCACCATCTCCCAGAGGGCCACATCGGGTAACATGACTACATTGATTACATTTTGGGAAAAAGGGCACATTCCAGATCTAGACTATTTAGTGACTGTCATAGGTAGGTTTCCGAAAGAGGCTACATACCTACAGAAACTGCTCTGAACCTAGAACACAGCAGTTGCTCCATTGCTAGCCATGGAGAATCATGGTAGAAGACTGGCGGTGGCGGTAAGCACCAGGGTACTTATACAGGCTCTTTGGATACTTTTCCTCTTTCTCCTGCTTCCCCTCTTCTCTCCTGCCTGTTCACTGTGTCTTTTCTTTGAGGAACTAACTCCTTGGTTCTTGTGGCTCTGGAGGACTTGCCAAAGTGCCTCCATCTTAACCATCTTTGTGTGTCTTCCTCTTGGTCCCAGGGATGAGCAGAGGAAGTGACAAGGTGAACACATGAGCATCTACATTTTTCTCTTTTGAGACAGGGTTTCTCTGTGTAGCCTGGCTGCCCTGGAACTCATTCTCTAGACCAGGCTGGCTTCACACTCAGAGAGATCTTCCTGCCTCTGCCTCCTGAGTGCTTAGATTAAACACATGTGCCACCACCACCCAGCATGGATCTATATTCTATAGAGATGTTGAGAGAGAGACTATCTGGTTCCTGTAGGGTAGCTGGGCCAGAAACCATCTGGACTTCGGGCTCAGCAGCCATACCTCTCATTACTCAATACACACAGGAACACAACTCAAAATCAGAGAGAGAACGACTGACATAGGAAGCAGAAAAAAGGGGGAGAAGAGAAAAGGGGAAGGGAGGTGAGATTTACAAAACTGGGTCCAGCTCTACTCCTGGATTTCATCATTAAATAAGTCAATAAATTCCCATTTGAGACTTAATCTAGTTTGAGCTGGGTTCTGACCTTCACATTAAAAGATTTCTATGTATATAAATACACTTATCTAAAAACAAACAAATAAATACAAAGGAAGAAGAGTCATCCAACTTAGGAAAGAGCACAGATGCAATATCAGGAATCTTCACCCATTCCAGCCAACAAAAATGAAGGCAGCCATGTCCCACACCACGCATTACAGTAGGGCGGCTCCTACAGCACTTCAGGGGCTGATGTAAATTGCTGCAGCTTCCCATCGTAGCCTGTGGAGGCAAGGACTTGAACTCAGACCTTGTCTTCCTGGCCAGGGTTGCTTAGATCCACCACTCTCATGATGGCTACCATCTTCTACAAAGTCTTAGACAGCTGGCCATTGTGTTCACATTCTAGTCAGCAAAACAAAGCAGGGGTGGGGAGTGGGGCCGTGGGAGAGATCTGTCCTCTCCTTCTAAAGTCACACTCTGAAAATTGCTTGTGGAAAACACTTTCTTTCATATCCCACTGGCCAGAATGTAGTCACGTGGTCCCAGCTATCTGAAAAGGGCAGCCAGGCACCTTGGCTATAACCAGAAATCTCATCATAACAAAAATGGAAGAGGTTGAGAGTGTCTGTCACTCCGTGGTGGCCACTTGTATATTATGTGTAAAGCCCTGAGTTCCATTCCTAGCACCAAATAGGAGAAAGAGAGAAGGAGGGGGAATGGATATTGATGGGAACTAGCACACTGCATTACAACAGACATTAGAAGGTAAGAGGACCAAAGGAAGCTTGAAGGAATAGACAGAATAAGTCTCAGCCCCAGATGGTAGCTCATGCCTGTAATGGCAGAACTCTCTGCTGCTGGGAGCTGGAGACAGAAGGAACAGAAGATAAGGTCACCTTCAGCCACATGGTAAATTTTAGGCCAGCCTGGGTTACATGAGATGCTATCTTTAAAAATAAATTAATTAAATGAGAGATGGCTCAGCAGTGAAGTGCACTGACTGCTCTTGTAGAGGACCCATGTTCAATTCCACTTAGCATCCACATGGCAGCTCACAACTGTCTGGAACTCCAATTCCAGGAGAACCACACCTTCACACAAACATATATGCAGGCAAAACACCAATGCACGGAAAATAGATAAATCATTAAAATAATAATAATAAAGTCTCAGAGCTTATAAGGTCTAAACTGGAGTATTTCCACATGACATCCAGATGTGGCATGGTGGGGACAGCCAGAGAAGTAAAAGAAACCTGCTAGACCTAAGACAAGTCAAGAATGTTCTAAGATGGGATAGTGAGTGGTTGTTTACACGACCTCAACCCCCTGGAATGCACGTTGTGTTTCTTGCTAAATCCACTTTAATTTGTGTATTAAAGTGATGAATTTGTAGAAGAACCAAAGTGAAACTTATTTGCCAGGAGTCTGAGGAGCTACCAACAAGAAAATGTCTGGAAGAAGGGAAGCAGGCACCATTACTTAACATATCTAAAGAATCTCAGCTGTGGAGAGGTAGCTCTAACCTTAACAACAGAACGAGGTCAAACATTTGATCTTAGTGGTTAAAACGGGGGACTTTAAGGGCTGGGGACATGGTTTAGTTGGTGGTGCATGTACAGGGTCTTGGGTTCAATCCCCAGCACCGTGGAAAAAAATAAGGAAGAAAAGAAAACAGGCAGACAGGAAGGCATGGTGGCGAATAGCTGTAATGCCAGCACTTAGGAGGTAGAAGCAGAAATATCAGAAGTTTAAGGTCAGCCTTGGCTGCGTGCATATCAAGTTAGAAGCCAGCCCCGGCTACATGCAATCCTGCTGTTAAAAAGAAAAGAGGGGGTGGGGGACTGAAAAAAAGAAAAGCAGCAGAGAGAAGAAGTAACCTACAGAAAATCTTTACTCATCTGACCAAGGATCAATGTACAGAATCTATAAAGAACTGGGAAAGTAAATTAAAATAAACACTTGCTTGTCTGAAGCCGGAGGATGAGGGCTTTAACTCGGGACTCCACAAATTCATGAGTGATGATTCAGTTAAGTGAGGAAAACCAAACTATCCCATCTTTGTTTCTGATCATGACTAAGGCATCTCTCACGTGTGGGCTATAAAGAAAAACTAGTTTTAGTTTCTCCTGGCATAGCCAGACGGGTTTAGTCATCTGTGCTTGGAAAAAAAAAAAAAAAACAGTGCTTGGAAGTGTTGCAAAGGGTTACCAATAAGATACATTTATTTTTCTCTCAAATTCATTAAAGGGGAGACCCAATGTCTTGGTTGAGGAAAGAGCCAACCCTCTACTAAATTTACAGCTGAAAGCTCCTTTGGGCCCAACCCAGAGTTTCTAGAATCAAAGGGAAATACAGGGCCAAGGCTTTTGTAGATAACAAATTGGTTCAGTCAAGGAAAGACTGCAGATCTGACAAGGGAAAAATGGTATGCTCAAGAGAAGATGAATTTACACCATATTTCATTATAGAAGACCACACTGGAAGAAAATGACTTCATTACTCCTATTCCAGGGGCCCTGGCGAGGCTAAGGATAAAAGGCGAAAGTCGGTAAGAGTGACTTCCTCTTGTACAAGTTGAATCCATCAATCCCAGGCAACTTCACAGAGAGGTGCAGGAAGTCACAGCTGACAGTGGAGGGAGTCACAATTATCAAGATCTTATTAGCTATTGCCCTGGAGTTAAAGGGGGTCATTTGCCTTCAGAGGGTAGCCATCAATTGCTTTATATGGGCTACAACTTCTAAGGCCAAAGTCAAGGTACGGTGATGGAAAATTGGGTTAGGCATCATAAATCCTCGAGCACCGATTCTTCCTATCTGAACAAGGGTGCTATAAAGCACCAGGCCAAAGACAGCTGGCAGGAAATACATCAGAATCCAAAGCCACGGTGAACTTTCTGATGGATAACACAGTCCGCCACAATAACCTACAGCACTAAGCTTTTTCTACTTGTCGAAAAGAAATGAGTTCACCCTAGCCTGATGCGTGTGGTTAAATTTTTCTTAGAGATTTCAATTTTCCTCATTCTTGATAATTTCATATAGGTAGATAAAGAAATAGGAGCACGTCTACCCCATTCTCTACCCCATCATCCCAACACTCCCCAACCCAACTTCCTGTCTTTTTTTTTTTTGATGACCCAGTAAGTCCAGCTAGAGTCACCCATATGTGCATGGGTGTGACAGTTAATCCTTTACAGTAGCAAGTACTTGTCCAAAAGCGGGAAAACACGTTGTAGAAGAATAGTTCTCTCATTTCTCCTCCTCTTCTTGCTACACGCCAAGAAAATCCATGCCCTAAACCAATGGAAAATGAGTCCAAACGTCCAGATGCAGTGAGGTTGACAAATTCTATGGGGAACAGCTAATGAATGGTTGTTTCTGGTTTGGGGGTTTGTTTTGTTTTGTTTTAATGCAGGAGGATACTTTGTTTCATCTTTGTAACTAATTTCTGAGGTGGAAACCACCACCAAAAAAATATTATAGATAAACTGGGTATGGTGCCACACCCCTGCAACCTTGGCACTCCTCTTGGATATCATGTTGTTGCCCTGTGTCCGGGAGATCTTACAGCTTTGGTTCTGGAGGAATCTGTACTGACAGAGTCACCGAAGCCAGAGGCCTCGAACCAGACCTTTGCAATGAACCTTTGCAAGTAAATCTGTTCAGGCTGAAGAGTACACTGCAGGACTCACCGCGACACACTGCAGCGGCCATTGTGAGATTCTTTTGTTTGATTGGTTGGCTGGGGTTTTTTTTGGGGGGTGGGGGTGGGTGCAATGGTAGGGAGCAGAGTGGGATTGAGGTGCATGATATGAAATTCACAAAGAATTAATAAAAAGTTTTAAAGGAGTGGAGAGGCAGCAGGTGGGGCATGATGGCAAATATCTTTATTCTCAATACTTGAGAGGCAGGCAGATCTCTGAGTTCAAGGCCAGCTTGGTCTGTTGAGAAAGCTCCAGGACAGCCAGGGAAAAAATAAATAAATAAATAATAAATAAATAAATAAATAAATAAGTCTTGTAAAAACAAAAAACACCAATAACAAAAAGGTCTAAAGGCAATAACTAAAAAGACATTCAACACCACTAATCATTAAGGGATGCAAATCAAGACTAATATGAGGTAGCTTCTCACTCTCATTAAAATAGCTACTTTCAAATGTTAATGAGGATATGATTAAATTAGAACTCTTATGTACTGTTGATAAAATATAAAATGTTACAGTCACTGGGACTTAAATGTGGTTGCTTCTCAAAAATTTAGAAATGGGTAGATGACTCAGTCAGTAAAGTGCTTGAGGGTCTGAATTTGGTTCCCGGTACCACATGAAAACCAGGCTTGGCATCACCACATGTCTATCACTCACGTGCCGGGGAGGCAAGATCTCTGCACTGTATGGCCAGCAGGTTTAGCAGAATTGATGAGTGCCATTTTGATAAGACATCCTACCTCCAAAAGGGGGTTGGTGGGAGGGCAAAGGGGCTGAAGAAATGGCTCGGTAACTAAGCGTACATTCTGCTCTTGCAGAAAGGACCCAGGTTCAGCTCCCAGGAGTCACAATCAGGCAGTTTGCATCCACCTAAAACCCTGGCTCCAAGATCTGATACTCTAGTCTCTGGGGACAGTAGCATACATGCACACATCCATGGGTTCCCTGTTCCAATGAGGAAACAGTTTCACCAAGTTTTGTAGTAACAAAACAAAGACAGTCACGAGTCACAGCAATTTTTAAATATACTGGTGGAGGGCTCAACAGTTAAGGGCACTGGAGGCACTTCCAGAGGACACAAGTTCAGTACCCAGCACCCGCATCAGGTGGCTCACAACTGAGTATAATTCCAACACTAGGGGATCTGATACCGCTGGACTCCACTAGCACCTGCATTCATGTTTACGTAACTCTCATGCGCACGCACACACACACACACACATATTAAGTTAAATTAAGAATAAATTTTTAAAGTAAATACATTTTAAAAATGAAGTTCACTGCTGGAAACACCAGAGAAGCAGCTACAGGAAAATGGGGGAATCTCTCCTATAGGCCTCAGATGCTTTCTGCTAACATTTTTAACTATTCCACTCCTGGAAGCGACCAGTGTGCTAAGTTAATAAATAACAAAAGATTTCTATCTGTTGATCACGGGATGTTAGGATGGACACTAAGGAGGGCAAGAAATGACTATTGGGACAAAGTCAAACAAAGTATAACTCGAGTCAGGGCCTACAGCACTCCAACCTCTTCCTGTCACAGCAGCTCTGAACAGTCAATCAGTCTTTGCAGTCACAGTTGAAACTCCCAGGAATCTTCATTCACATTAATTCAGAGTCTATGGTTCAAATACCGTCAGTGTTAGAGCACCCATGTCCTCTGTATCCTAAGCAAAGACTGCAGCAGGGTAGGAAACAAGCCCAGTTCCCCTGCTACCCAAGGTCTACGGCACTGGTATGGCACTCACACGTCAACCAAAAACCCTTCTGGTGTCCGGCTGCTCTGTGACCCATTACATAAGCCGTGTATGCCTTGCTTCCCCCTGCTTCTGTCCCATAGCACAGGGCACATATAACAAAGCCTGCTTCCTCATGGTTCAAAGGTCTTCCATCAGAAACTTCTAGGAGCTGACACCTTGCTCTGTCTGGTGGGACAGAGTCCTCGCTTGCTTTTGGATTCCAGGTGTACGACTTGATGTGTCCCTGAAGGGCACTGACCTAAGGACCTTTCTTTGGAATCTACTCTCCTTTCTCCTCTCCCTCTCTATAACCTAACAGATAGATGGTCTTTGGCATCTTCCAGGCCTTCAACCCCAGACTGGACTGATGAGCACCTCCTGGTCCCCAGTCTTCCCAGTATGCAAATGACCACTGCTAGACTACCCACCCCCACCCTCTCTTTTGAGACAGGGTCTCACTATGTAACCTTGTCTGGCCTAGAGATAACTTTGTAGACTTTGCAACTCATAGAGATCTATTTACCTCTGAGTGTGGGTTAAAGGTCTGCATCACCATGCACAGCTGGTTTTCACATTTAAAAGCAAGCGATAACTCATGCATTGATGATTATGAGATACAAATTAACATAGTAGAAGATATGAGAATTGTTATATAGATTCATAAAATGGAACATGCTTCACAGGACTGAAACTGAATGAATTAAAATCCACAGGCAATAGTAGGATTCGGTATACAGACAGGCAAAAAGAAAACTGTAAAAGTAGTCACAAGACATTTCCTACCTGCCTGTTGTGATGGCACATACCTTCGACCCTGGCACTTAGGATTTCATCCCAGAGGTGGACAGATCTCTGTGAGCTCACGGCCAGCCCAGTCCACAAAGCTTGTTTCAGACCAGGCAAAACCAGTGAGACCCTATCTCCAAAAAAAAAACAAAGCAAGACAAAAGACATCCTATTTGTATAAATTCTAAAACTAGTCAAAGTCAAATATGTTATGTCATGAATACATAGATGGCGAATTTAAAAATCTAATGGGGAGGGACGGTCATCAAAACATCAATCACGCCGGGCGGTGGTGGCGCACGCCTTTAATCCCAGCACTTGGGAGGCAGAGGCAGGCGGATTTCTGAGTTCGAGGCCAGCCTGGTCTACAGAGTGAGTTCCAGGACAGCCCGGGCTACACAGAGAAACCCTGTCTCGAAAAAACCAAAAAAAAAAAAAAACATCAATCAGGGGAGAATGAGGCAGGAGAGCACTGAGCCCTAGAAACACCGGGCCACCATAGGCGTTGTAGCAAGACTCTATCAAAGGAAAGAGAGGGCAAGGGGCTGGGAGGGAGGAAAAGACGATAACCTTCGTAACAATACAATGTAAGTCACAAAAGCAAAAGTCTAAATGTGGACTGTCCTTGTGGTCCAGCTACACCACCCCTCAGCATACAACCAAAGCACACCGAGTCGGTACACCAGAGATGCCATCTGTTTGCTTGTTCCTGTACTGTTCACAAAGTCAAGAAAAAAAAAACAGCCTAATGCCTATTCACAGATGGACGGACAAAGAAAATATGTTACATACACACTGGAGTTTCATTCACCCGTAAAGAATAAGGGAGTTAGGTCATTTGCAGGGAAACAGATAGAACTAGAGATCGTCACATCGTCATACGAAGTAAATTGTTAGACTAAGAAAACTACTGCTTGTTTTTATTCATACACAAAATCTAAATTTGAGAGAGAGAGAGAGAGAATGTGTGTGTGACAGGAAAGTAGAAGGTATTTAGAAATATGAAGAGAAACAACAAGGAGACAGAGGGCATGGAGGAGAGACAAACTGAACAAAGTATGTAGCAAGATGTGTATATGTGACAATGTTATCGTGAAGCTCAGTATTTTATATAACTTAAAAGTTAATTCATTTTTTTAAATAATAATAATAATGTTAAGCTAGAGGCATGGCTTAGCGGTTCAGGGCACTGACTCCTCTTCTTGAGAACTTGGCTTTAAGTCCCACATGGCAGTTTACAACCATCCATAACTCCAGTTCCAGAGGATCTGATGGCCTCTGTGAGCATCGTATACATGTGGTAAACAGGCAAAAATGCAGGCAACACACACATAAAATAAAAATAAATCTCAAAAACGTTTTAAAGAGAAGAATAAAGAGCAGATCCTGTGAGTCAGAAGCAAGGCTTAGCTGAACCCTTCACCCACAGTTTCATAAAAGTGCATTCAGTGTGTCAGTTATGATACGCTCCCACCGGGGGTTTGGCCTCCAGTGAGAAAGCTCCTCTGGGCTTATTCAGGTTTTTGGCAGAAATAATTGCCATGGGGTTGTATTATGTCAGCTGGAAACCAACCCTTAAGCTCTAGGGGAAGCTTGCAGTTCACTTGGCTTCTCTCTATATTTGTGTCTCTGTCTGTGTCTCTGCCTGTCCATCCACCTATCTCTTCTCTGTCTGTCTGTCCATCTGTCTGTCTCTTGTCTGTCTCTATCTCTGTCTCTGTCCTTCTATCCATCCCTATCTCCCCCTCTCTCCCCTTCTCCCTTTCCCTCCCTCCTCTCCCCCTCTTTCTCCCTCATTTCCTCCACCTCCCTTTGGAATCGCAAGCAATATAATGTAATCACAGGAATGCCATCCTGTTGTCCAGAAACAAAGTACTAGTCTTGTCCACTTATGGGAGTAGGGACTCTAAAGGACATTATTCCACTAGGTAGAGGAGGTCACCGGCCGTCACAGATTTAGCAACACTACATGAGGAAGCTTACCTCCCCATTCCCACCCTAAGTTATCAACCTCTACTAGCCTGGAAGGCAACACAAGATAGTTTGCTTTTCTAGCATTCTTTCACTACTAATGAAACATCACTTTAAAAAAAAAAAAAAAAAATAGAGGCAGGGCCTCAATTGCAAAAGTACCACAATTACATAGGATAGCCTGAAACTCACCAGACTGGCCCAGAACCACATGCCATTCTGCCTCAGCCTCCCAAATTGTCAGGATTACAGGCATGTGCCACCAGGCTTGGCCCTAAACACATTTATATAGTGCCTATTTCTGAGATGTACTATATTTATATGCACATACTTGTAAATGTGATATAGTCCAAGTTTTCCTTTCAGACCCTGGCTCCCAGAATGATGACTCAGGCTGGTTGTTAACAAACGCCTAGGCCATAAACTTTGGCTCATTCCCTGACTAGCTCGTAACTTATCTATTTTATGCCTACCACGTGGTTAGTTATCTCTCCTTTAGCCCCTTCTTCCTTCAAGTTTTCTCAGCGTCTCCCTGATTGTCTCTCCCTGAGTTCATCTACCTGCTGGTTTTTGCCACCATCTCCTTGACAGTCTCTTATCGTGGCTCTCGGCTTTCCCCAGTCTCTCTTTTATACTCTTACTATTTCCCAGAATCCTCTCTCTTCCTGCCAGTGTCCCACCTTCTATTTCCTGCCTCAGCTCATTGGTCATCAGCTTTTTTTTTTGGATTTTTGAGACAGGGTTTCTCTGTGTAGCCCTGGCTGTCCTGGAACTCACTCTGTAGACCAGGCTGGCCTCGAACTCAGAAATCCGCCTGCCTCTGCCTCCCAAGTGCTGGGATTAAAGGCGTGCGCCACCACCACCCGGCTCACCATGTGCTTTCTATTGTGTGGTTTCTGTCTTTGCTTCTGGAATTTCCACATACTTATGATGTTCCTCTGTCATTTGTCCTAATTAATCTGATCAAGAGAAGCTAGCACCATCCGGGCAGTGGTGGTGCACGCCTTTACTCCCAGCACTGGGGAGGCAGAGGCAGGAGGATCTCTGTGAGTTCTACAGAGTCTTGGTCTATAGAGCAAGTTCCAGGACAGCCAAAGCTACACAGCAGAAACCTTGTCTTGGGGGATGGGGGCCTGGGTTGGGACCAGAATGCCATGGACTGACACTAAGCTAGTAGAGATGTTGTCAGATCCTATGTCATAGTTAGGGTTTCCAGTTGCTGTAATAAAACACCATGCTAAAAAACAACCTCACAACTCTCAGGCCACCCTCCATTACTGAGGGAATTCAAGGCAGGAACTCAAAAGCAGAGCAGGAACTAAAGCAGAGGCCGTGAAGGAACGATGCTTGCTGGCATGTTTCTCATGGTTTGCTCAGTCTGCTTTCTTATATTTTTGGTTGTGAGCCTAGCCTTTAACGGCTGAGCCATCTCTCCAGCCCATCTCAGTCTGCTTTCTTATACAACTCAGGACCACCTGCTCAGGTATAGCACTGCCCCATGGGCCGGGCTCACCCACAGGAATCATTAATCAAGAAAATGTCCCACAGGCTTGCCAGATAACTCTAGCTTGTTTCAAGTTATAAAAAAAAAAAAAAAAAAAAAGCCCGGCAGTGGTGGCGCACACCTTTAATCCCAGCACTTGGGAGGCAGAGGCAGGCGGATTTCTGAGTTCGAGACCAGCCTGGTCTACAGAGTAAGTTCCAGGACAGCCAGGGCTACACAGAGAAATGCTGTCTCAAAAAACCAAAAAAAAAAGAAAAAAAAGAGAGGAGCACTCCTACAAATTAATGTCTCCATGGCATTGAATTAAAGCTACCACCCATTGAAAAAAAATAATAAAAAAGGAAAGGACATGGCTGCTCCTAGGTATGGAGGAGAAGGTTTATTGTAGATAAAAGGGAGAGCATAGCCAGAGGCAGGGACAACAGCTAGTCCAGAGGGAACATGACCAGACTACACTAGGCCATCTGAGGAGATGGGGGAGGAAAGAGGGGATAGCCAAACCAAAAGGCCAGGAGAGTGAAGAATAAAGTTTTTAAAAAGGTAACCAAAATGGCTGGATTATATAGGGAACGGCATCTAGGGGAAGATCAGTCCAACCCCTGGGCTGGAGAAGTTTAGGGTAGAGGGCGAGGTATGCTAGCCAGGAGGACTCTGTAACGGGTAGGGACTGAGGGATGCTTCAAGAACCTGGTGGCCAGCAACTGCTTCAATATGTCCTGGGTTTGAGACCTAACATCCATCAGACTGTACGGGGAGAGCAAGAGGAATTGACAGGGGACTGATGACCACAGCCATGGCCTAAGGTTCTGAACCCAACTTTATCTCATACCTCCAGGCGACTTGTTTTTTATGTTTCTGACTTCTCCACTCGGCCAGAGACGTTAATCCAAGCACAGGAGTCACAGACGTCACTGAGGAGGAACTTGAAGGCAAGCTTTCACCCATGAACACCCCAAGTCGGCGAACTGAGGCAACCTGAATTCCTTCCAGAGTCAAGGTCAGGCTGTGTGTAACATCAGCTAGATTTTCACTGTCCTTTCTAGTTAGATGGCTACTTTTATACAGATAATTACTGGCAAAGAGTATATAAATAATGAATCTATCTTCTTCCTAGGGAGATTGTGTAGCAGCTAAGAATTGCTTCCTTTTGTAGAAATCTCTGTGGTCGTCAGAGCACCACATGATCTACCAATGTTCTTTCCTTAACCATCTGAAGTCCTTTTCTAATTGGTGCGTTGTCAGGAGAGACAAGTCAACTGTTGACCTCTACTCAGGAAATAAAAGCTTAGGGAGAGATTGACAGTTCCTTCAACAGGGATGCATAGCAAACTGATAAGCCTCAGAACCTCCAGCTTCGTTAAGATCCGGAGTGTAATCCCTGTTTTTGAGAAGATTGTCCCAAACTGCTGTAAGTGTCTTTGCCATTAGATAAACTCATTCACCCATGGAATGACTGAGCAAAGACAACGGAGCAGGTGTGTGTGTGTAGAATCCAGTAAGCAGTATTAAATCAAGTGCTTTCTGTGGGAAGTACAGAAGCTGTGCTTTCATCTGCTTTATCCAATAGAATCCTGCTAAGGTAAAGGAAATGAATACCAAAATCACAGTCACAGCCATATGGAAAGTTGGCACACTCAGCAGTTTTACCACCGATGGCTTTGTGATCTTCAAGAAGAGATGCACCTGGGCCCTCACTGTCCTTCCTGAAGAAGGATCCAGGTGTGCTCTAAACGACACAGGGTTATTACAGTGCCTTACAAACCTCACCTCAGATGTTCTTCTAGATGTTGTCTAGATGTCAAACTGCCCCCCTCAAAAAAAAAAAAAAAAAAAGAATCAGATGCAAACTACCAAAAGAGAAATGTAAACACCAACCCAGCCACAAACCCTTTGATCTACAATGGTGTCCTGCCTGCAAGATATGCAAAGGCAATGGTGGCATAAGCTCGTGGGAGTAACCAACCAGTAACTGATTTAAGGCCTACCATGAGATGGAACCTATATCTGGCACTTCTTGGGTGACCAAGAAGCAGAGAGTAGATATCTCAAGAACCGAAGGTAAAACCAAATAGTCCTTTTCAAAGAAGAAGAAGGAGAAGGCAGAGGAGGAGGAGGCAGAGGAGAAGGAAAGAGGAGAAAGAGAAGGAGAAGAAGAGGAAGAAGAGGAAGAGGAGGAGGAGGAGAAGGAGGAGGAGGAGGAGGAGGAGGAGGAGGAGGAGAAGAGAAGAAGAAAGAAGAAGAAGAAGAAGAAGAAGAAGAAGAAGAAGAAGAAGAAGAAGAAGAAGAAGAAGAAGAAGAAGAAGAAGAAGAAACAAAATTAATAAATGAAATGTAGTGAAAATGACTCTTTTTTTTTTTTTTTTTTTTTTTTTTTTTTTTTTGGTTTTTCGAGACAGGGTTTCTCTGTGTAGCCCTGGCTGTCCTGGAACTCACTCTGTAGACCAGGCTGGCCTCGAACTCAGAAATCCGCCTGCCTCTGCCTCCCAAGTGCTGGGATTAAAGGCGTGCACCACCAACGCCCGGCATGAAAATGACTCTTAATGACATTCAGCTATACACATAGATTGTTCCTTATTCAGCCATCATCAAAGAAGCTTCCTTCTGCAGCAGATAGAAACAAATATAGAGACCCACAGCCAGACATGCAGAGAGTGAGAGGCCTTGGAATACTCAGCCCTAAATGGGATGGCTCCATCAAATCCTTCCCCTCAGAGCTCATGGAATCCCACTGAAAAGAGTGTAGAAGCCAGGTGGGATGGAGGACACCAAAAAAGCAGCCCTCTAAATCAACATGATCCAAGCTCATATGAAGCCAGAGACTGAAGCAGCGTGCACAGGGGCTGCCCAGGTCTGTACCAGGTCCTCTGCATATATATTATGGCTTCCGACTTAGTGTTTTTGTGGGATCCTGAATGAGATCTCTGACTCTTAAGCCTTCTTCTCTTTCGGGCTTTTTCCTTCTATTGGTTTGTTCTGTCCAATTTCAATGTGATGATTTTTATCTGGTTATGTTTTAGTTGCGTATTTTTTAAATGAATGAATGAATGAAAACCTAGCCATAGAGTAGATATTAACAACTGAACATCCTTTGTGGGATGAGGAAAATCAGTTTTCTCTATTAAAGTGACACTGGATACATCAACCTCTCCAGTACAGGCCTCCTGCTCGGGAGTGGTTGACCAGCGTATGATGGACTCCGTTTTATGGGTGTGTGCTTTTATTTGGTTACAGTTTGGTGGGGGTTTTTGCTTGTTTTCTTTTAGGTGTTTTCTTTTGTTTTCTTGGTTTGGGGAGTTTTTTTTTTTCCCACTGAAGGACAGCGGGATCGAACTCGGGACAGACAGAGTGCCTTAGCGACAGAGCGCGAGCACTACAGCGATGTGCCACCGCAGGCCGGTGGTTGTTTGGGGAGTTTTGTTGTATTGGGTTTTTGTTTATTGGTTTTTGGGTTTTTTTTTTTTGAAAACTTAAAAGTTGAGTGGGGAGGGACAGAGATAGGATTTGGAAGGACTTGGAGGTAGGGAAGAATATGATCAAAATATATACAAACTTAAAATTGTTTTAAACAATGAAAAATATAAGAAAAAGCAGGAAAGAAATAATGAGGTTGGGAAAGAAGCCTATGTTTAAAGATAATTAAATCGCTCTGATCCAGTCTTAAAAATACAATAATAAAATGAATTTTCTAAATACAAAAAAATCAGATTCAGGAAGGATAACTTCTTTTTTACATTTCAAACATGCACATATTATATTGTCCATAGTCCCCCTCATCCCTTCTCCCTCCCATTAACAAGTCCCGTCTGTCCCCTGCTTCTGTCCTCTCAAATAACTATGTAAACTTGAAAACAGACAAGTAAGAGAAAACATTTATCTGTCTTTCTGAGACTGGTTTAAGACACTTTTTTTTAACTTACAGAGACTTTCTAGGCCATCCACTTTGGCCTGCATGGTTAACTCTCATAGCATTGTACTGAACCAAGTGGTCATTGACTTCAAGGTGGCACAGATGCAGCAAGGATGCAGGTAAGAGAACCAGAATTAGTGTGGAATTCCTATGACACACCATCCCAGGCTACCATTAATATACAGAGACGAATGGTGCCCAGGAAATGCCAAAGAGAATCCCAACTTTTAGAAGAGCAATCGGCCATCTTGATCAGTAAGCAGGAAATAGCTGAGATGATCTCTCTCCAAGTTAGCGACCAAACTGCTTGCTGGGAACCAGGAAGAGGTGAGGAATCTACAGTTAGAAATCCATTGACTGAGTTTTTGGCTTCTTATGGTTTTGTTCTGGATTTTTTTTTTTTTTTTTTAGTTTCTTTTACACCTTTTTTGAGGGAGGGAAGAACATGTCATCATGCCCAAGTAGAGGTCAAAGGACAACTTGTAGAAGTAGGTTCTCTCCTTACACCAAGTGGGTCACAGGAATTGAACTCAGGTTGCAAATCTTAGTGGCAAGCACCTCAGCCCACCAAGCCATCTCTCCAGCCATTCTTTTGGGGTTTTTTTGGAACAGGTCCATATCTCAAGCTGGCCTCAATCATGTGCTGAGGATGACTTTGAGTTCTGATCCTTCTGCCTTTCTCTTCCAAGTGTTAGGGTCATAGGCGTGTGCCACAACCCCAACTTGAACTGAGTTTTAAAAAGGCCATCCCAAAGTTCACTCATATCAGACTTCTGGGTGGGAGGGGAGTGTGAGCTTCCCACTGAGTACTGGGATGAGCATTTTGCTGAGGGCTCTTTGTGGTAAAACACCAAAACTATATAATTATCAAGCTGCCAATGATCCAGAAAGCCAAAACCATGACACAGACTCACTGCGGGGGCTTCCAGAGTGTGGTTGGAATCTACTAGTCTGGAACAGTAATGCTGTAACCTGAAAAGGTTTCAACACCAGTGAGGCTTTGGGAATAGCTATGAGAGGAGGGCATGGTCTGGTGTGTTCACTCTGCCAAGAGAGAGATGGGAGAGGCAGGAGTGACAGCTCATCGTATGTAAGCTCTTTGCCGGAACTCTCACAGGTCTGCCTTGTAATCACAGTTGCAAAACAAACATGGCGCTTTCTGACACATCTGTGTGGTGGCTATGGCCAGGTCAAGCAGCATGATACACCTGAGCAATGCTGATGGCAGTCTTGAGCGGCATCTTGATTGGCAGTGTGACAACAGAAGGCATGCCCTACATGAGTGACTCAGCTAGTTCAACAGGCTGTGTTATATCACACTTTGTAGTCCCAAGAAGAAATGTCATTAACCTACAGGTCTGCAGTTTTCCTCAGATAAGAAAACTAAACTTTTAGGCCATTGGACCTAACCCAGAGATGAGTAAAAACCTAACAGGCTTTAGCAAAGGGGCTATCAGCCAGGGCTATAGCAATGGCCCTGAGTTCTACACAGCTAGTTCAAAGCAACTATCTCTACATTTGGTTCCATCGAGCTAACACTGAAGTTCAGCAGTAGCCACAGCTCACGGGATACCATCAGGGTTAAGCCTCCAACCTGGCTCAGGCATGGACTTAATCTCTGATTGGAAGTCCTTTCCTCACTACCCTGCTGCAGGTGAAGTGATGAGGAACTACCGTTGCTTCTTATAAAGCAGGCACGCTGATGGAATGTAAGTCAGTTGTATTCTTGAACATGACATTTCCACTTGACAGTGGTGAGTTTGGTGCTTCCTACCTTGTCTTTAAATCCAGGTGACACATCCAAAGTAAGGATATTATATCAGAGTCACAAGGCCTCCATGAATCAGCCCAGGGTAGTTTTTCAGAAGGACAAAGAGTCTCCAAAACCTTCAGGTAGAGGATGCCTCTTTTTGCCAGACCAATGAGCTAGAATCATTAATCATTTGTACTCGCTGGTTTTGTGCGTCAACTTGACTCAAGTTAGAGTCATCAGGGAGGAAGGAACCTCAGTTAAGGAAATGCCTCCAGGAGACCCAGCTGTAGGACATCTCTCAATTAGTGAACAATGGGGGAGGCCCAGCCCATTGTGGGTGGTGCCATCCCTGGGCTAGTGGTCCTGGGTTCTATAAAAAAAAAAGCAGGTTAAGCAAGCCATGAGAAGCAAACCAGCAAGCAGCCCCCCTCCATGGCATCTGCATCTGCTCCTGCTTCTAGGTTCCAGTTCTGCTTGAGTTCCTGTCCTGACTCCTTCCAATAATAGTCTATGATCTAGAAATATAAACCAACTAAACCCTTTCCCTACCAACCTGCTTTTGCTCATGGTGTTTTGTTGAAGCAATAAAAACCCTAATTAAGACAAAACTCGGAAGAGTCATTAGGTTGATGGGACTCAAAGGTACTAACGCTTCTTCTTCTACATCTATCCCTTCCAGTCATTACAATCACCTCCACACTTACAAACATATGAAGTCTAGACACATCACTACCAATCTCACATACATGTGGTATGGTAATTTGAATAGATTTGGCCCCCATGGACTCTTGTGTTTGAAGGCTTGGTCCATCAGGAGTGTCACTGTTGGGAGGTGTGGCCTTGTTGGAGTGGGTGTGGCCTTAGAGGTGTGTCACTGTGGGGGTGGGCTTTGAAGTCTCCTATGCTCAAGCTCTGCCCAGTGTGGAATTGGTCTCCTAGCTGCCTTTGGATCAAGATGTAGAACTCTTTCACCAGCACTATGTCTGCCTGCATGCTACTGTACTTCCTGCCTTGATGATAAGGAGCTTAACGCCAGTTAAATGTTTTCTTTGATTAGAGTTGTCTCCGTCATGGTGTCTCTTCATAGCAATAGAACCCTAACTATGACACGTGGAAACTACAATTCTACACAAAACAGGCCAGAAGACCCCCATGCAACAATGGCATATTGATTTCCCTTCTGCACAGTAAATGTCACTTGAATGCCATCAGATGAATTCAGGTGCCTACCTACCAATGGGAAATCTAGTGTCTTGAGTGACTATAATAATAAATAATTTTTAAATCCACTTCTGCAAAACACTAACCTTAGGTCTCATTCTTAATCATCTTTCTCATTAAAGCTCAGGTCAAAGAAGCAAATGGGAAGGAAGGGCAAAGGCTTGGAGAGAAAGAACTGCTCCTTGAGGGAATTCAGGCTTTGCCTTCTTTCCGCTTCAAATGCCACCTATTTGTGGTCACCTGAGTGAGCTTCCAGGGTCTGCAGAACTCCCAAAGGTCTGCACTGAACACCGTTCCTTGCCACTAACACTACTGCTGCCTCGAGGATTCCTCAGCTGAGCAGCCACACTACCCTGAATCCAGGTCTGTGAAGTCTGCTGATCACACTGTCTTTTGAATTTAATGAGTTTACAGCAAACAAAAAAATTAATCCGTCTTTCATATACACTGTTTCATGAGCAACAATCAGCATACCATTTAGGTATCCAGCTTCCTTCCTACTTTTCACTAAAACACAAGCCCCTAATCATTAATCAACCCACAGGATAGTGGGGGATCTGTATTTCCCTAACCTGATACTTGGACAGCATTTATTTACTTCTAGATCTTTAGAAAGTTGTCTTATCTCCAAATCTGCCTTGTGGCACCATTACCTTCCTCCTCAAGGTAATCATCTGTCAACATCCCATCCTTATCAGGAGGACTGAGAAGCAGTTGAGATTTTATCCTTTTTGCAAGTTAAGACATTAGCCTGATGCTGGCAGAAAAATGAGCTCCGGGTGTTGCAGACAAAAGACTTTGTCATAGCAGTTACCAAAGTATTAAGATGTTCTGGTTCCCACAACCCAGTTCCCACAGGGCCATACAAATAACCAGATGATATCTTTACAGTGAGTTGCATGCAACTCAGGGCTCCTCTCCTGTCTTTCATGAAGGCCTTTGCTCTAAAGGAGATTACCTTTGATCCTCCTAAGTGCTGAGCAAACCTGCCTTTGCTCTGATGGGAAACACTGGCTGTTTCTCCATCTTCCCTATTTATCTCTAAAACTGTTATAGTCTGAAGGCAATCAGTACCTCTCCCTGTGAGATATACAGAAACACAAGTAGGCACTGTCTAATGAATCTTTAAGTAAAAAAGTAGACTTTGTTATTTACTGACAGACAGTTGCATCAGTTGGTGACAATGTATCTCCCTGAACACTTCTCAGTGCCTGCACTCCTTTCTCCTTATAACTTATAACTCATCTCATTTCCTGCAGGGTAACTGTATCTCGTGTGAGGCCAGCATTTATGCCAATCATCAGCTACACAATGGCAATTTAATAGCAAAGAATGAGGATAATTAAAGATTTCTGGTTGGATGGTCAGGTAAGCAACTTGGTACCTATCTAAAAGGAATGATTCTCCTGTCTATCTTTAACATATTACCTGGAACTTTGAGATTGAAAAACACATGCCGGGCAGTGGTGGCGCTCGCCTTTATCCCAGCACTTGGGAGGCAGAGGCAGGGGATTTCTGAGTTCGAGGCCAGCCTGGTCTACCGAGTGAGTTCCAGGACAGCCGGACTACACAGAGAAACCCTGTCTCGAAAAACCAAAAAAAAAAAAACCTAAAAAAAGAGAGAGAGAGAGAGAGAGAGAGAGAGAGAGAGAGAGAGAGAGAGAGAGAGAGAGATTGAAAAACATTTAAAAGAATATTGGCAACATTCAGGGCCAAAAAAAAAAAAAAAAACTTTTAAAAATTAGCAAAACTAGCTGGCCAGCGGTGGTATACCGCTGCAGTCACCACGCTGAAGTCGAGGCAGCCGTCTCTCCGAGTTCGTCCAGCTGTGCTTGCTCACAGGAAAAAGAAAAAAAAACTTTGCGGCAGTGGTGGCACATGCTTTAATCCAGCACTTGGGAGGCAGAGGCAGGTGGATCTAGTTCGGGCCGCGTGGTCTATAGGTGATTCCAGGACACAGGGCTACTGTCTCGAAAAACAAAAAAAAAAAAAAAAAAAAAAAAATTAGCAAAACTTGGGGCTGGAGAGATGGCTCAGAGGTTGCTTTAATTCCCAGCAACCACATGGCAACCCACAACTATCTGTAACTCCAAGATCTGACACTTTCACACACATATTCAGGCAAAACATCAACGCACATTACATAAATAAATAATAAATAAATAAATAGGCCAGTGGTGGTGCACTGCTGCAGTCGATGCTCTGGAGTCCAAGGCGGCCGTCTCTCCTGAGTTCGAATCCAGCCTATGCTTGCTCACAGGAAAAAACAAAAACAATAAAAAATAAATAATTTTTTTTTTAATTACCAAAACTTGCCAAGCATGGTGTGCACACTTTTTTTTTTTTAATTGGCCATACCTGAATCAGAGCAGGCTGTCTGTAGTCCAGCTACCTAAGTGCTGGAATGCCAACCACATGCCTTTAATCTTAGCACCTGAGAGGCAGAGTCAGGTGGATTCTGTGAGTTCAAGGCTAACCTAGTCTAACCAACACAAAAATAACTACTCGATCAATATTTAACATAAAAGAGACTGCTACATTTTTCTTTGAATTTAATGAGTTTACATCAAAAAAAAATTAAGTAGTCATTTTACATCTAAGGAATAAAAACCGTCTTAAAAAAAATACAAAGAGTGAAAGGATTTTTTAAGCAAGTTTACATTTCTTTCAGCTATGGTTCTGAACATTCATCTCATTGTATCATATCACAATGTGCAATTGCATTCACAGCACCTGTTACAATCATCAAACTAATTCCTAAGCATATACGCGGTCAATATTGCCTCGGAGGAATCTGATATGCCTTCTGTGAAAAGCTCCACAGAATACCTCAGCATCACACAAACAGGAATCGTCAAAGTTGCTTGGAAGTAAGTCCACATAAGAATTTAATATCTAAAAGGTGAAATGGTCTTGTATTCATGTTAGCAACATCTTTACTTTTCGTTACTAAGAAACACTGAATAGTTTTAGAGCAAAGCGGTTACCAGTCTAGGAGCTAAAACCGTACTCCTGAGGTCAAGCTGGCAGATAAATCTTTTGTAAGTAGTTCTTAAGTATTCTCCCTCCCATCCCGAATTCTGTATTGTTTCTTACAAAACTTTGGTCAAGAGTAGAAATATATCCAGGCAGATGTATATGCCATACAATAAATAGCAAGAACAGTAAAGCCCAACTAATGACCTTAGGTTTTAAAAATAGAAGGCAATTAAGATGTACTCAAAGTCACATTAAGAAAAGCTTTCACTGGATTAATATTGAAACAGTCACAAAGGTTAAGAAAATACTGATATCAAAGTACAAATGACTACCATGTTAAAATAGATAAAAGCTACCATATAAGAGCCTCTTTTAAAATCAAAAAGAAAGAACGCAACACATGAGTCAGGATGAGTTTTCCTGTTCTACTCATGGAGTTTAGTCTTTGTATTTATAAGGTTGGTTATGTTGACATCCGGAGAGCAGCTTACATCTGAGGAAGTCTCATTCCAACTTCACAAGGTGGATCTTCCCCCAGGAACCTCTGGATCCTGGTCACATCGTCGTCACTGTACAATTTCAAAGTAATGTAATATTGCCATGATGTGCTGGGGCATGAAGACGTAGCCGGTGTACAGGGCCATCCCCACAACGGAAACCAGCATCGAATCTGCGCTATGGTTAAGGAAACTTATTTTTCCTAGTCTATTCGAAAACTAAATTCCAGGTTTTTTCAACAACCATCCATCTCTGGTCAAGTATGCATTCATATAGCGTGTTTCTGTATTTATCAAGTACATATAAAGATCTAATAGTGCAGAAACAGGACACTCACCATTACAACATCCTATGTGGTCTTTAGCTCATTTACCCTCGACCTACTCGTTGAACCCATTTTACCTCTACCATGCAAAGTCAGCACTATTATTCTCACTATTAGAGGTGAAAACATGAGATGGCTTAAAATTAGTATATATAGTGTTCAAACAAGAAACAAGAGCATGTTGGAGCTGGAAAGATGGCTCAGCTGTTAAGAGCACTGACTGCTTTTCCCGAAGAACTGGGTTCAATTCTCAGCACCCACATGGAAGCTCACCATAGTCTATAGCTTCAGTTCCAGGGAATCCGATGCCCTCTTCTGGACTCTATGGTGCACAGACATACACACGAATGCAAAATGTCCATACATACAAAGGGAAAAAAGAAAAACTGAAGGGGGGAAAAAAGAGTGTACAGAATATAATTATACTTCATAACTTCATAAGATCTACCAATTTAAGTAACAGCAAGAAAGGATGTATGGTCTAAGTTTTTTAAGTTTAAACTACTACATGACAGAAGGCACCAACTTTGAAAACTTAGACTCTGCCTAGTCAGCACTGGATTACACATTATCATGCATCAACATGCCTGGCTTTTTACACAGATATGAGGGATCCGAACTCAGATCCTCACCCTTGTATAGGAAGTATTTAACCACTGAGCCATTTTCTTACAGTTTGGGGGGTTTTTTGTTTGTTTGTTTTTTGCTTTTTCTTCCTTCCTTTCTTTCTTTCTTTCTTTTTTGGTTTCTTTTTTTATGAGAAGATAGGGTTTAAATAAACAATGTGCTCACTACAAACTAATATTTGTATAACAGTTCAGCTGGCAAATCTCTTAATCAAGAGCTTTTCTACGGGATGTTTATTGTAGTTATTACTCACCAGGCTGAGAAAAAAACGACTTACCAGAGCCAAACGGAAACCGTCATTAGAACCCAGAGGTCAAACTAAGACTCGGAAACCTATTCATTTACATCATGGAGCAAATGTAACCAAAAACTCTCTCACCACCTTCTAACCTTACACTGTACTCTCTCCTTGCTCTTGTTCTTTTTTTTTTTTTGGGGGGGGGGTGGGCTAGAGGGGTTTCTTTGTGTACCCGACTGTCCTGGAAACTCACAGAGATCTGTCAGCCTCTGCCTTCCAGGGCACTACCACAGTAGCATCTGATCTTATTCATCTTTAAACATCTACCCTTCTCTTCATTACTTCATTTCTTTAAAATGAGCAAACAAAGAAAATGCCCACTTACTGACTCCCCATCATTAGCAACTCACTTCCACCCATCCACTCTAACTACAGACATCCCTAGGATCCTCCCAGTGGCCTCCTAGAAAACCCAATGGCTCGCTGGGTCATTGGCTTGGTCCTTGCCACACTACCCCTCTTGTTTGAGCTGAGGTGTTTCTCTGGGGCTCTCATCTCCATCACCATCTCCTGCATTTTCCCCCGTCTATCGCTGGTATGTAGGATGACTAAGAATGGATTCTGCTTTTCTTCCAAATATCAATTTGGGGTTTGATTTGTTAGTTTGGTTTTTTGGTTTTACCTGCAGTGCCTTGGGTATGCTAGGTCACTGGCACTAAGCCCCATCCCCGGCCCATTCATTTTTGCAGTACACCTATCTGCCTACTCATCCAATGAGAGGTGTCTTTGATTCATTCTTCCCACATTCAAATTAACTAAGACTTCCTAGCTCTTCTCCAATGCATACAAATATGTCCCATATCTCATCTCTCCTTTCCTCGTCAAAGATAAATGATGGAAGCAATTTTAGTCCTTATTTGTCTTGTGTACATTTGTATATTTGGACCTACTACAGAAATAGAATAGACAGCCATCAGTTCTGGCAAAGGTAAGCAAAACTATTGAAAGTTGAAAGTCATCTGAACTTACCCTGTATAGGATAAATTCTTTTTTTTTTTTTTAAAGATTTGTTACCTGCTGAGCATGATGGCCCATGCCTTTAATTCAGGAGATAGAGGCAGGGAGATCTCTGTGAGTTCAAGGCCAGCCTGGTCTATATAGTTCTAGGACTCCTGAACCTCACAGAGAGACTCTGTCTCCAAAAAAACCAATGTCAAGAACGGTAGCAAGTGCCTATAACCCCAGCATTCGGGAGGGAGAGGAAGCTGCATCTCTGAGCTCAAGGTTACTCTGGCCCACAGAGTGAGTTCCAGGACAACCAGGGCTACACAGAGAAACCCAGACTTGAAAAACAAAAATTTGTTTTGTAGCTAGAGGCAGAGGCTGGCAGATCTCTGTGAGTTCAAGGCCAACCTGGTCTATATAGGGAACTCCAGGGCAGCCAAGACTGTACAGTGAGACCATCTCAAAATTAATTAATTAATTAATTAATAATCAGTGTTTATGTGTAGTCAAAAGAGGACACTGGATCTCTTGGCAACAGTTGTGAGCTGCCCAATGCAGGTGCTGAGAATTGAACCAGGCCCTTTAAAAAAGCACCATGTGTTCTTAACCCCTGAGCCCTCTCTTCAGTCCCTTTTTTAAAAATTTTATGTTATTCCTCTGTCTGTCTGTCTGTCTGTGTGTGTGTGTGTGTGTGTGTGTGTGTGTGTGTGTGTGACAGAGACAGACGGGGGCAGGAGAGGAGGTGAAGAGAGAAACTGGGCATGTCAGTCAAGCACATGCATGTAGAGCAACTTTGGGGAGTCAGTTTTCCTTTTCTACTGTGGGTTTCAGGGATGGAACTCGGGCTGGAGACCAGCATGGAAAGTGCTTTTTACCCCAGCCACCTTGCTGGCCCAAGTCATTTGACTTTAACTACATAGTCATAAACCGTTTTGAAATTTTAAACAAAAATTAAACCTCCATAAAATTTAATCTTTATATTCCACAAAAATAATGTTTCTGTATCCTGATCTCATTGCTTCTAATCTCCAGAATAATAAACAGCATTACAAAAAGATGTTTCTAAATTAAATTTCAAAAGTAACTCCAAAAGCACCCTAAAATCTTCAATAATAAGAAAATACTTAAAATAGACTTTATTACATATTGACACACTAAGCAAAAAAATATAACAGTCTAGGACTTCTGCAATCACCTTTTATTTGTTTTTGTGCTGGGATTAAAGGTGTGCTGCACCATGCCCAGCACAAAAGTTGGCACTTTTGATCTGTAGTTTCTTGGGGACCAGCAAGATGATCAATAGATACTTGCCATTAAGTCTGACCACCTAAGGTTTATCCCCAGGGGGTAAAAGAGAACCGACCCCAAAACCCATCTATCCTCTGATCTACACACACAAAGTACATATAATTTAAAACAAAAACAAACAAACAAAAAAACACTAGAAATAGGGTCTTATTTAACCCAGACTGGCCTTGCTCTCATTTAGCCCAGGCTAGCCTTGAATCACTAGGCGAGGATGACCTTGAGCTCCTAGTCTTCTTGTCTCTACCTCCCAAATGCTGGATTATAAGGCAAGAACTACCACACCCAACTACTTTTGATAGGTGACTTTAAGATCTACGGAACCTTAGCCATGAAGTTCCCACAGCTCCAGTGTGTTGAACTGAGTTAGATATTCCCTGGAGAGGGGGAACACACTTGGTAACATTTAAACTGGCAGATCCTTCCTTTTACGCTAGTTTGGATGGTTGGTTTGGTTTAGTTTGGTCTCAGTTTAACCTGGTTTTTGTTTGTTTGCTTGTTTGTCCATTTGTTTTGAGTCAGTGACCTCAGACTCTCCATCCCTCTGCCTCAGCCTCCAAGGTGCTAGCACTATGAGTATATCAGCACACCTGACTCAAAGTGTTAGCTTCTACCAACACTTCAGGCACTGGTTTTATTGAGACAGCTGTAAGGCTGGGAAACACATGACTTCATCTCCTTAATGGGTCCTTACAAACAAAGGTAAATATGTACCATGTAGAGAGAATTGGCTATAATTTCCTATCTGGTGCTTAAATGGATCTCTCAGTCTGTCCCAATCTCTCTAAGTATACATGCTTTATAGGCTAGGCAAACAGTACAGCACGCAAATCAATACCCACCAATCATGAAGATCCAACTGCAGATCCCCAGAACTCACATAAAGCTAGGTACAGTGGCACAGGTCTGTAATCTCAGGCTCCTCCATCAAGATGGGAGGCACAGACAGGAGACTCCCAGGAGGCTTGCAGGCCAGTTAGACTATCTTACATGGAGGCTAACAAGACACCCTGTGTCAAAAGTAGAAGGCAGGGGCTAACATATGAGGTTGTTCTCTGACCTCCACAAGTGTGCCATGGCATGTGGGCATCTTGCACACGTGAACACACACATAGTTTAAAAATGACAATAAAGCACACTTGACACTGTGGAGTACAGTGAGTCCCAGAAACACCATGTCCCCATAGCATAGCCCTGCCATCCTTACCCGTGTCAAAAACTCTACTATAAAATGTAGACACATCACCTATCTGAGAGCCGATATGAGAATGAGGAGTCCAATCTGCTTTACAGAATCACTAAATCCGTTCTTCAAGGGTTGAACGTTTGCCACCCCAACTCAGACCTGTCTGCACTTCCCACAGCTATCCTGCTACCTAAGTGGTATGATTTATACTATAATCTTGGGGTGCCACTGACCTTCTGGCCTGGGGTTCTACCAGAGAGAGAGAGAGAGAGAGAGACATTCCTCTTTCTTCATTAATATTTTAGGATCCCACTTATTTAGGAGGACGTTTAGTCTCAATCATCCTTCAAGTCATCTATTGGAGACACATCAAAGGAAAAAAATGTAAATCTATCTGATTATATCAGACACACAAACGAGACTGGTAATATACAAAGAATCTTTCTACTTATCTCTCCGTTATAGTTGCTTTTTTAAGTTCTTGTTATACACTAGTCAGATTTATAGAGGGGTCTCCTCTGACTGGGATATAACCCCCAAAAACTAAAAACCTAAAAACGGAGAGCTGGTCTCTGCCACTGAGTTTTAAGTGTTGTGAGCAGGACCAGGCCTTGCTCCAGGCTGGAGGAAACCATATGCTAGAGCTGCCCCATAAATCACTCCAGTACCAGTAGCCATGTGCCAAGAAGCATACAGGCCCTGAAGATAAATGTTTATACAAAGGCCGAATGATAAACAGGTTCTTTATAGCCAAGATGTAACAAGAATTGTAACATGGTATCATACTCATGAATAAATGCAGAGCAGCTGGTCTATCTCTGTGAGTTAAAGGCCAGTCTGGTCTACATAGCAAGTTCCAGGACAGCCAAGGCTATACAGTGAGACTCTGTCTCAAAAAAAAAAAAAAAAAAAAAAAAAAAAAAAAAAAATCCAGAGGGATGTAAAACTATATATTTATAGGTATTTAGCTGTTCCTTTAAAAGAGATCCCCAACTATTCATGAGCTGATAAGTGCTCATCTAGAGAAGAAATAAATAAACAAACAAGCTAATCCCAGCACTTATTCCAGCAACTAAAAAAAAAAAAATCCTAAAACAAAGGCAGGAAATGGTTTAAAGACAAGCACCATTCATCAGAATCTATACAAACAACTAACACTGCCTGCCCCAAACAATAACACCACCCTCGCCATTCACGAGACTTGGAAAACTGGAAAGCAGATGCTCTAGCAAGTTGGGGTCTCTATTCCAGGGGGAAAGCTCACTCTGCTTTGACGCTGCCCGGCACACTCAGGGCTTCAAGTCTCTGATCACACTGCCCACATCAAAAGCTTTTTAAACCAATCCAATCCCTGGCTGTCCTGGAACTTCCTCTGTTGACCAAGTTTGTGTGTGTGCCCTAGTGCGTGTGCAGAGAACAACTACTGTCGGGGATGGACGCTCGCCCTTTACCAAGTCGGTTTCAGGAATCTGATTCCGGCATCGGGCTTAGCAGAATGCTCCTTTACTCACCGAGTGCTTAGCAGCAAGCACCTTCACCTACCTCCCCAGCAGCGTGTGTATTTTGTTGTTTGTAGTCATTTCTCCCGAGACCGACCTACCTACCTTCCTTCCTGCCTGCCTCTTTTTGGGGGTGAAGCAGCTCGGATCACCCTGGAACTGGAGTTACAGACAGGTGTGAGCCATCTTGTGGGTGCTAAAAACTGAACCTTTGTCCTTGTGAGAGTAGCAGGTGCTCTGAACTGCCACACCATCTCTCCAGCCCCACAACTGTTAGGGAAGCTAGACTGAGGGCAAAGACCAACAACCTTCAGCAGGAAACATCTCTCAGATCAGCTGCTGCAAAGGCAGAAGTCCCTTGGATTCTATTTTAAGAAAATTAGAAATTAGCATCTACAGCAGAACAGCTCCCAGAGACAGTTCTCCAGGCTGGCCCAGCTCTCAGCTGATGCTGATAGCACACTGTATCACAGGAAGGATCTGTGGCAGCCTTAGATCCCTGCCACAGCCAATATTTCCACTGATCACCATCCATGCATTTCTAATGAGCCCTAGGCAGGCTCCAGCCACACTGAGCTGCCTACCTGTGCTAATCAAGTTGTCCCCCAAGATGACAATGATTGTTTCTGTTAGGGTTTTTTTTTTTTTTGTTTGTTTTTTTCGAGACAGGGTTTCTCTGTGTAGCCCGGGCTGTCCTGGAACTCACTCTGTAGACCAGGCTGGCCTCGAACTCAGAAATCCGCCTGCCTCTGCCTCCCAAGTGCTGGGATTAAAGGCGTGTGCCACCACCGCCCGGCTACTGTTAGGGCTTAATAAGATTGAACAGGTTTACAGTAGCCTGTAAAATAATGTTTTCCCACGAAACCCTATTATTTGGGGATTGTTCAGAACACACATAATGCATGCTGGCTAAAGTTTATGAGTGAAACTTCTATTTAGAACTATTGATCATAAATTGTCTTTCAAACACATCAAGTATTTCCAACAAATACTCTGTCTGGTAGCTCTGAAATTCAGCTTTTAATTATTAAATATGAACACCTCTATTCTTAAAAAAAAAAAAAAAAAAAAAAAAAGCCAGGATGTAGTGGTGCATGCCTTTAATCCCAGCTCTCAGGAGGCAGAGGCAGTCACATCTTCAGAGCTCAAGGCTAGCCTGGTCTACAGAGGAAGTTTTGTTTTTTGGTTTTTGGTTTTTTTTTTTAGGTTTTTCGAGACAGGGTTTCTCTGTGTAGCCATGGCTGTCCTGGAACTCACTCTGTAGACCAGGCTGGCCTCGAACTCAGAAATCCACCTTCCTCTGCCTCCCAAGTGCTGGGATTAAAGGCGTGTGCCACCACCGCCCGGCCCTACAGAGAAAGTTCTAGGACAGCCAGAGCTATACAGAGAAACTCTGTATTGAAAAGCCAGAAGAAAAAAAAAATTGGCCCAGGTGTGGTGACATGTCTTTCTTTAATCCCAGCACTCAGGAAGCAGAGGTAGGTGGATCTCTGACTTTGAAGCTATGCAATGAGTCCCAGGCCAGCCAGGGTTATATGGTGAAACCCTGTCTCTACAAAATAAGGAAAAAAAAAAAAGAATGAATCTTAGTTTCTCTCAGACAAGCCACAAACATCACAGCACTCAAGGGTTAACAAGGTCCTCAGCCATTGCTGCTAGCGAATGACTGGTATCACAGGCTGAAGCACTGTGGAACACAGATGAGAGGTCAGTTCTGCCTAGAACTTTCCCAGACCTTAACCATTGTCTTCATTATCTTACACAGGAGTATAGCTAGTAGGTATTCTAACACTCTCAATACAAAGGCAGTACAAAACAAACCAAAGCTTAGGAACTAGGGTGAGGAGACAATCTCCCAGGAAGTTAAGATAGTTAAGACGATCAGAGATCTTTCCCTGGGCCACCAGGTCTTGCCATTCCCGCACTCACACTCTCTCATCTTCCTCAATCTCATAACTGTACATTTCCTAGGGACACAAAGAACCTGTAACACAGCAAAAGAAGGGATAATAACTAACCTGGGTGATGCTTTCATTCAGATAACAGACATCTGGCACAGCACCAAGCCCTGTCTCCAAAAGGATACATGAGTATTTATATCAACACATATTTTTGTTGTTGTTGTTTTGGTTTGGTTCTGTGTTTTCTGAGGGACAGGGTTTCATGAAGCCAAGGCTGTCCTCAAACTCACATGTAGCTGAAGCTAGCCCTTAACTTCTGGTGCTCCTGAAGCTACCTCCCCAAGTACTAGTTACAGGCTTGCATGTACCACCACACCTAGCCATGCACACAATTATTTGAACAGGGAAAAAAAAAAAAAAAAAAGAGTTTTTTTCTGATAGCAATTAAAAGTGATTTTTTCCCCCTTTGGAGACAGGGTTTCTCTGTGTAGCCCTGGTTCCTTCCTGGAACTCACTCTGTAGACAAAGCTGTCTTTGAACTCAAGAGTTCCACCTGCTTCTGCCTCCAGAGTGCTGGTTTTAAACATGTGGGCCACTACTGTCTGGCCCCAGGTCACTATTTCTATTACAATATAGCCAGAAAAATCTTAACACTGTTGCCACTGTAGCATTTATCCACGTGCCAACAAATGTTTCAAAGCTTACAGGTCTACACTAAGCTCTACCACTACCCTAACTTAAAAGAGTTTCATTTTGCCCCAACACTGTTTCTTTGCCTGCCTTCCTGCCTGCCTGCCTTCTTTCCTTCCTCTTCCTTTGAGTTTTGCTATGTAACCCTAGCTTGCCTGGTACTAACTATATATTATGTAGCAGCCCAGGCTGCCGTGAACTCCCAGCAACTCTCTTGTATCACTTTCTGAGCATGGTAATTAGTCATGAACCATCACACATGGCTTTCATTATTACTATTTTATGAGGCTTTGTCAACATTAATTGTAGTAAGACAATTTTCAGTCAAGATTAACCGCTACCCAGCCTGGTCTTCAGAGTGAGTTCCAGGACAGCCTGGCAGAGGTACACAGAGAAACACTGTTTCGGATTAATTAATTAATTAGTTAATTAATTAAAAGATTACCTGCTACTATTGAGAAGTTCCAATTAGGCATGAACTTAAATATATATTTTACCTGACCTACAAAATGCAAAGATCAAACTGAAGCTACAAATATACGATACGGGGAAACCAGCAGGCTCTCCATTCAGAAGCCCCAAATATGTATTCTGGTTATTAAACTGTAGGTTAGGAAAGAAATGTTCACAGTAATAAATAGTCTTCCAAGTCGCTAAATTTTTCAAGAGTCAGCTCCAAACAACCTCCTGCTATTTCCACACCAGCACCTTTGATAAAGCTCGCAAAGAAGCTCTACCTCAGTCATAAGAACGCATTCGTGAAGTTGTTCCTAACAAAGCTAAACCACAACGGGAAGCTGAGCCTGGATGAAATAAACATGTGATTTAAAATATTCTTTTTATATTAAAGAGAGGAGAAGAGGAGAGTAAAAAGAATGGATTGTTAGTATTTAGTCTACCCAGAAATCAGAGGATAGCGGCATAGACATTGGGTGAAAACAAGCATTACACTTCACAACCTTGAGCTATTCGCTGGGGCTGTTAAAATTAAGCGAGGTAAGACACACACAAAGTGCTCAGCAAAGTCATCACTCAACAATTCTTAACCGTTTATAAACTATACAGCAAAGCACAGTTTGAAATCCCATCCACAAAGTCTTTTCTGGGCACAGCTTGTACCTATGATGCAAAGAAGTCATAAATAAAACACACTTTTTAAACTGCCATCTTGAAGACCAAAAGGCCTTTCAGTAACTTACAAACTGCTTTTCAAAACTGTGTGGGAGTGTCACGACCACGTACTCACAACCTGGTAAACTGGTTAGAGTTCTATCGCTCCAAATCAGGAATAGCTAAGGGTTAAAGACGCCCAAGCCCGGAGCGATTTGCTTCACCAGCAGCAACCCTGCCTCATACAAGAAAACTGAAGGAAAGGCAGGCGCGGCCGAAGCGGGACAAGGAAGCACCAGAAGAGACGTCGCCCTCCCGACTGCTTGCAGAAATCAGGATGCCTCCACCTTGGGCAGGGGAATTGCGTCCAGGACCCGGATCTCCCGGTTCCACCTCCCTTAGCCCCAAGACACCCCCCACCCACCCAACCCGGCGCGCGCACCCCTCCACGCCCCGGCCAGGCCAGGACACACAGGATACTGAACACGGTTCGCTCCCAGGGCTCCAGCATGTAGAGCGCAGTGACCAGCAGGTACTGGTAGTAGAACCAGGACATCTGTTTCCATGCTCGCGCCAGCGCCATGCCCGCCATGCGCCTCCCGCGATGCAGCAGCGTCAGGCGGGCCCACGGCCCGCTCACCTCCTAAAGCCCCAGGCCTTGGGGCCCGCCCGCCACTACCCTGCGCCCATTGGTCCTGCCGAGCCTGCGCGTCACCGTGTACGCCCAGCCCCGCGCGCACACCGAGCGGCCACCGCCGGCTCCGCCTGGCTGCGCTTATTGGCCAGGCGGCCACTTCGCGTGCTCCCGTCCCGCCCCGCGCCTCGCCCGGAGCGCGCTCCCCAGCCCTGGGAAACGGTCTGGATTTAAGTGCTGGCTCTGCATCCCCACGCGCACGCATGGCAGTTGCAAGACCGGCTTCATTTCCCCCTGGTGTCCATGCGCGGACGTGCCCTTAAGAGGCCGAATCCTTCAGACCAACCCAGAAGGGTTCCTCTAGAAACCAGTGTGTGTAATATCTCTCCTACTTCAGGAATCCCTCTAGGCCAGGAGATTATAGAGTGGGTGAGAATGCAGCCAAAGAGTCAGGCATGCAAATAAACAGTGCTCTGTGCAAGAGGAAAAGAGGGGTCAAAGAGAATGCAGATGCCAAATGACACCCAGCCAAAGGGATGTTGAAAACTGTAATGTGTAAGTGATGTGTTCATCAGCTCTTCCCTTTCCCCAAGCACAGACATGAAAGCGCACCTATCTAACCCCCCCCACACACACACACATACACTAGTATTCCTTAATCTAAAGACAAAAGAATTGGCCATACACAGTCGCCAATATTTCGATGACTGCATTTAGGAAACAACCATGTAGGCCAGGATCAAGAGAAGTGAGTGCATTTGATCTAGTGGGTTCTAAAGACAACTTGAGGTCAGCATGTGATCTGTCTCCTAAAGATGCACTCCTATGATTTTTCGACCTGCAGCACTAACCTGAATTCCGTTCCTCTAAAGCCCATGCGCTGTCTGCTTGTAAAATGACACAATTAAATGGCCTGCAACGTACGAATCTAAAAGTTTCGAGCCTACTGCTTTAAGCCTTAAAACTTTCAAGGTTGACAGATATTAACTTAAATTTCTTATGCTCCTTAGGAGCAAAGACCTTACAAACAACAGTAGATTTGAGATCTGCTTTCACAAAGGGCCTAGTCTACTAGAGAAGGCAGACAAGTAGAAAAGGTTATCTGGTCAGGCGGTGGTGGCACACACCTTTAATCCCAGCACTTGGGAGGCAGAGGCAGGCGGATTTCTGAGTTCAAGGCCAACCTGGTCTACAGAGTGAGTTCCAGGACAGCCCGGGCTACACAGAGAAACCCTGTCTCGAAAAACCAAAAAAAAAAGGTTATCTGTGTTCTGTGTGAGTACTGGATTGGAAGAGTAAAGGTTTCTGGGAAACAGTACTTGAGCTGACTGCTGGAGAAGTGCTAATGGAAATATGAATGGATTAGAGATAAGAGGGTGGCAGATGTTCTAAGCACAAGATAAACAGCATCCCTACATGAAAGTCTGTGTTTGGTACCAGGGCCAAGAATCCCACTAGTCCAGTGATTAAGCCAAAGCCCTTGCTCATTCTCAGACCTTTAGTTGGTTCTGATTTTGGTTTTTGGAGACTGTGTGTTCTAGTTTGTTTGTTTGGCTATTGTAGGAAAAAACTATGACAAAAAAAATAAAATTGGGTTGGAGTTTTATTTCATCTTGTAGGTTACAGAACATCATTGAGGAAAGCCAAGGCAGGAGATTGAAGCAAAAGCCACAGAGGAAGACTGCTTAGTAGCATGCTCTCTCTGGCTTGCTTAGCTTGCTTTCTTAAACAGCCCAAGCCCACTTGCCAAGCAATGGCCCTGCCCATAGTAGGGAGAACACTTCCGCCACAGACCAATCTGATGTCACAGTTCCTCGGCCGAGGTTCCCTCTTCCCAAATGATTCCAGTTTCTGTGGAAGTGAAAAAACAAAAACAAAAAAATAACCTAACCAATATACAGGGCCTCACTATGTAGCCTAGGCTGGCCTCAAACTCACAGTAATTCACCTTTCTTGGACCCCTGAGTGCTATGATTACAGATATGTACCAACCACACAGAGCCTGGACTCATCTTTCAGATACATGATGGTAAGAAATAAGCTCAAAAACCAAACTGGATCTGAGCTGAAAGTTTCTTTCTTGTCCCACCCCCTCAATCCCCCGCTTCAAGACAGGGTTTCTTTGTGTGGCCTTGGCTGTCCTAAAACTTGATCTGTAGACCAGGCCAATATCAACCAGGCTAACCTCAAACTCACAGAGTGCCAGATTTTTTTTTTTTTTTTTCTTTTTTTTTTTTTTTTTGGAAAATTAAGAGTTTTTATTCTATGCAATAAAAACATATTAATTTTCTTTCTTTACTTATTGGTTTTCTTTCGAGACAGGGTTTACTCTGTATAGCCCGGGCTGACCTGGAACTCACTCTGTAGACCAGGCTGGCCTCGAATCAGAAATCCACCTGCCTCTGCCTCCCGAGTGCTGGGATTAAAGGCGTGCGCCACCACTGCCTGGCATACCGAGTTCTACCTTTTGCGTAAGAACTAGAATGGAGACTGTCCGCGCATGCGCATGCAGTGGTGACCCATTCTGTTTGATGGCGTATACAGACTGTGAAGGGACTTACACACTGGTGACAGGTGCGTGTGGTTTTGTGAAGTTTTTACACTGATGACCGTTACATGTGGGTGTGCCCTCTGGTCTCCCAGGCCCAGAGCTGCTCTCACAGCAGTGGCAGAGCTATGAATAATTGCATTTTCAAAGAAGCTTCCAGGCTTTACTAGATGAAGTGATTCCTAGACATAAATCATGTGTAGAGCTGTTTGTACATAAGTGATTGTTGATGTCCTAGTAGCATTTTATAGTAGGAACAGAGAGATTTACAAATCTTTCTCAAATTAAGAAATTATGTACCAGCCGGGGGTGGTGGCGCACGCCTTTAATCCCAGCACTTGGGAGGCAGAGGCAGGCGGATTTCTGAGTTCGAGGCCAGCCTGGTCTACAGAGTGAGTTCCAGGACAGCCAGGGCTACACAGAGAAACCCTGTCTCGAAAAACAAAACAAACAAAACTCGGTATGATCTTCTACTATCAAGGCTCAAAACTTTAACAGAAATGCATTCAACGGGCAGAGCTACAGAAAAACGAACTGAATGTCAAAGGTTAACCACCTTTATCCTTTCTAGTTTGACAAGTTTAAGGCATTGAGACCTAACTAGTTTCTTGTGCCTAATTCCAAAGACAACTCCATCTTCTATCTTAATTCTCAGAGATGTCTCCTGATCGTTTCACACTGCGATGATGGATGACATCGCTTCGTCCAACTTCAGCCATTTGTTCTTCCCAAGACTTCATCTCATTGTCATAACGAATTCTATCATCTTTAGTAAGGTAAATATACGCCTGCTTTTCATCATGAGATAGATTTTTCCAAGCCTGATTTACAATCTTCAATTTTCCCTGAGCCGACTCATCCTTAGCCTCCTGGAAGCTTTCAGATACGTAAATGTTGTATGCTGACCAAGGTCTTTTTGATTTTCCAAGCAAAATTAATTCTCTCCATTTTATTAGTGCTTTCTTTTTTAAATGTTTCTGCCGGGCTTCCTTCCCAAAACCCATCAGTTAACTTGGAGTTAGCTGTTCTTTATACATGCTCACAGCTTCTTTGTATGCTTTCCATTCAGCTTTAAAATCCATTCAGCTTTAAAAATTTCATAACGCCTTTTTTTTTTGCTTCCGGTAGCTCCCTCCACAGGCTACAATTTTTCTAACCAGTTCTGAAAGTTTTGCATCTGGGTGTTTACCTTTAAATTTGGGTAGCTCTTCTGTAGAAAATCGAAGGTATGAACTTGTAGGTTTCTTTGGATAATTACCCAAGCTGGAAAAACAGGATACAAATAAGACTGATAGGCGAGGGTATCTGGCCTCCGCAGCCCGCGCACATCTCGACCCCAGTGCGCCCCAGTGCTCTTAGGACGCCCCACATTCCCCGGAATAGCGCCATGCTCGGGCCGGAGCCATCCAGCTCGTCTTACGCAACAAGGTGCCTACACACAGCCAAAATAGCAGAGTGGGGTCTCCGGGGACTTGTTATCATGCCCGCCACGCACGGGGCACTCAGAGTGCCAGAATTAAAGGTGTGCATCACTCCTACCTGGCTGCTGACTATCTTTCATTGTGCCAAAAGATATAAACTGCTGAGGGAGAAAATTTCCCAGTGGTCCTACACAGTTATGAACCAGGTGAGCTACTAACCTGCCAGGAAAGACAAGCTCACTGGTACAATAATGGCATGACTGTTAGGGGGGTTTAACCAACTGCCTTCTAACAAGATTTTAGGCCTGCTCCACAAGAGAAAATTCTGATACTGTAAATCTGGCCAAAAGCCCATGGCTGGAGAGGTCATACGCCCAAGGAAGCAATCTATTGCTGTCGTGTGCTAAATAGGCTTCTAGTTAAACTGGCTTTAAATAATTACATTCATACCCAGCCTTGATCAGAGAAACCTTGGTTTACAGGAATTGTGATTAAAGCAAAGATTCATAACTAATCAAAGTGCTAAGAATACGTTGAGTGTTCAACTTTAAATAAAACATCTATATCAGCCAGGCAGTGGTGGCACACGCCTTTAATCCCAGCACTTGGGAGGCAGAGGCAGGTGGATTTCTGAGTTCGAGGCCAGCCTGGTCTACAGAGTGAGTTCCAGGACAGCCAGGGCTACACAGAGAAACCCTGTCTCGAAAACACCCCCAAAAAAAAAAAAAAAAAAACATCTATATCACCCACTCCAAGACTTTGGAACGTTGCAGAAGGGAGAGAAATAAAGTAAGAGCCAGAGCCAGAGGATAAGAGAATGGTGTGGAACACTGTCTTCTGGAACTTCTTGTTCAAACCACCACAAGTAGGTAGAACCTAGTGAGAAGTCTGGGGCATGTCTTGGAAGAGGTACTAAACCCTGGCACTCTCTTTCTCTCTCCCCCACCCTTCCACCCTTCCTTCCTCCCTCCCTTTCTTCCCCCCACCCCATCATCCTCCCTCAGGGGAACAGTTTGCTACATTGTTACAGGTCCAAAGCAACAAAGCCCATGGACTGAAAACTCCAAAACCTTGAGCCAAAATAAGTATCCCCCTCCTTTCATATGGACTGTCTCAGGTATTTTATCACTGAATCAGAAAACAAATACAATTAGTCTTCACATGGATATTTACGATTTTGAATATTAAAGAATACTGTCAAATTTCTGAGAGTTACCAATGTTATTCAATTCCCAGTAGGAATTAGAAGGGAGTTGTCTATTGTCAAGAGGTCTCTCCCATGCCTGCCATACATGAGCCTCACACCTCATCTTCCTTCTTTGTCCCCTAGCCCAGGCCTTTCTCCCTGATGCTGTAGTGAATCTTCTAAGTCATCCCACGACTTACATTGCCTTCACAGGATAAGCATGCTAAAGGCTCTGGTCTCTCCCCCAGGTACCTGGAATTATGACTGTCTGTAGCATGAACTCTTTTCCCTTCCCTTGTACTTCCATTAAAAATATAAATAAATAAAAGAACCAAAAATAAAAACCCATGTCTATCTTAGGAAGTGTTCTTGTCTCTCTCCCTACTCCTGTTCTACTTATTGGATTCCAGCTTATCTATCAAGGATCAACCCATTGGCAAAGGACACAGATTCCAGAACAGCCCTACCCTGGAGTTCCTGCTGCATGCACTGGCACTGTCTACCAAGGAGGTTGCACCTATCTTTCAATGAGCTCATGGAGAACGAGTCCTGGTCTGGTTCATTTTTATACATCTGGCAGTGCCTGAGACAAAGTGAACTGGACCATGGCTCAGCAGGTAAAGGTGCTTGTTACCAAGCCTGATGACATCATGCATTTGACCCCAGAGACCCACCTGCTGGTAATAGAGAATTGATTCCTGAAAGCTCTTCTCTGTGCAAGCACTTGTCCATCTAAGTGTGTGTGTGTGTGCGCGTGCAAATGTGATTTAAAAAAAAAAAAAAAAACATTTTTGCCAGGCAGTGGTGGCGCACACCTTTAATCCAGCACTTGGGAGGCAGAGGCAGGCGGATTTCTGAGTTGAGGCCAGCCTGGTCTACAGAGTGAGTTCTAGGACAGCCAGGGCTACACAGAGAAACCCTGTCTCGAAAATCAAAAAAAAAAAATTTTTTTTTAAAGAGTTGGGCATGGTGGGGCACCACTTTAATCCCAGTACTTGGGCCAGCCTGGTCTACATATTGAAAGGTAAAAAAATTATAGAAATTATATATAAGTTCATTTAGATTTTCCTTCAACCGGCATGAGAATTCTCTCTGAAACAGGCTACCTGGCTGATTACAAAAGGAGAACATGTGAGTTAGCTAGGCGGAACAAGGAACCTGGTGGTGACCACAATAGCCGGGCATCGAGAACCTGGTGGTGACCATAGCAACTGGACAAGACCACAATAGCAGGGCAGGACTGCGTTTCTAAAAAGAATAAGTGTACAGAGTGTTTCACATGGCTCTGCCTTAAAGAATAAGTGTACAGAGTGTTTCACATGGCCCTGACTCACCTAGGTTGGGTTCCTTTAGAAAGTTCCGCTATTCTTATGTTATGTCTCCTTGACAACCCTCGCTCCCCATCCCCATCCCTGGTCAGTGATTTTCCCCTTTAAATTTTCCCTTCAAACCAGCAGCCAGTGTCAATTCTAGCTCCTGCATGGGCAAACGAATTGACCAGCAGCTGGCTGTTTTCCCAAATAAACCTCTGCACTTTGCATCCAATTCCAGTGTCTTCTGAGAGATACTGGGTGGTCGTGTTATCCCGAGACTTGAGTGAGGATCTCCCCTGAGTGGGGGGGTCTTCAATATCGAGTTTCAGGACAGCCAGAGCTACATGATAGAACAGTCTCAAAAAATAAAATAAATATAAAGGGATTAAGTGCTCCAAGAACTGGGTATGGGTTATGTTTGTTTTTTGTTTTTTTGTTTTGTTCTGTTTTTATGTAGTACTGATGATCGAACTCAGTACCTCACACTAGCCCAAATCTATACCACTGAGCCACAACACATTCCCCCAATATCTTTTTAAATTTTGGTTATTTTTACTTTTTTGTTTGATTGTCTGATTACTTTCAGACAAAACCTCACAAAACTTGCCAAGCTGGCCTTGAATTCACACTGTAGTCCAGACTGACCCAGAGTTTGACCTATTACTCCCTCAGTCCCCAAGATAGCTGTGATCAGACCCAGTGGCTACCAGACCCAGCTTCTAAGAATGGGTTAGCAAGAATAGCATCAGAAAAATGTCTGTTTTTAGGGTTATTAAACACCACACCAACCATATATGGTGGCACACACCTCTCATCCCAGTACTAAAGAGACTGAGACAGGAGGATCACTTGAATCCAGGTTGGAGAACCCTGAATCACATGCAGAGATCCCATCTTAGAAAAGGAGCAGTTTCCCAAAGTCATTGCTATTAAAATAAAACTTATTATTCTAACCATACCTCTCAACCTTGCCCACTGTAAATAATGAAATGCAAGAAACGAAAAAAAAAATGAGATGCATATTTTAGGGTGTTTTTATGAATATTTGTTTTTTTTTTTTTTTTTTTTACCTGTGGGAATGTCTCTGTACCATGTGTATGCCTGGTATCTGCAGAGGCCACACAGGTCATTGGATTGCCTGGGACTGGAGTTACAGACACATGAGCTGCTGTGGAGGTTCTGGGATGTGAGGCCTCTGCAAGAACAGCAAGTGCTCTTAACAGCCGAGCCAACTTTCCAGGCCCAGGTGTACATATTTTAATGTGCTATATTATGCTTACACTGAATGTTACAGAAAAAAAGGTTACATTTTATAATAGAGAGATAGCAACTGGAGAGAAAGTTTGGTGGCTAAGAGCACTTGTTGCTCTTGCAGAGAACCCAGATTTGGTCCAAAGTGACCACACTAGGAATCACAACTCCAATTCCAAAGGATCAGATGCCTTCCCTTACAAGGCATGCATATGTGTGGTGCCAGGACATACATGCAGACAAAACACTCATACACATACAAATAAATAAAATCTTTATTAAAAGTACAAAATAAAACTATAAAAGTGTCAGCAAACTGATTCCCTGAATTAAAAGAATGAATTTATGCCTAAGCAATAGCCATAGCTGATTCCGCCAGAATTATTTCTCATCCTCATGGTCTTAGGACAAGTCTAGAGATCAGAAGATTTGAAAATCAGATGAAGCCGGGCGGTGGTGGCGCACGCCTTTAATCCCAGCACTTGGGAGGCAGAGGCAGGCGGATTTCTGAGTTCGAGGCCAGCCTGGTCTACCGAGCGAGTTCCAGGACAGCCAGAGCTACACAGAGAAACCCTGTCTCGAAAAAACAAAAAAAAAAAAACAAACAAAAAAAAAAAAAAAAAAAAAAGAAAATCAGATGAGTAGCAAGGAGTTGTTTTTGAAAAGTTTCTGATTTTCTGGTATCATTTCAAGTACTTGAATAGAATATGCACTCCCCTTTAAACTAAGAGTCTCACTCTTCCTTCTTTGCCTCCTCAATGGACTTCTTTTCCTGCCTCTTGTTACGCAAGTAACACCCTCTCTGACCTAAGAAGCCTCAGTCTGGGGGACACTTCCCAGATATCACTGTCCTGAAAGTGGGGCCTTGGAGAGCCTCAGATCACAGATGGGAGGCCACCCCAGCTGCCCTGAATCTCCATCCATTCCCCCACAAAGATCACTGCGTGACCTTCACTCAACAACAGACTGCTCTTAACTTTCAAGCTCATTACTTCCATGAGACTTGCAAGTAATAGAATATAGGACCCCAAGTCCAACCATTTTTTTTTTTAACTAAACAATTTTATTTAATAGCAGGGAGTCTTATAGTGATCTCATTCTTGGATTCCTTTCATTCTGGTTTCAAAGATGAAGCTACTGGAATCCAACTGGAGGTTAAGAAAGAAACAAAGTGCTTGGATAATACAGATGTTTACCAACCCTATAGTAAACCCAATGTTTACTATAGCCATCTCTTACTATTTCAGGTCCTCAGAAAAGCACTTGAGTCCAGATGTGGTAACACACACCTTTGATCCTGACACTCAGGAGACAGTGGCAGGTAAATCTCTAGTATGAGGCTAACCGAGTATATATAGCAAGGGCCAGGACAGCCAAAGTTATATAATAAGATTGTCATAAAGTTTTTTAAAACGCACTTGAATTCCGACTCATTTAGCAGTCATGTAGCCAACATTAGACACACAAAGATTATACAAGAAGGTCATTCTGCTTTCGGTGTATTAGATTCCACCATGCCGAGTCAACCAGCTGAGCAGGTACATTCATATCACAAACAAAACAGTGACAGCTCAGAGGGAGGGGATCCTTTCAAGCTCTGTGGTAACTGAAGAAGGAAATGGACCAGGGAAGGCTTCGGGAGAATGTACAGAGGTTAAGGGTGAGCGAGCGTAAACTAACCTTTGGTTAGTTTATTCCATGAGCATGAAGTAAAACCCTTGGTTTATTTGACTGTCACCTACAAATACTTGGGTGACCGTAGGGAAAACGGGTAGGAAAAGCCCCCAAGCTTAAAACCATGAGAGGGCTTGAGGACCTTGCTTTATGTGAAAATAGTGAAGTTTTATGAGGACTGTGTGCATTAGAACTAAAAGGAATATAAATCATGAGTTTAGAAAATGAGACTGGCGATGGAAAGGCCCACTAGGAAGTTATTTAAATCAGACAGTGAAGGAATACAGCTATTCTAACTGTATAGAAGTTCACCGAGATACACAGACTTTGGGTCTGGTTAATTTTGGTCAGTGATATTTATTTTATTTGCAGATCTTTTTGATGATAAAGTTATAAACAAAAAATAAATAAGTAAATCTAGTTCAGGAGTCCCAGTCTGTTCCTACACTGGAATGCCCCAAGAAGTCAGGAAACTTCTTGGAGCAGGATAACGCATCTTAGTGTTGGGGTTCAGGAATCACCACACAAACCATACAAACACAGATCTCAGTTAAGCAAGAATAGCCTATTGAATGCACACCCTATACTGGTTGCACCAGGGACATAGCTCAGAATTATCTGAATTATGACATCAAACATTTCTCAGAACAGGCTTTTTATGGAAAAAAAAAATTTTAAAAAAACAGGTTCAAACGTTTAAAAGGCAAGGAGAGAGCAATATCACATTTTGGCTTACTAGACAAAGTATTATCAGCTAAGCTTTGAGCTGATTGGTCCTGAATGAATTAAGAGGGGTAGTAAATGGGTGGTGAACATTTCAGAACATTGAAATAACAGAGCATGAGTATTATAATCATAACTTTTTGGCTTATTAATAACATTCTTCAGTGTCAGCCACAAAAACTACAGTGAGCTCATACGCAGATGCAGTTAGTGCATCCCTGTGGTCAGCTCTGACTCAAGATATTTTAGACATAATAGTTCGAATTGACCTTTGATTTGATGGGTCCTACATCAACTTTGTGGAATATCTTTTTTTTTTTTTTTTTTTTTTCGAGACAGGGTTTCTCTGTGTAGCCCGGGCTGTCCTAGAACTCACTCTGTAGACCAGGCTGGTCTCGATTCAGAAATCCATCTGCCTCCCAAGTGCTGGGATTAAAGGCGTGTGCCACCACCATCTGGCATGGAATATTTTAAGATTAACAAACCTCAAAACATACTGAGTACAATAGAGAATGTGGTTAGCATGATCCTTCTCTCAGTCAAGTAATTATTTTTCTGTGTCAATGACTGGCAGGCAGATTACAGCAACAATATGAAATAGCTGGCAGGCACGGAGCAAAATGGCTCCAGCTATGCTTTGGGGAGGAAAGGTCAGACCATAACAGCATATAAACTTGATCTTGGGAGTCCTGCAGTACAGAGGGAACTTGGGGGTCTTAAGAGATTGGCTCAGTGATTAAGAGCACTTTCTGCTCTTCCAGAGGTCCTGAGTTCAGTTCCCAACACTTATATCAGGCAGATCACTGTGAGTTACAGGATGAATTCCAGGGGATCTGACACCCTCTCCAAAGGCACATACATATATGTGGGGCATACTCACAAACACACACGTACTCCTAAACAAATAAATTTATTTTTAAAAATGAAACTCGGTTTAATCCAGTGTCCAACTTATTAGATCAAAGCACCATCACTATTATTTTTTTAACAGTTTATTTATTTATTTTACTTATGAGACACTGTAGCTGTCTTCAGACACACCAGAAGAGGGCATCCAATCTCATTACAGATGGTTGTGAGCCACCAGGTGGTTGCTGGGATTTGAACTCATGACCTCTGGAAGAGCAGTCAGTGCTCTTAACTGCTGAGCCATCTCACCAGCCCCGCAAATCACTATTATTATAGAACATCTATTAATAGTAGGCAGAACGTGAATGTAAGGCAGAGTGTAACTTGTAAAATGAGTCTTGGGTACAAAGCAATGAGTTCTGAACTAGGATGTAAGATTGAGCGACCAGTCCTAGGTGAGTTTTTGAAACCTATGATATTTCAAATACAATATTTCCCTCAGTTCAGTCATTCCCTTTATGTTCTCTATATATGTAGGCAGCCGTGTTTAAGATAGCACCTGGGACAGTTGCAAAGTCGTATAACTAGCACCTGACAATGTAGGCAGCTGGCTTCCAGCGTGGCCAGCCCAGCTAAACTGGTAAACAAGTCCTTTGTGCATGTGTTGGCCTCGTGCCCCTCCCTAGAGGGTTTATGCTAATGAGGTATTGGCAGTCTAACCTTTCCTGAGAGAACACATCACCCAGCCTGCCTTGGGCAGATATATAAGCAGCTCATTTCTGCTGCTGGGGGGTCCCCGTCCATAAGTCAAGAGTCGTTCCTGCAATAAAGTGACTGAGAAGGATCCGACCGTGTTGTGTCTTAATTGCTGGTCAAGGCAGACGCGACATATATAGATAAAGCCAAAGCTGAGAATTTAGGAGCCATTTGAGAAACTGGAAACATTAAAACCATTGTATAGGTAAGAGTGAGCAGGGTACTGGGGTACACACCTTGAATCCCAAGCAGAGGCAGGTAGATTTCTGAGTTCAATATCAGTCAGAGCTAACTAGTGAGACGTTGCCTTAAGTCCCCACTCCACCCCCCAAAAATAATAATATTCCTAGAACAAGATGAGAATGTTATAAAAATCATAATCAAAAGAAAAAAGAGCAAGGTGTGATGTCTTATACCTGTAATCCCCCACAAGAAGGAGTGCCAAGGGTTCAAGTCCAGCCTGGGCAACATTGTGACTTCTAAGTCAGTCAGGATACAAACTGAGACCTTGTTTCAATAAAGAGAAAAAGGAAAGGAGAAGAAGAAGAAATAAGAAAGAATTTCAAGTAATAAATAAACTTACAACTAATATAAGTATACTGGAATATAAAATTGGGGAACTTTCCCCCAAAACAAGCAAACAAAATAACGAGGTATAGGATGGTATCTTATCCGAGGTGGGATAAACAGACTGCTTTCTCACATAGCCCAAGTGGCCTAGAATTCAACAGGGAGGGACTTGAACTCCCAATCTTCCTGCCTCTACTCACCAGTGCTGAGATTACAGGCATGCACCATTTCACCTGGAAACAGATCTTTAATATATATTAAACATATAATTTATAAAATATATTTTTAATGGTCTCATTAGCCCAGGCCACCCTGGAACTCACAGTGTAGTGTAGGCTGGCCGAGAACTATCATTCCTCCTGCCTTAGTTTGACTCTAGAGCAGTGTTTCTCAACCTGTGGGTTATGACCCCCTTCACAGGGGTCACCTAAGACCATTGGAAAACACAGATATTTATATTACAATTCACGACAGTAGCAAAATTATAGTTATAAAGGAGCAGCAGCAATAATTTTATGGTTGGGAGTTGCCATAACATGGGAACTATAGTAAAGGGTGGCAGCACTAAGAAGGTTAAGAACCACTGCTCAAGAATATTGGGAATTCTGGCCTGTTTCCACGGTGCACCGACCTTGGGCTTTTCTTAAGGGAGCCTGCAAGCAGGAGGATAAAGTTAGAAGGCGCTACTTCAAACAAATAGATCCCAAGAAGGAATGGAGCCTAACAGGAAAGGAGTTCTAGGAAAATAAAACGCTTCTGCAACTGAAAATCCAAAGTGAGCAGAGCACCTGAGGGAGCCACTCTGTGGGTTATCTGTAAGTGACTGTTACCCCTGGTTCAAGGAGGGACAAGACAAAGATAGCTGGGATTGCTAATCTCCAGCCTGCCAAAGAAAACGCAAGCCCTACATACAAAGAGAGGCGTCTCAGAAAGGACCCCAGAGGGTGAGCCTGCACACTCACAACTCACACAGACAAATAAGTAAATGTATTCTAATAGCCCCCTCCTACAAAAATTAAACATATATCACTATAAAATTTCAAAACAAGGAGAATAAACAAATGTCCTGTCTTAGGTGAGTAGTTTTCAATACATTTCACTGGGTCTATGGATTTTTAGTTTCTTTGGAAGGTGTATATTAGTTTCTCTTATTGTTTATTCTTTTCTTCGTGTATGATAAAATTAAAACCTGATTAAACTTCCACTCCACAGTTCGGGACAGATAAATGCTGGAGTTGAGCAGCTCACTCCTTTTTCCATATTTGGAATGCTAGTCCATGGGAGAGCGGCAACTAAATTCAACGTGGGTCTTTCGTCCTCAGCTAAACCTTTCTAGAAACATTTTCTTTCTTTCTTTCAAGCCTACAGCACCCCATATTCCCAAGTGGTCTCCCATCCAAATACTGACCAGGCCTGACCCTGCTTAGCTTATGAAATCAGGGCATTCAGGGTGATATGGCTCCAGGCTAGAAGCACTTTCGTAGATTACCCAGAGATCTGTTTCCATGGTGATTCTAAGTCCAGTCATATTTACAGTGAAGATCAACCGTCACAGTTCTACCCCTTGTCAACTTGACACTCCAGCACATCATGTTTTAACTGTGCCTCATTTGGGCTGGGGAGATGCTCAGTGAGTAGACATGCTTGCTGAGAAAGCAAGAGGACCTGCTTTCGAAACTCCACCTATTTATTTACTTATTTATACATGTATACATTTATTCATCTTTATGAGTGTTTTGCCTATATGTATGTATGTACACCACATGCATGCCTGATACCCTGCAGAGATCAGAAAATGGCACTGAACTCCCTGGAACTGCAGTTACAGATGGTTATTGTATTAGTCAGGGTTCTCTGGAGAAACAGAGAAATTCCATATATATATTTCCATCTCCTGATGGAGAGTCCAAGCATCTGATAGTTGTTCGGTTCGCAAAGCTGGATATATCAGCTGATCTTCAGTATATGCTAGAATCCTAAAGAACTAGGCTCTAATGCCAGGGAAGGAATGAACTTGCCAGCAAGAGTGATGTCGGGAGCCGACTCCTAGCAAAAATTGACTATCTTCTTTGCAGCCATCTCCGGCCATCTATTTACAGGTTGATATTTTTCCACCCTGACAAGAGACTTGTTTTTCTAGCATGATGTTTTTGCAAGCAGCCTACAACAGCTGAGCACACACTGATAAACATCTTGTTTTTCTCAGACATATCCTGGACTTATTGTTTAGTGTCCCCAGCTGCAAGGCACTCATGGTAAAGTTTTTCCAGCTGCACTCCCCATCTATTGTGCTTATATACCCATGATTTTCTTTCAATGAACGAACCTTGATCAGAAAACTTTGTCTTGGCTCCATTCTTCCCATCTCTTTCCCCTCCATCCCCACTCTCTCTCTTGCAGACCCCGTTGACTGACCTGCGGGCCGGGTCAAGTGAGGACAAGCAGGCAAAGAGCAAAAGCTACCTTCTTCCACGTCCTTTATATAAGCTGCCACCAGAAGTGGCCCAGATTTAAAGTGGATCTTCCCACCTCAGAAGATCTGGGTTTAGGGTGGGTCTTTGCACTTCAAATAATTCAGGCAAGAAAAATCCCTCACAGGTATACCCAGCCACTCGGGTTTTACTTAATTCTAGATGTAGTCAAATTGACAACCAAGAATAGTCATCACAGCTATGAACCACCATATCGGTACTAGGAACTGAACCCAGATCCTCTGCAAAATCAGCAAGTACTCTTAACCACTGAGCCATCTCTCCACCCTCTCCTTCCCCAAACCAGATTAAAACAAAACAAAATAAAACCTACACACACATGCCTGTACCCGATAGCATTGGTGGGTAGAGACAAGTGCATCCCAGGGGCTTTACTGATCCCGTCTCAAAACATAATGCAAGCTAGACTAGTGGCTCACTCATTTAACTCCAGCAGAGGCAAATGGGTTTCTGTGAATCTGGGTCAGCCTGGTCTACACAGTGTAAGCTAAAATTCCTGAAAAAAAAAAAAAAAAAAAAAAAAGCTGTGTCTGCAGAAACGGATTGAGCGATTCAAATTTCAGTACTGTGGAGAACTAGGGTGTTGCAGGCTGTGAAGTTAATTACCTTCTTAGGCTAGTTCTAGCCCTCCGGAGCAGCCATTCCTTAGCCACTTCTCAGTCCAGACTAACATCTGTGACAAATGGAAACCTTTTAGAATCTATTAACTTAGCAGACTCCAAATCCAAAAGCTAAGAATGTCATCAGATAGCATGTTGGGCCTATAGGAAAGCATCCCTTGTTGGGGTTCAGGAATCGCCACACAAACCATACAAACACTGATCTGTTAAGTAAGAATAGTTTATTGAACACACAGCTCAAGACTGATTGATGAGGACACAGAAAGGACTTGGGAGACTAGATGTGGTATCCATCTGTCCTGAAAGCAGGCTTTTTATAGAAAAAAAAAAAAAGGTTCAAAAGTTTAAAAGGCTAGGAAAGGAGCAATACAACATTTTGGCTTACTAGACAAAGTATCATTAGCTAACCTCTAAGCTGATTGGTCCTAGGTGAAGTAAGAGGGGTGGTGGACAGGTGGTAAACAGGGGAATATCAGAACACTGAGATAGGAGTGCGTAAGTAATTCAACCATAACTTTTTGGTTTATTAGTAGCATTCTTCAGTGTCAAGTATGGATAATTAGTTCTGAGAAGTGGAATCTGAAAACTTGACCTTAATTTCACCTTATGAGTGAAATTGTGGGAGACTGAATACAAAATGGCTACAGTTATGTTAGAAGGAGCAGGTCCCCCATCGTCTTGGTTTGGTTGGTTTGGTTTGTTGGTTTTTGTTTGGTTGTTGGTTTGGTTGGTTTGGTTTGGTTTTGGTTTGGTTTGGTTTGGTTGGTTTGGTTGGTTTGGTTGGTGGTGTGTTGGTGTGTGGTTGGTTGGTTGGTTGGTTGGTTTGGTATGGTTTTGGGAAGGCACATCAGTTCTATGGCTATAAAGATGCACATTCTGCCAATAACCTGATACTTGGAACAGATACTTGCCTAGCCACTAAGAATATTACCTAATAGTCGGACAGTGGTGCCCATGCCTTTAATCCCAGCACTTGGGAGGCAGAGGCAGGCGGATTTCTGAGTTCGAGGCCAGCCTGGTCTACAGAGTGAGTTCCAGGACAGCCAAAACTACACAGAGAAACCTTGTCTGGAAAAAAAAAAAAAAAAAAAAATATTACCTAATGTATATTACCTAATGTCTACTGTGAGCTAATCTTGAGTAAATACACTGCTTAACTGTGGCCAGTCTCCTAATTAAAAAAAACAATTATAAGACAGTGGATGTGTGCTACTCTGTATGTGTCATGCTGCACAGCAATAGGACATGACACAATAAGCCAAGCAGATGAAGGAATGGTTAGCTTCACTGGGATCAGCAAATAGAACTCCAGATCCAGATGTGTTTAAACCCTTTAAACAAGTATTTTATGCTCCGTTTAAAAAGGAGTTAAAGCTAGACATGGTGGTATACACCTATAACGGCAGCAATGGGGAGGTGGGAGCAGGGTGAGCAGGAGTTCAAGGTCATCCCCTGCCACAAGGTGAGTCTGAGGATAACCTGGGCTACATGACACCCTGTGGAGGACAGGGAAGAGTGAGGCAAAGTAAGGCCATAAGTGATCCTTCAAAGGTGTATGGGCAGTTGCTTAACATAAAGAGAGAAAGATGCAATGATCAAGATGAGGAGGCTATGCTGGCAAACATTGTCATCTCAGAAACAACTACACGTCAGGTACAGAAAGCATCCCAAGAAGAACGAGAAAGACACTCAAAGCTACGCAGGGAAATCGATGGGAACGCGGTAGCGTGGCTCTTGATATCTAGCCCAAATGGCCTTAGGCAGTGTCTGATGTCTCAAGATCTTTTTCTAAATGAAAGGACTGAACAACAGTTGCTAACAGTGTTTTATTTAATGTTGGTTTTAGTAAGCATATAAAACAGGTCTCCTTCATTATGGCATTTTAATATGCACATCACTGAACTTTGCCCTATTCACTGTCCCACGTCTGTCTGCTCGACCTCAAACTGTCAGTCAACATTCCTGTGTGTATGTGTGCATTTCAACAGACACAAGGAAAACAATGTGCACATGAGAAAGCATGCCGAGGTTTGTCTCTCCCCACCTCCACACACGCCTCCCCTTTAGATCTTTCCCTATATGGTCAATGGTCTATTCTTAGATTATTTTCGATTTATTTTGTGTATATCTGTGTGATGATATCAGATCTTAGAGTTACAGACAGTTGTGAACCTCCATGTGGTTGCTGGGAATTGAACCCAGGTCCTCTGGAAAAGAAGTCAGTGCTCTTAACCGCTGGGCCATCTCTCTAACCTTTCATTTTCAATGTTTTTCCTGGTAATATTGCCATGAATATACTGGGGATTTGCAAATATCACCTTAAACAAAGTAGCTCCAATTAGTATCAACTTAGTGTAAACAGCACATGGACTTCTCCTTTCTCTAGCTCTGATCTCTCCCTTGTTACCATCAGATTACATCTTTATACACTGAGATTCCTTGCCTGTTACAGCATCGTCTTCTCAGAGGGACCCAAGGGCAAGCTTTCTTGCATTTTCTCCAGGTGATTTTTTTTTAAGATTTATTTATTTCATTTATATGATTACACTGTAACTGTCTGCAGACACACCAGAAGAGGACATCGGATCCCATTACAGATGGTTGTGAGCCACCTTATGGTTGCTGGGAATTGAACTTCGGACCTCTGGAAGAGCAAGCAGCCAGTGCTCTTAACCAGTGAGCCATCTCGCCAGGCCTCTCCAGGTGATTTTATAAGACACTGAGAACTTCCCGCTGGACTGGAGGTGTGGTGCACTAGGGTGGTTACTAAATCTGAGAAGAAAGTAGGGCTTGCAGTAACAATACCAGAGGAGAGCTACAAAGCTGCACTAATCAGACTGCAGTGCTGCTCTGTAACACCCTCACGTGCTAATCTGAAACTAAAAGTGCTAAGTACATATCGCCTCCATATAGATGCCAACATATTATAAAAACTATCAAATATGCTAGCCACCAACATACTGAAACTAACTTCTTTCCCCCAGTCCTTCCCTTCTGGTCTTTCCCAAGTGCTTGAACTATAGGCCACTGTGCCCTAAGCACTGGGAAATTCTCAGAAACTAACTTCACATGTGTTTGTGTGTGGTGCAGGCTATCCAGCCCAAGAACCTGGACATGTCTAGCAAGCACGCCGCCACTGCTACACCCCAGCCACAGAAGACAAAGGAACCAGTACCGTTGTCTCAACTCCATTCAAACGCTCACTGGCCCAGCTCTCCTGACTTGTTGCTTGAAGAAAGCCCAGAAGATAATTAGAGATAGAAAATAGTTCCTCTCAGGGCATACTCGAGGAGGCCCCTTCAGGGAAGTGGAGTGTGTGTGTGTGTGTGTCTGTATGTCTGTATGTCTGTGTGTACATGTGTGCACCTATGTTTAGGAAACAGGAAAACATTCAAGAGTTGATTCTCTCGTTCCACTGCAGATTCCAGGGATAGAACTCAGGTTATCGGGCTTGCATGCCAAGTGCAGAGCCATCTTGCCAACCGCTAAAACTCATTTCTTTATAAAACACCCAACTTTTGTTATAGCAATAGAAAATGGACCAAACACTAGGAAACAAATACTTATTCCAAAACTGTTTGATTCTAGGAAGCTAATTTAATAAATAAGAAGCCCCAAAGTTTCCAAATATGCACCAGAAATGGAATGAATCATCAGTCCCATCATTACTCATGGGAAACTTAAAAAGAAAGAGAAGATATAGAGGTTGATAACCATTCCTTTTCACAAAGATGAAATACTGTTTTAATAACAACATCACTGAATGATAGGAATAGGAAAGAGGAAAACAAGAGTCTATATTTGCTTTATACACAAAGCTGGACAGTTACCTGTCACATTGTTCAAGAATGGCTTGCTAAAACATTGAAAAAATGAAAGACTTCATCCTTGTCGTAGACTGCCACTTCAGTTGAACATCTGTGCACATGACAGGGTGATAGATTTCTTCCACTTCTCTCTCTGCCGGGTCTTCAGGATTAGACTTCATCTTCTTAGCACTCCGCCTTTTCTTCCTGTTTTCTGGATTCTTGTATCTTAGAACCTCCTCTCTGTTGATGGAACAATTCATCACAAACATTGCCCTGTACTGAGTCTTGTAGGATTCATGCCTATAAAGAAGAATGAAATAAAGAGTTTGGATTTAATAATGGTCAATTTTAGATCAAATTTGAGAATACCAAAAACCTACATAAATATCTACCAAAATAAAGATAAGGGGATGAAATGTGAATTTAAGGAAATTTGAAAGGGTTGTTAGAATACCAAGCATCTTCTATCTCTACTTATTTTTTGAGACAGAGCTGCCAAAGCAGCTCACAAAAGCAGGAACTCACAATCCTCCTGTCTCAACTTCTCAAGTAATGAGATTGCAGGCATGGACCACCACTTCATGGAGAAACATATTTCTTAAACAGAATGCAAGGTGGGCCATAGTGACACACACCTTTGATCCAGCACTTGGGAGGCAGAGGCAAGAGGATCTCTGTGAGTTCATGGCCAGTTTGATCTATATATTGAGTTCTAGGACACCCAGGGCTACATAGAGATACTCTGTCTTAAAAAACTATTAATAAACAAACAAACAAATGGAAATGTATTGCTGGGCTGGGGTAAATGGTAAAGCATGAGCAAAGTCTTGAGATTTAATTTCCAGCACTGAAAAAAAATATATATATATATTTTTTAGCCAGGGTTTCCTAGTCAGGCCCTGACCAGCCTGGAACTCCATATGTAAACCAGCTAGCCTCATATTCAGAGATTCACCTGCTTCTGCTTCCTGACTACCAGGTTCAAAGGCATGTGCCACCTACCATGCCTGCCCCAGCTGTGAAAGCTTCTTTGTTTTGTTCTGTGTTGCATTAAGCGATTAACACTACTCAACCACACAGTGTTCTGAGTTCCTGATTGAAAGACACATGTGTACACACACACACACACACACAGAAGCAGCCTTCTATTTAATATGCCTTAAACAGTTCAATGGCTGGGCCACTCCCAAACTTCCACGATGCTAATGTTTCCCCTCTGATACTCCTGAGTTATTACTTACTAAAATCTATGTCCCATCTTTGCTACCCTAGACCAAACAGGGGGCTCCCTGGGGCTCCTGGAGCTCTTCCCGGTTCTTACATGATTCCTATGCTCTCTCTTCTGCAGCTCTCCAGCCTAGATCTTATTCCTTTTCCGACAAGGTAATTCTCCTCCTTCTCTCTCAGTCCCTTGCCTGCAAATTCTAAAGTCCTCCCTCTGTCTCCCTGACCAGTCATTGGCTCTGGCAACTTTATTTACCAATCAGAACCAACGGAAAACAGGGACCCTCAGCACCTTACATATGAATTCTCTCTGGTGCAATTTGGGAACCCCAAATAACATACTGCAAGTGTTAGACCAAATCCACAACAGTTACGTTTTTTTTTTTTCAAGACAGAGTTTCTCTGAGTAGCCCCCCATGGCTGTCCTAGACTCACTCTGTAGACCAGGCTGGCCTTGATCTCACAGAGATCTACTGCCTCTGCCTCCCAAGTGCTCTTACCTGCTGAGCCATCTCATCAGTCCTAAAAGTTGTTTTTAAAGCAATAGAAAAGAGTTCAGTTGTATACTCAGGTGGGCCTCTGAGAGTTTCAGGCCACCCAGGGACACATAGTGACACATGCCCTATCTCAAAAAAAAGAGAAAAAGGTATATTTAAAAAATCTTCGGCGGGCGTGTGCGCACGCCTTTAATCCAGCACTTGGAGGCAGAGGCAAGGGATTTCTGAGTTCAGGCCAGCCTGGTCTACAGAGTGAGTTCAGGACAGCCCGGCTACCCAGAGAACTGTCTCGAAAAAAAAAAAAATCTTCGCCAGCATTGGCACATGCCTTTAGTCCTTTAGTCTATTAATGGGATCTGATGCCCTCTTCTGGCACACAACTATACATACAGATAGAGCACTCATATGCATAAAATAAATAAATCCTTTTTTGTTTTTTGTTTTTTTGTTTGTTTATTTTTTTAATATTTTTTAGATTTATTTATTTTATTTTTATGTATGTGAGTACACTGTTGCTCTCTTCAGACATACCAGAAGAGGACATCAGATCCCATTACAGATGGTCGTGAGCCACCATATGGTGTTGGAGATTGAACTCAGGACCTCTGGAAGAGCAGTCAGTGCTCTTACCTGCTGAGCCATCTCTCCAGTCCAAAATAAATAAATTAAAAAAAAAAAAAAAAAAAAAAACTTTTAGGGGCTAGAGAAATGGCACTGGCTGCTCTTCCAGAGAACCTAGATTAAATTCCCTCTATCCACATAACAGCTTATAACCATCTGTAATTCCAGTTCCAAGGGATCTGACACCCTCTCTGGCCTCTGTGGGCACTGCACACATATGATGCACAGTCACACATGTAAGCAAAACATCCGTATTAGTACAATAAAGGAGAAAAACTGGCAGTGGTAGTGCACACCTACACAGAGAAACCGTCTTGGAAAAAAAATTTTAAAAAAGGAGAGGAGAAGAAAAGAGGAATAGGAGAAAGAAAATAAAGAAAGGGGAAGGGCTGGAGAGACGGCTCAGTGGTTAAGAGCACTGACTGCTCTTCCAGAGGTCCTGAGTTCAATTCCCAGCAACCAGAGGTGGCTCACAACCATCTGTAATGGATCTGATGCCCTCTTCTGGTGTGTCTGAAGACAGCTACAGTGTACTCATATACATAAATAAATAAATATCTTTTAAAAACGAAAAAAGAAGGGAAAAAAATAACTTATATCCTGGAAAAAATAATTTATAGAACAATTTTTAAGTTTGTCTTTTAAATTTAAGACAAAAAACATTGCTGGGAACTTAATGGATAATATTTAAGGTTTTTTTGAGGCAGGTCCTTACATAACCTGGGCTGGCCTTGAACCTGCTATGTAACTAAGGCTGGCCTTTAACTCCTGCCTCTACCTTCCTGTTCGGGAACAGCAGGTGTGTGCCACCATGCCAGTTCTGTTTGTGGAGGTGGGGGTTGGAAAGTGTGTGCAGCTGAGGGGGGGTCAGCTCTCTCATCCCACTGTCTCCCAGTCCACAGGCTGTCAGGTTCAGTAACAGTTATCATCTACGTCAACTCACTAGACCCTAAAGTTTGTTTTTTTTTCCCCAAAATAAGGTCTTGCTACACAACCCAAGCTGGCCTTAAACTTGATGTGTAGCTGAAATAAGCTTAGAATTCAGGGTTTCCTCTCTACCTTCCAAATGCTGCCATTATAGGCGTGTGCTGCTCTGTTCAGTTTGAACCAAATTCTAGAGAACTCTTACAGGAGCCAGTAATCCCATTACACTGGAGATAAGAAAGGACTGCCCAAAGTTTGAAGCCTGCCTAGTCTACATATTGAGACCCTGTTTCAGAAAACAATCAGGAGCACAACAACCAAAAACAAAACAAGGCTGGGCGGTGGTGGCGCACGCCTTTATCCCAGCACTTGGGGCAGAGGCAGGCGGATTTCTGAGTTTGAGGCCAGCCTGGTCTACAGAGTGAGTTCCAGGACAGCCCGGACTACACAGAGAAACCCTGTCTCGAAAAAACAAAAAAAAAAAAAACAAAAAAAAACAAAAACAAAAACAAAACAACAAAACACACACATACTTTAAAGTGTCTGTATATGCAGAAATACTTAACTGGTTCAAGTCTAAAATCAAATTGGAGGAAGTAAAATGGAAATTGAGATAACACCATGATACCCAGGCTCAAGGTGGCTGACACTTCAGTTATAATCAGAAACACTTAATCCTCTGTCTTGAGTTATTTGAGGCTTATAATGTTTTGTTTACAAAAAATTTAATTTTTTATGTGTATAAGTGTTTTTGCCTGTATTTATGTATTCCACATACATGTCTGACACCAGCAGGAGAGGGTATCGGGTTTCCTGGAACTGAATTGCCTTCTGGAGCTGGGAACTGAACCTGCATCCTCTGCGAGAGCAACAGTGTTCTTACTCACTGGGCATCTCTCCAGCCCATTTTGGTTTTGTGAGGCAGGTTCTCATGTTATAGCCAAGAGTAGTCCTGAACCGAGAGCCATCATCCTGCTTTAGCCCACAAATGCTGGGATTTTAGACCTGAACCACCATGCCAACAGAGGCCAACAGAGTTTAATTACTATGTTAATAATTACACTAATAATTGTAATTTTTAAAAACTGCCCCTTGTGCTCAATTCAGCAGCACATGTATTAAAACTGGAACAATACAGAGAAGATTAGCATTCCCCCTGTGCAAGGATGACATGAAAAAATGTTTTCTTTTTTGAGAAACAGTTTTTCTATGTAGCCCTAGCTGTCCTAGAACTCACGACGTAAACCAGACTAGCTTTGAACTCAGAGAGATCCTCCTGCCTCTGCCTCAAAGGTGCTAGAATTAAAGGCCTGCGTCACTACACCTAACAATGACATACGAATTTGTGATGCATTCTATATTTAAAAACAAAAAACTGTCACCTGGGGTCACTCAGTGGCATAGCACTTGCTTTGAATGTATGATGTACTGAATTGGATTATGATTTTGATCCCAGAACCCACATGGTGGAAGGAGAGAACCAACTCCCACACACTGTCATCTGACCTCCATGTATGCCATAGAATGTGTGCAAACACATGCACACTAAATAAACCAATGAACAGGGGCTACAGAGATGGCTCAGCTGTTAAGAGCAGGCACTCTTTCAGAGAAGCCAGGTTTGGTGTCCAGCACCAACGTGGCACTCACAATGTCTGTTAATTCCAGTTCTAGGTGTTCCGACCCATCTTCTGTCCTCTAAAGAGCACGGTGCACATACATTCATGCATGTAAACCTGCATATAAATCTAAAAAACAAAATTAGTTGTTGCTGAGGACCATAAACTCTGGCCCACTGGGCATGCGCCAGTGTAGCCTGTCATCTAGCTCTCAAAGGCTGAGGCAGGAGGATCAAGACTATCAGGGCCATCTCTGTTACACAGTGAGACCTTGCCTCAAAATAAATAAATAAAATCCAAGTCTAATGCTGTATGACTTTAGTCCCAGCACTTAGGAGGCAGGTGGATCTCTGTGTGTTCAAGGCCAGCCTGCGTGCAAAGACAGTTCCAGACCAGTCAGGGCTGCACAGTGAGAGTCCATCTCAAAAGAACAGACAGACTGCTAGCCAGCACTACACTGAGCAAACGAATCTATTAGCACAGACTGGGCAACAAAAGGGTCTCTCCAGTAGCAAAGTAAGGCTGGGAAGAGAACTGCCTTAGCTTCGTCTCCACTGTTCAGAGAATGGAAAATGGAACTCTACTCTGACAGGATTTGAATTCCTTCTGGAATGACACTAATAAAAGACCAAGAAACCTCCTGCTTGAACTGGATATGGAGTCTTATGTAAGTCAGAAGCTGCACATTTTTAGCTTTGTTGTATTTTTTTCTTCTTCAAGACAGGGTTTCTTTCTGTGTAGCCCTGGGCATCCTGGGGCTCACTCCATAACCAGAATGGTCTCGAACTCAGAGATCCACCTGTCTGTCTCCCGAGTGCTGTGATCGCAGGCATGTGCCACCACCACCTGGCCTAGGTCTGGTTTCTCAGCTAACATGTCAGACCGGAATATTCCACATAACCAGTGGTGTGGGGTCAACTACAGCTCAGATTCAGACTGAAAATCACCTGCTTTTGACTTAACTGAACCCCACTCCCTCACTCCTCTTTTTAAGCAATACACTACCAGAGAAATGAACTTTTAGCAAACTGTGCACTTAAATAAAACCTACTCCATTCTTTGGATTCTTGTAACCACATCAGACATCATAGTTATCACTTTTTCTACAGTTTGGGCAAATAAGTTTTTACATAAATAACAAGAGTAAAAAGCTTACTTCTGATTTAAGCAAAGGACCGCCCACTTGTTCCTGGTTTCAGGGGAGGACTTGCTCTAGGGTCGGGGTACACTCACTTGGTCCCACGTGGTACGTTTACCTTTGCCCCTTACCTCTGGCAATCAAGGCACAATGTAGTCATACAGGCTGGGCAATTCAAAACAGCATCACTGTTTGGGACAGGCTGTTGTTTCTGACGTGGTCTTTGCAATCCAAAAGCGTGATAACTAAGACAGAAAAATAAATGTGAGAAGGAAAAATACATTCATCTATCAAATCCTGGTTTCTTCTTTTCTTCTTAGAAACACTGTAGTCAGCCAGTTTTATTAATACTTTACATATTTGAGGAACTCATTAAAACACAAACATTTATCAGTTTTTTTTAAGTCACAGAAAAGGAAATAATGGAAAAATACTGTTTTCAGATTAAAAAAAAAATTTCATCTGAATCTGGGAGTTCAATGAAAAATAAAGGTTAAGTGTCTTTGGAATCTATGCTTTAAAAATACCATGTGGAAATATTGTTTTGGGATTCAGAGTCCAAATGAGCCATGCGTTTTTCTTCTTGCTACTACAGATTTAATAACTTTGCTAGGGACATAAACTTCCGGCATGGATAAGACACCAAGGGACTTAACCTACACTAAAAATGGAAATGGATACATGAATGTTTTACATTATTGGACTGCCTCACAGCCACGCTGCCCCGTCTTCCCAGAAGGCAGCAGAGCAGAGGCAGTAACGGCTGCCTTCCTCACCGTCCTCAGGAGTTCTCTCTCCTTTGTCTCCCATCCCCATCACCGTCAGCCTCGTCAAGCATTTCCTGTAACTCATCTTCGATTAAGCTTCCCCTGGCTCCTTGGCAACCCTCTTGATGTTAGTGACACGCCTCTAGTAGCATCTTCATCAGATAACTTAAAGGCCTTCAGTAGTTCTTCCTCCTTATCTTTTCACTTATTTTTACATTCATAATGGCAAGAAACCTTCAAAACCAATGGTGCCAGCCCTTCCTTGTCAATTTCAATTATCATTTAACTTCTTCTCTGGCTCAAATCCCAAGGCCCACATTGCAATCTTCAGTTCTTTCAGATCTATGGTTCCAGACCCATCAGCATCGAATAAGTCAAAGGCTCTTTAATGTCTTGCTTTTGGGTGTCATTTAACTTTTGTGGCTTTTTTTCTTCCATTGGTCTAAAGCTGTGCAATGGCTGGATGCCATGTCCCTACTGGTGCCAGTCCACACCGTGCAATAGCCCCCAAGTCCTGGTTTCTGATGTCACAGTCCAGAAAAGGAATCAGTACTCAGATAAGTAGTTACCTGCATAGTTATTATTACTTTAAGTGTATGAATGTTTTATCTGCTTGTATCTAAGTACACTATATGTATGTCTGGTATCCTGGGAGATCAGAAGAAGGTGTGGGATCCCTAGGGACTTGAGTTAAGGATGGCAGGTGTTGGGCTGGTAAGATGGCTCAGTGGTTAAGAGCACCGACTACTCTTCAGGTGGTCATGAGTTCAAATCCCAACAACCACATGGTGGCTCACAACCATCTGTAAACTACAGTGTACTCTGGGCTGGAGAGAGCAGGAGTAGAGCCAGTGGGACAGGAGCAAGAAGGAAAAGGGGGGAGGGGAAGGATGGCAGGTGTTAGAAAACAAATTCAGGTCCTCCATAAGAGCAACAAGTGCTCTAACACTGAGCCATCTCTCCAGCACCAGAAATGGCTAATTCTAGGGATATTCTAGGGATATGGTTTACAAGATCTAACTAAAACACCTCATAGAAGCAGAAAGTTTTTAAAAGAAGAAGAAGAGAAGGAAGAGGAGGAGGAGAGGAAGGAGGAAGGAAGAGAAAGAGGAGAGAAGAGGAGGAGAGAGAAGAGAGAGAAAGAAGAAGAAGAAGAAGAAGAAGAAGAAGAAGAAGAAGAAGAAGAAGAAGAAGAAGAAGAAGAGAAAGTGCTCAAAAAGAAAAACAAATCAAATCTCAAGGCAGCAGAGCCTAACTCTTCACTCTTTAGGTTTAAACCGCACACAGTAACTTTGTTTCAGAGTAGATAGTTTAGTGGGATGCAGTGGTCCGTGCCTCCAGAGACACAGGCAGGGGAGTCAAAGTCAAGGCCTAAAATGAGACTTACTCATAAAAGCTAAACCTGCCAAATAAAAACAAAACAATAACAACAAATCAACAAATGTAGTATCCGTGTGATTGTGAGAAAAATCTCAGGTGAATTCACAGGAAACTAACTCTTTCTCACATCTGCCAGGGCTCTTCAAAATAATTAAGATGCCACAAACAAGAAAAATCTAAGAAATATTTTTTATTTGTAGTCAGAACTTAGGTGGGCCAGGCAAGGGGACCTACAGCAGTAATCCTAGTACTACGGAAACAGTACGGGAAGACTACAAATTCAAAGGACTCCTGGACTAACAGTGAGCTCCAGACCAATCTGAGAGTCTCTAAAACACACAAAAAGAGGGCCCAGGAGGGAAATGCTTAGTCGGGACACTGCCTGCTGGGCAAGTGTGAGGAGCTAAGCAAAGGTTCCAGCACCTACATAAAAGAGCAGGGCACAGAGGATGGAGACAGGCAGATCCAGGAGCTCACTGCCAGCAGCTGAAACAGCTCAAGGGTCACTAGAGAGACTCTGTCTCAAAAACTAAAGGCAGAGGAGCTGGTAAGATGGCTCAACATGTAAAGGTGCTTGCCATTAACCTGACAACCTGAATTCAATCTGGAGAATTTACATGATTTCTATAGGTTGTCCTCTACCTCCACAAGCAAGTTTGGCACATATGCACAGAGTGATAAATAATTTAAAATAAACAAACAAACAAATGTATATAAAGTAAAATAAATTCAGAAAGCTAAGGCAGGAAGAGCAAAAGTTCCCAATGAATTGCTGGGCAAATTCCAGGCCAAAGTATGCTTCCTAGGAGAGCCTGCCTCAGAACACAAAATAAAGCTGCAGTAAGTAACCACCAGAGGGCACTGGAGGAAGCAGCACAGGAGTAAATCAGGAAGAGGAAACGGTGGAAGAACTGAAGGGTACAGTGATGCCAGAGAGCAGCATCAACCCTCCAGATTTGAAAAACAGACACCCATCCCTGTCTGAACGGAAGCAGAGCCTCTAGGCACTGAGGTTGTAGCTCAACAGCACAGTAGTTGCCTAGCATTATAAAAGCATATATTCAATATCTAGCACCACACACACACACACACACACACACACACCCCAAAAGTTAAAACACAGAATTACCACAAGATCCTACCATGCTCCTCCTAGGTTTGTAACCAAGAAACCGGAGTAGGGATTCAAACCAGCATCTGAACATCAGTGCTGACATCACTACTCATGACAGTCAAAAGGCAGATAGAACACAGACTTCTCTCGGCGGACAAAAAATTGAGAGACATGCATACAATGGCATTGTTCAGCCATGAAAAGCAGTACTGAGCTACAATGTAGATGACCTCAAAAGTATTTTGCTCTCAGGCCTGCAAGGTGACACAAGCCTTTAATCCCAGCACTTGGGATTACAAAACAAGCAAGAAACACTTGGGAAGCAGAGGTAAATGGATCTCTGTATACTCAAAGCCAGAGATCTGCATAGTTCCAGGATAGCTCTGGGAGAGACCTTATCTCAACAGACAAACAAAAAACTTAAAAAAAAAAAAGAAAAAAAAAAAAAAAAAAGAAGAAAGAAGAAAGAAAGAAAGAAGAAAGAAGAAAGAAAGAAAAAAAAGAAAGGTTAGGGTGTCTATTTGGGAAAAGTTAATTTTAAAAGACCAAAAAAACAACCCAACCAACCACTGAAAAGTTAGTTTTATAATCAGGCCTATCAATATAGACCACAGTCCCTGCTCCTCAGGTGGCTGAGGTAGGAGGATTGCAAATTCCAAGCCCACTGGGCTACAGAGTAACTTCAAGGCTGGCCTGAACAACTTAATGAGATCTGTTTTAAAAAGCAATGTGGGGATTAAGGACGCATCTCAGTGATACAACACATGCCCAGCAAACTCAGGATCCTAAATTCAATCCTAGACCATGGGGGTAGGGGCAAGAGGAAGGCCAGGCATGATGGCACACACCTATAATCCCAGCACCGAGGTAGAAGCAGGTTTGCTGTAATTAGCCAGGGCAACATACATAAGGAGAACCAGGCAGACAGGGCTGTACAGCAGACAGTGTCTCAGAAGAACAATAAAAAAGCTATCTTGTTTCTTAAATGAAGAAACTTAACAGTTTAGATTCATCAATAATGCAACAATTAATTGTTGTGATGATACACACCTGTAACTTCAGAGAGCATTTGGACAGTAGAGGCAGAGTTTAAGGCCAGCCCCAAGTACATAAGTTTTGAAGCCAGTCTGGGTTACAGGATAGTCTTTTTAAAAAAAAATAAATAAAAATTCAGCCAGGCCATGGTGGGCACATCTTTGATCCCAGCGCTCAAGAAGTAGAGTGAGCAGATCTCTGAGTTCAAGGCCAGCCTGGTCTACAGAGCAAATTCCAGGACAGCCAGGACTACATAGAGAGATCTTGTTTCAAAAACAGAGAGACAGACAGAAAAAACTGTTTGACTAAAATTTGCTGGTTATTTTCAAATAAAGTACTCAAGTTTTTCTCCTCAAACTTTTTTGATGTGTTTGTATGAAAACAAAGTCACATACAGTGAAACAGGAAAACAATGAAAAATCACTCTGGCTTTCTCTAAAGACGCTAAACACAGATCTAAATTCTTACCCCCCCTCCTGGCGTCGACCCAGGCCTGGTCTCTGTCGTCTTTCTCGGGGTCGTACAGCAGCTCATCGTTTGTTGGGATCCTGTGTTGCTTCTTCTTCTTTTCCTTGGTCACTTGTGTTGGTTTTAGAAAGGTTGAGAATACAGGGTAAATAGATACCACGTCTAAAGGTTACACTTCTTTAATATAAAATGACTCTCCTGTTTCCGATACGATTTATTCTACTTACATTATCTTTCTAAAAGGTGCCTAAATGGGAGGGAGTGACTGGGAGCGGGGCAGTGAGCTAGATATAAAGTGAATAAGGTAAACATTAAATTTTTAAAAAAGAAAGAAAGAAAGAAAAGATACCTAAAGCCTTTCATCAGCAGTCCCAGCACTTGGAAGGTTGAAGCCAGAGAGCTGCCAGGCCTGGGCTAAGCACTGAGTCCCAGGGTACCCTGACAACAAAAGTAAAACCCTATCCCCAAAGACAATGCATAAAATTAAATAAAATAAGGCTATTTTTCAAATAAGAGTCTTGTCCAATTATGACAGTAAAACAAAAGATAAAGGAGGCCAAAGGGCTAAGTTCAAATAGAGATGGAGGGAGTTGGATCATGAGTTCAAGGTCACCCTTGGCTACATACCAAGTTTGAGACCAGCTTAGCCTATATGAAACCCTGTCAAGAACAGAAGGGAGGAAGGTGAGATAGCTCATTGCCACAAGTCTGACAATCTGAGTTCAATCCCTGGGACTCATGTGGTGACAGAAGAAAAATGACTCTTCTACAGTCATATGTGAGTTGTAGAATGAGCTCCCAGAAATACACACACATACAGATTAATTTTTTAATTAAAAAAAAAAAAACCAATGCTAAGAATGCGACTTGGGTCTAGTGTAGCCAGAGCTGGCCTCCACTCACTATGTAGCCTAGGATAGTTCTATGCTTCTGATACCCCAGCCTTCACTTCCTAAGTGCTGGGATTATAGGTGTGTGTCACTGCACCCAGCTTTACCCACTGCCGGGGAACATGTCTGGAGCTCTGTGTATACCAGGCAAGCAACTCTATAGCCTGAGCGCCATCTTCAGTCCCATGGGATACTTTTCACACATAAGGTCACCACACGTTCTCAAACATTGCTAAACCAGTCAATGGTGGCTACACCTGTAATCCTAACATTTGCAAAGCAACAGCATGAGACCTGCCGAGAACCTCACGAGGCAGCATGTGCTGCACAGTGAGTTTCCGGTCAGACGGGGTACACTGAGGCCATCTCTTAAATAAAAACTAAAATCAGAACAAAAAAATACTTAAAAACCAGATGGTAATTCTTTGAAGGTTTATTTTATGTATAAGAGTGTTTTACCTGAATGTATGTTAAGTACACGGCATGAATGCCTAGTGTTTGCTGAAGCCAAAACAGGGACGCCGGGCCTCTGGAACTGGGGTTATGAAGGATAGCTGTAAGGGGCAATGTGAGTTCTGCAACAGAACCTAGACCCTCTGCAAAAATAGCAGGAGCTCTTATACCCCTGGGCCATCGCATAGGCCAGGGGTTCTCAACCTTGTGTTGTGACCCCTTTGGAGGTTAAAAGACCCTTTCACAGAGGTCACCAAACGCCATCGAAAACACAGATATTTAATTACAATTCACAACAGTAGCAAAATTATTATGAAGTAGCAACAAAAATAAATTTGTACGATTGGGAGTCACCACAGCATGAGGAAATAAACTGTCTCAGTCTTTCCCTGAGAACCACTGCTGTAGCCCCTTATCTAACATTCTTAAGGACCCAGAATATTTAAAACAAAACAAAAAAGTAGACTTTAGAGCGGTTAAGAGCATTGGCTGCTCTGCCAGAGTCCTGAGCTCGCTCCCCAGCAACGCTATGGTGGTTTACAGTGGTGCCGCTTAAGTCCCAGCACTTGGGAGGCAGAGGCAGGTGATTTCTGAGTTCGAGGCCAGCCTGGTCTACAGAGTGAGTTCCAGGACAGCCAAGGCTACACAGAGAAACCCTGTCTCAAAAAACCAAAAGAAAAAAAAAAAAAAAAGAAAAGCAGCATGTCAGTGTGAAGGTTGAGATTGCTTCTTTGGCTAGGGTTGGTGGGAGGTGGCACACACCTTTAATCGGGAGGCAGAGGCAGGCAGATCTCAGAGTTCAAAGCCAGTCTGGTCTACAGAGCTGACTCCAAGAGAGCCAGAGCTACACAGAAGAACTCTGTCAGTCACCAGGGGGGAAAAAAGAGATTGCTTCTTTTTATCATCTTCCACAACACGTCTACTCCTGTATTTAGACTTACTTGACAATCAACAAGCTGGAAAACCCTGTTGCACAAAGACACGTTGTAGGAAATGGAAGAAGGCGGTGAAACACGGTCTCAGACAGAACAGGGTATGACTGCAAACACCTGATCCGAATTCTGTAAGTAGATCGCAGAGCAGTCAGATCTCACTGCCTTGCTCTGAGTAAGTTCAATAAATGCCCGTGCTGTCTCACGAGCTTCCTCAACTCATTGTGAATGAGCTTCTAGCGAGTGCAAACGGGGCGTCCGGTAGACTTGGAAAATACGGTGGAATGTTGTTCGCAAGCATGTGCAGTGTCCTTTCACAGAAGTTAGCATCCTAATCCTTTTGACTGGCTCAATGTCATATTCCTCCAGAAAGCAGGGAAGGGACACAACATGTAAATTTTATTTTCATCCAATTTCTCTGCCAAAGCTGAAGTTTCATTTGGAATGACCAGATTTCTTCAGACAAACTGAGACCATTGCTGATTGTGGGCCCTTCAACAGTGATAATTTTCAACTCATCAACAAATTGGCAAAAGATGGCAACTGTGTAAGCTATTTTCTGCAATTCACATTTATCATTGAAAAGTGCTTCAAACTGCAGTCTTGCTTTCTGATTAGAAAACATCTTGAGTCCATCACAAAATGTGTCCTCTCGACAACCATCGTCCTTCAGTGTGAGTCAGCAGAGCCTCGGTCAGCGCATCCAACCCGTTGCACAGCGCACCAACAGTTGACTGTTTAAAGCACTCGTTCACATTCACAAAACTGACAGAACTAAAGACGCTCTTCTTTAATTCTTGTAACTCTTGGGGCAGCATCTTGGCTGCTAGCATTTGCTGATGAATCCCACAGAGTTGTGACGCCTTTGGTGACTCATTGAGTAGAAATGTTGAACCCAGATCGCCATCCTAGCACAGCTGAAGCACCCTTTCCCAAGAGATCTTATGCTCCTTCAGAAATGAACCAATGTGTCGGACACATCTTGTTTAGTAGTCGTTGTTTCCAGAGATTTGCAAAAACAAAATTTATCTTTAAAGTCGCCATCATTACTGTATCTCACATAACCCATTAACTGTGAACAGCGTTCAACATCTTAGATTCATCAAGCTGGATACTAAACGCTGGAAGCGGCACAGATCTAATTTCCTGGATTACCTGATCAAGACTATCAGCAGACAGGTCATGTAGTCTTTCTTGGGGACTGTCATTAGGTAAGGATATTGCACTCAATTGTGTTACAAATTTGTCTCCGAAACATAACTTGAACAACCGCAACAGTAAAAACTCAGTAATGATGTGAGGCTTTACAGCTCTGGAGATTTTGAGTGCCACCAAATATGAATCTTCAATGGCTGCTATACTTTGTGGTACTCCCACCAGAGTCAAGTCTGGCCTTTTGAGGAGGTTTGTTTTGTTGTTTTTTGGACAGAGTTTGTATAGCCTTGTGTCTTAGTTAAGGTTTCCATTCCTATGAAAATACACCATGACCAAGGCAAATGTTAATAAGGAAAATGTTTAATTGGGGCTGCCTTACAGTTTCAGAGGCTCAGTCCATTATCATCATGGCAGGAAGCATGGAGACATGCAGGCAGACATGGTGCTGCAGAAGGAGCTGAGAGTTTGCATCTTGATCCAAAGCCAGGAAAAGACTCTCTTCCTCGGGGGATGGAGCTTGAGCACTAAGAACCCCCATGCCCACCCCCACAGTGATGACACACTTCCTCAACAAGGCCACACCGCCTAGCAATGCCACTCCCTGGGTCAAACATATCTAACCACCATACCTTGGCTGTCCTAAAACTAGCTCTGTAGACCAGGCTGGCCTCAAACTCATAGAGATACACCTGTGTCTGCCTCCCAAGTGCTGGGATTAAAGACGAGCCACCACTACCTGGCTGGTCAGGCTTTCTTGAGTCCATCAGCTTGGCGTCTAAAATAGTTGGTAGTCTTGCAATGGCAAAGCTCTGATACTTGCTATAACAATGCTGTTTCAGTTTATTGGTTTGTTTGGTTTCATAGATTCTGCTGATAGAATTTCACAGCAAATAACACATTGTGATTTTTCAACTCCTGCTGTAAATTATCAAGGTAAAACTATACTGTAAAAGATCCTCACTATATTTTCTTTTCTTAATGTTTTCCTCTACATGGTCCATTGTCATAGGATAGTTTTTAATGAAAATAATATATAAACAATAGCTTTAATAATACAAAGATACATGACATTAGTGTCCTTGCAACCCACATGCTGAGGATTGTTATTGTAAATGAATGCACACAGCTGTGCCCCTCGCCTTTCTTATTAATCAATCCTGTTGTGTCCCAACCTGCCTCCCAACAGACATCAATAGCATACAATTTCTTTGTTTTTTGAGACAGAGCCTTACTATGTAGCTCTGCTGGCCTTAAACTTGCTATATAAACCAGGCCAGCCTCAAACTCACAGACATCTGTCTGCCTCTTCCCTCCTGAGTGGTGAGACTAAAGGTGTATGCCACTAAACATGGCTTAGGCTATAGTTACTTAAAATTAAGAAAGGGGCTGGAAAGATGGCTCAGCAGTTAAGAGCACTGACTGCTCTTTCAGAGGACCCAGGTTTGATTCCCAGCATCTACATGGTGGCTCACAAACATCTGTGACTCCATTTCCAGGGAATACCCTCTCATGGCATCTGAGGGCACCAGGCATGTGCAGGCAAAATACCCATTAACATAAATAAAATTTTTAAATATAAAACTGAGGGAAAATCTAATACCAAATAACTGTTAAGGCAGACATTACTGATAAAATACACCTGCTAAGCAAAAGGTCACTCACCGGCTTTGTCTTCATCCTCAGAATCAGAATCGAAATATATCTCATCGTAGTACTTTGTTGTAGCTCCTCCCACTCTGGCAACTCCTGAGGAAGACCCTACCAAACCAGAAGTGAAGCTTACAAACTAAACCACACATGATCCATAAGACAAAAAAAAAAAAAAAAAAAAAAAAAAAACCGGAAAACCTCCACATTACTTCATACTTCCTCACTTCAAATAGTAATAACTGACTCACCAGCTCATTGTGTAGTAAAATATTTTTACGGCAGTGACCTACTTGATTCCTGTAGGAAATTACTCCCTGATGAGTTTTCCAAATTAGAGAAAAATAATTCTCCTTTCCCACAAATCTAATTAAAGTTTAATTGTCATATTTCCAGGTTTCCAGCATATATATTATGCTTTTAACATGTATACCAGCATACCTTTTAATGATGCAATATACCACAGAGAATAAGAAAGGGATAACTTGATTCAAGGGGCATTAGGCAGGGCGATGAGCCAAGAACGACCTCCTGCCCAGCTTATGTCTTACATGCTTGTGTCCCTGATTCTCCCTCTGCCTCTATTACATCTGTCAGTTTTTCAAGTTATAAAACATACCAATATGAAAACTAGTTCTGACCAGTCTTATTTTCATAAATCAAGTTTTGAGTCAGGTAAATTATATATAAAGACCTAAAAGCAAAATGTGTTTATTACTTACAACAAAAGGAGAGGAATCTGTAGTGACACACCATTAAACTTGCCATCAAACTCTAAAAATACTTTTGTGTGCCTTGTGCTTTTTATTCTAACTACAAAAGGAAGTAATGCAAGGACCTGCTACTAAATAGTATCTTTCCAATAATACATGACATGTCAATCATCAAAGAAAACTCTAGCGGGCGGTGGTGGCGCACGCCTTAATCCCAGCACTTGGGAGGCAGAGGCAGGTGGATTTCTGAGTTCGAGGCCAGCTGGTCTACAGAGTGAGTTCCAGGAAAGCCAGGGCTACACAGAGAAACCCTGTCTCGAAAAACCAAAAAAAAAAAAAAAAAAAAAAATTTAAAGAAAACTCTAGTACAGATCCCCAAGCACGGCCATTCCGTCATTTTAGGAAGTGTTGTGTTAGTCAGACCTGGTGGTGCAGCTGTCTCCCAGCTACTCGGGAGGCTGAGGCAAAAGGATCAGAGGTTACAGTGAGTTCAAGGCCAGACTGGGTAACTTAGCCAGACCCTGCCTCAAAAACTGAAAAGAAGTGGGACTTTATCTAAGTGGTAGAACAACTTGCCTAGCAAACACAAGACCCAGATTTAACCCCAGCACCACCCACCATTCACACACGCACAGGCACACATTCACACAGAGTAATTCTTCAGCACCTACACAAAGTTCTAGGGACACAAAAGAACACAATCCTTTACAGGACATCTATGAGAACTAAGCCCAAAGCTGACCTGTTCCCAGCGAAGATAACTTGTCCTCCATTGTCTTCATGGTGGAGTTTAGCTCAGCTTCCATTTCTTTTTCAAATTCATCTTCACTTGATGATTCGCTCTCTCCAGTAAGACATTCCCGGATGAGTTTTCGTTTCTGATCTGGGGTTCCATGTAGAAGCACATCCACTTCATCTTCAGAGCTAGCATACATTTACAGTACAGAGATATGAATATTAAAGACATTAAAATCAGGGCCTGGCTGTGGCTCAAGGGTACAGCACTTACAGAGCATGTGCAAAGCCCTCAGTCTGAGATATAGTACCACAAAATAAAATAAAATGACTTAAACCTTCTATCATCTTACTGCCTGTGATGGTTTGTATACGCTTGGCCCAGGGATGTGGCACTATTAGGAGGTGTGGCCTTGTTGGAGTCGGGGTGTCACTGTGGGCGTGGGCTTTAAGACTCATCTAGTTGCCTGGAAGTCAGTATTCTGTTAGCAGCCTGCAGACGAAGATGTAGAACTCTCAGCTCCCGCCTGCCTGGATGCTGCCATGTTCCCGCCTTGATGATAACAGATTGAACCTCTGAACCTGTAAGCCAGCCCCAATTAAACATTGTCCTTATAAGACTTCCCTTGGTAGCCGAGTGGTGGTGGCACATGCCTTTAATCCCAGCACTTGGGAGGCAGAGACAGGCAGATCTCTGAGTTCGAGGCCAGCCTGGTCTACAGAGTAAGTTCCAGGACAGCCAGGGCTACACAGAGAAACCCTGTCTCGAAAAACCAAAAAAAAAAAAAAAAAAAAAAAAAAAAAACTTCCCTTGGTTATGATGTCTCTTCACAGCAGTAAAAGCCCAAGATACTGCTCAATAGCAATTTTTAGTTTTACAAATTTACGTGTGATATACCTACCATATTACATATAGTCAATGTTCATTAATAGACAAGAGATTAGCTAATCCTTCCTATTTTCAGCTTTGGCTTTTTGGGTTTCTTTCCTGGTTTGGGGACAGAGTTTCGCTATATAGCTCTGGCTAACCTGAAACTTGCTCTATAGAGCAAGCTGACCTCAAACCTGCAACAATCCTGCATCTGCTTCCTGAATGCTGAGCTGCAGACACGAGCCACAAGTATAACCTGATCTCTTTCTTTTCTGCTTGTGTGTGTATCTGGGCATCAGTCGTGTTGCCTAGTGCTCACGGAGGCCAGAGTTCCAGTTGGATGGTGTGAGCTGCCCCGTGAGCTCCGGGGATCTGATCCAGGTGCTCTGCCACAACAGCCGATGCTCGTAACCTCTGAGCCGTCTTTCCAGCTCTCCTTTCGGCTCCTTGGTGTTATCACTGTTTTCCAATACCACTGTACCGATTCATTAACTAATTCCATTAAACTAAAAAGCTTACTTCACAGAACTGAGAGTTTTATTTAAATAAAAACAATATGATTAATATATAGTTAATATACCAACATAAATTTTTTTTTTTTTTTTTTTTTTTTTTTTTTGGTTTTTCGAGACAGGGTTTCTCTGTGTAGCCCTGGCTTTCCTGGAACTCACTCTGTAGACCAGGCTGGCCTCAAACTCAGAAATCCGCCTGCCTCTGCCTCCCAAGTGCTGGGATTAAAGGCGTGCGCCACCACCGCCCGGCCAACATAAAATATTTAATAGCAATTAAAAATTATAATTTAAAAGACACGGAAAACCATGCTACAGAAAACTGTGAATAGAAAGAAGTATGTACACTGACTGTTTTTCCTGGTGCTGGAAACTGAACCCAAGGTCTCCTGCACACTAAGCGCCTGTTCTGCCAGTGAGCTATATCACTAGCCCTAAGAAAATTACATTACATTCCAAATTCTAACTAACTTCTGTCAACTTATACTGACTTCTGTGATTAGTTTCCTACCAACAGAATTACAGTGGAACTAAGTCAATAATTAGAAATAGAACAACAAAAATGAATTAACTCAGGGCCAGCAAGATAACTCAGCAGCAGATAAAGGGCTTGTCACCAAGCCGGATGACCTGAATTCAATTTCTGGGGCCCACCTGGAAGGAGACAGCTGTCCTGTAACCTCCACATGAATGCCACAGCACCCACACGTGCAACACAGCACCCACACGTGTGCCATAGCACCCACACGTGTGCCATAGCACCCACACGTGCAACATAGCACCCACACGTGTGCCACAGCACCCACACGTGCAACATAGCACCCACACGTGTGCCACAGCACCCACATGCCCACATACACTAAATTTTTTAAAATGTAATTTAAGGGGTTGGGGGAAAATGTAATTTAAAACACTTAAATGAATTAAATCAGACATGGTAGTGCATGCCTATGATCTCAGCACTTAGGAGGTCAGAGGGTGAAGAGTTCAAAAGCCAGACCTTGTCTTGAAACAAGAACAAATTAAATGTCTACGACATTTCTTGTTGCTGGCCTTTGCTACTTTGTGGGTTCTTCTTTCTTCCACGTTTTAATCCCATTTCATCCCCATCACTAACTAGGAGAGAAAGAAGGATAGAGGAAGGGAGAGGGGCAGAAGGAGAGGGAGATCTCTGAATCTAATGCCTTCCCTTTTGTTTCTTCTATGCGCATGACTACTCACTAAACCACAACCAAGCCCCTCTCAACAACCAACAGCTACTGACTGACCCTGCCTCTCGGGGCCCTAGCATTTACAGACCCTCTGAAAAGTTCCCAGAATTCCAAACGTCACACAGTCACAGAAACAATCTGCAGCTGGCAAAACCATTCTGCTAGAGCACAGGCAAATCATGGTCAGCTGCTGCGGACAGTCCAAAGCAGCCCCACATTCCCACACCTAGGATTAAGAGGAAAACATACTCTTACAAGATTTCTTGCTTTTTAAAGAAACCAAGATTCTAGAATTCTCACTACAGTTTCTATGCTGTGATGTACATGCATAATAATTGAAGGCTGCCACTGTGAATGAATTGTAAAGTGCTCACCGGGGTTTGCACACCAACATCACATAAACCAGATGTGGTGGTAAATGTATGTGGTCTCTGTGCCTGAGAAGTGGAAGCAGGAGGACCAGAAGCCCCCAGCCCAGAATACATGAGACCCTGTATTAGCAATAACGGATTCAGCAGGGAGGTGGTGGCACACACCTTTAATCCCAGCACCAGGGAAGCAGAGGCAGATTGATCAGATTGATCTTTTAAGTTCAACACCAACCTGGTCTACAGAGCAAGTTCCAGGACAGCCACGCTACAGAGAAACCTTGTCTTCAATGCCTCCCCCCCCCCCAAAAAAAAAAAAAGGAAAGGAAGAAGGAAGATAAAAAGAAATACATCTCAGTACTCTGGGCTGTAACTCTGGACAGAACACTTGCCTATCAGGTACAAAGCCCCGGGTCTGATCCTTAGTCCCTTAGCACAGCAAAGAAGGGAAGGGACGGGGGAGAACTGTAAGACCCATACAGCAGACTACCACAGGTAAATCTCCAGAAACAAAAAGCCAAATCCCAAAGGTTACATAGCGCATAACTCCACTCACGCAACATTCTTAGAAATGACAAAACTGTAGAAGTGGGGAACAGACGGGTGACATCGGGGGGTTCAGTAGGAGGCAAGGACAGAAAGGAACCGACGGTGACTACCAACGAGTAGCAAGAGGGACCTAAGTGTGATGATGCACACCTGTAGTCCCAGTACTTAGGCGGCAGAAGGGACTAAAAGGCAGGTGGTGGCACACCTGGAAGACCACAGGACCTGGAGGTCAGCCGAGACACACAAGTGAGCACCAAGGCAACGAAAGGAGGCCAGTATACTGCAGGTGGTAAAAGACATCCTTGCAAGATACAATGTGCCGTCTTCACTGTTTTTAGTGTTCACATAGTTTACTGCAGGCTAGGTGGTCCCCAAGCTTCAGATGGCATCCTCCTGCCTCCACTCTCACCTCACCATAGGAGTGCCGGGATCAAAGACTCACACTAACACATCCAGCTTTTTACCTGAGTTCAGGGGACAGAACTCAGGTCCTCAGGTTTGCACAGCAAGTGCTTTTACAAGCTAGCCATTTTCCAGCCCTGAACTATAATTTCTACAGTGTTCTCAACGTGTAGGTCATGACCCGTAGGGGTTGCATATCAGATATCCAGCAAATCAGATATTTACATTATGATCATAACAGTAGCAAATTATGGTTATGAAGTAGCAATAAAAATAATATCATGGGGCTGGAGAGATGGCTCAGTGGTTAAGAGCACTGATGCTCTTCCAGAGGGTCCTGAGTTCAATTCCCAGCAACCACATGGTGGCTCACAACCATCTGTAATGGATCTGATGCCCTCTTCTGGTGTGTCTGAAGACAGCTACAGTGTACTCGTATAAGTAAAATAAATAACTCTTTAAAATAAATAAATAGGGCTGGAGAGATGGCTCAGCGTTAAGAGCACTGACTGCTCTTCCAGAGGTCCTGAGTTCAATTCCCAGCAACCACATGGTGGCTCATAACCATCTGTAATGAGATCCAATGCCCTCTTCTGGTGTGTCTAAAGGCAGCAACAGTGTACTCACATATATGAAATAATAAATAAATCTTTAAAAATAAATAAATAAATAAATAAATAAATTTATAGTTGGGTCACCACAACATGAGGAACTGTATTAAAGGGTTGCGGCATTAGGAAGGTTAAGAACCACTGTTCTAGCCGGGCGGTGGTGGCGCACGCCTTTAATCCCAGCACTTGGGAGGCAGAGGCAGGCGGATTTCTGAGTTCGAGGCCAGCCTGGTCTACAGGGTGAGTTCCAGGACAGCCCGGGCTACACAGAGAAACCCTGTCTCAAAAAACCAAAAAAAAAAAAAAAGACCACTGTTCTAGAACCTAGTTAATATAGGAAGAAACAAGTCAGGTGTGGGGGCGCACCTGGAAGCAGAGGAAAGGGATCCCTGAGTTCCAGACAGCCTGTTCTATGGAGCAACTTCCAGGCAGAACTATATCCTGTCTCAAAAACTAAAATTAAAAAATGAACCATAGCCGGCAGTGGTGGCGCACGCCTTTGATCCCAGCACTTGGAGGCAGAGGCAGGTGGATTCTGAGTTTGAGGCCGCCTGGTCTAGAGTGAGTTCCAGGACAGCCAGGGCTATACAGAGAAACCTTGTCTTGAAAACAAAAAAAACAAAAAAAAAAAAACAAAAGAACCGTGTAGGGCTATAGAGAAGGCGGTTAAAAGCTCTGGCTGCTCTCCCGGAGGACCCAGCTTTCAATTCCCAGCACCCACTGGATCCAGGAGATCCAACAGAATATGCAAAACACTAAATGTACATAAAAATAAATTTTAAAAATGAAACACATTAGATGAATTAAAAGATACCCAGCAAGGGGAGAAAAGATATGCTTTACACATATTTATAAAGACTACAAATTCCTCAAGTAGGATAAATACAACCTTTCCAGAATTATTACAGAACTTCATCAGTGCCTATCACAGGTCATCTTCTACGAAAATAGGTACTTCATTTCCCCCTAGTATATATGGAAGACAAGAATTTTGTATGTATTGCTTTCATAACCAATAAAAAAAAAAATGCCCATTCACTATTCCCTAATTTCTGTTTGACAGTCTTCAAGATAAGTACCTCATGCTAAGTCCTGTGGCCCTCACTAGTTTAGGACTGTCCCATGCTTGAATTTGCATTTACAGATGAGCTGAGGATTACTGACTAGTCACAGTACTAGTAAACGGTAAACAGGGTTCCGTCTAAGGATTTACACTTGGGGGCCCACGTAATTCCAGAACATCCCTCTCCCCGCACTGCTGTCCATCCTGGCTCCCAGGGACTGAGCAGCACCCTCCGGCACCCCGAGGCTCCGCAAGTGACACGGGCGACACTGCGCCCAGGGACGGCGGAGCACAACGGCCTCAGCCCAGGCCGATGCGGGCGGAACGCGGGGCAGCAGCCCACCTGCTCAGAGCCGGCTCCTCGTCGCTCGGCTCTTCCACACGCATAAGGGTCATAGTCATCCGGGAGCCGGTTCATGGCGATCTAGGGACACTTCACGGTCCCGCTGTCTGTGTACTCCGCCAGAACCTTCCCAAAGCCTCCCGGACACTCGACTTCCGCCCGAACCGAGAGTCCTTCCTGTGCGCCTGCGCAAGCCGTCCCAGGGAAAGCGCAGCAAGAGTCCGGGCGAGGGGAGGGTCAATTGGTTTTGTTTGTTTGTTTGTTTGTTTGTTTGTTTGTTTGTTTGCTTGCTTGCTTGCTTGTTTGCTTGCTTGCTTGATTGCTTGTTTAATGTATGTGAATGCAGTGTCGTTCTCCTCGGATTGCTGGGAGTTGAACTCAGGGCCTCTGGAAAAACAGCCAGTGCTCCCGACCCTGCTGAGCCATTACCACGTCTGTTTTCTTTTCCACTGGAAAAAAGCAGTTGTCTTTCTGTGCACCACCACCACTACTACTATTACTACTAACTACTACTACTACTTCTTCTTCTTCTTCTTCTTCTTCTTCTTCTTCTTCTTCTTCTTCTTCTTCTTCTTCCTCTTCCTTCTCTTCCTTCTTTTTTTTTTTTTTTTAAAGCTTTACTTCGGTTTTGAGCCGGTCTCACTGGCCCAGTCTAACCTGCAACTAGTTATGTAGCCCAGGCTGACTTCGCTCCGCCTACCGTGACCTGTGGAGAGCTGAGATTATATTGTGTGTCACTATCAAGTCTGATTTATTTCTTCAAAGTTGTTATCTTAGCCTTTCTTCCTTGGTTTTTATTAGGCTTTAGTGGTGTGTCCAAATAAATAATGTATGATAGACCTACTTAGAAAAATACCACGGGCAGAGCAGTGGTGGCGCACACCTTTAATCCCAGCACTTGGGAGGCAGAGGCAGGCGGATTTCTGAGTTCGAGGCCAGCCTGGTCTACAGAGTGAGTTCCAGAACAGCCAGGGCTATACAGGGAAACCCTGTCTCTGAGAAGAAAAAAAAAAGAAAGAAAGAAAAAAATACCACGGAAAAGTGATTTTCTTTTACTAGTTAAACTTAACAAAGGTGAATATCTTGGGATTCTGTCCTCCGAGGATGAGTTCGCCCCACTAGCAGAACCTGAATGAGCTAAAATTCCCTCTGCCCAGAACCTGTGGAATCAACAAGCCTCGCCCTTGCCCACAGCCTTAGTGGGTGGAGTCGTGTTGAGAAATCTATAAACACCTTCCCACGATGTCACCACAAAGGTGTAGAGTATGTAGATGAATAGACACGCAAAGACTACGGATTCCCCCGCATACTTTTTTTTTCACACCATTAGTGGATAATATCTACATGGTGTAGAGGGTATTTTTTAGGGTGCAAGGTTAGAAAAGAGAATGTGATGTAGAGAAAAACGCATTGAAGAAGAGACCGTAACTAAAGAGTAAGTGGCAAATAATGGAGAGTCTGCACGCAGCAAGCGCAGGTCATGCTTTGCTCGGCACTGGCAATACCATGCTTGCAAAGATTGTTGCAAAGATGGCTCTCTATCTTCTCCTCTTTTTGTTTTCTTTCTTGTTTCTTTTTCTTTTCTGTTTTCTTCTCTTCTTTGTCCTTTTGCTTTCTAAAGCTTTTATTCGTCTTTGAGATCATCTTACTGACCCCGTTTATTCTGTAGCATGCAATGTAATCCTAGTTGATTTTTTCTTTGCTTAGTGCGCAATGCAAACGCAATTGTGAAAGATAGACCTACTTAAGAAAATATAAAGGAAAAGCTGAACAAGTCTTATGAGGATGAGTTCTATCCACTAGCAGGAAACAAACTTCCTCTGGTGCAGAGCCTGTGGGGTCAACTAAGCCCTACCCCTGCCCCACAGCTTTAGAGTGCAAGGCCAAGTGGTGTGGATGAGGAGACACACAATAGACACGCAAAGGCTACCGATTCCCTCCACATAGCTTTTTGTTCACGCCATTAATGGATAACATCTACATGGGTGTAGAGGGTATTTTTTTAGGGTACAAGGTTAGAAAAGAGAATGTGATGTAGAGAAAACGCATTGAAGAGAGACCGAGCTGGGCAGTGGTGGCCCCATGCCTTTGCCTTTAATCCCAGCACTTGGGAGGCAGAGGCAGGCGGATTACACAGAGAAACCCTGTCTCAAAAAAAAACAAAAATAAGGAGGAGCTATACAGAGAAACTCTGTCTCAAAAAAAAAAAAAAAAAAAAGAGGAGGAAGAGGAGAGGTAAGAAAAAGATGATGAGTGCCTGCTCGCAGCATTCGTAACTCAGTACTTACCTGGCAGGGAAGATACCATGCTCTTTTTTTTTTTTGGTTTTTTTGAGACAGGGTTTCTCTGTGAGCCCGGCTGTCCTGGAACCCTCTCTGTAGACCAGGCTGGCCTCGAACTCAGAAATCTGCCTGCCTCTGCCTCCCAAGTGCTGGGATTAAAGACATGAGCCACCACCACCCGGCGATTCCATACTCTTGAAGGTTGTTTTCCAGAGTGAGGCTTATCCATTGCACTTTGGATGTCCTGACCCCTGCGATTTCCCCAAATAGGGGAAATCTGTGGTAATTGGAGACTGCGTTCACACTCTGTAGCTGACTATGGATATGAAGTAGCTATTGTCTTAGTTTTTTGATTATTAGTTTGTAATTCATAGCATAAAGGTTCCCAGCTCTTCAACGTATACAATTGTTGTTTTTTTTTTTTTTTTTTTTTTTTTGAAACAAGTTGAATCCTAACTAAGCGGTGACAATTTTAACACCAGTATTAGTAAGTCAGATAATGGAGCAAAACCAGGTGTTGCACTGGTCAAGCTTATGTAAACTTGACACATGCTGACTGCATGAAAACTTCACTTTGAGAAGATGGGATGGCTCACTGTGGGTGGGCTATCCCTGGGCGGCACTCCTGAGTGAGAACTATGAGGGACCAGTAAAGTACCAACTTGCCTCTAAAACCTTTTTTTGGTTTTCTGCTTCAGGGGTTTCTTCCTTGATCTCAGCTGACTTCCTTCAGTGATTGTGGAACTGAAGGTTCTGAAATAAACCTTCTCCCCAAGTTAGTTGCTTTTGGACTGGATTTTTTTTTTTCGAGACAGGGTTTCTTGTGTAGCCCTGGCTGTCCTGGCTGTCTGGAACTCACTCTGTAGACCAGGCTGGCCTGAACTCAGAAATCCGCCTGCCTCTGCCTCCCAAGTGCTGGGATTAAGGCGTGGCCACCACCGCCCAGTGGACCTGGACTTTTTATCAAAGCAATAGGACCATCATTTGTTGTGACCCAATTAATTGCATTAGACTCATCTATATGAAATTAAATGTAAGTGGGGGATGAGGGGTCTCCCATCTAATATGAAAAACCCTAAGACAATAGTCTGAGACAGGATATCAAAAGAAGGGAGACAGGAAGGGAGAGAGGGAGGGAGAAAGGAAAAGGAAGAGGAGGAAACACGAAATCAGACCTTCACTGTGTACCAATGGTTTGGGGTCAGTTAAGGGGATGGAGGGGAGCACAAGATGGCTCTGCAGGTAAAAGCTGCTTACAGTTACAACCACCTCGCCTAATGACCCGAGAGGAATCCGCCGCCACCCCACCCGCACCATAAAAATAAGTTAGGCAACAAAACGAGTAGATCCGAACCATCCTCTTGCGTCTGGTTCGCAGCCGTTAGGATACAAGAGTGTTAGCGAGTTTATGTGTGTGGTTCGTAGGGCTGAGAGTGTAGCTCAACAGGGCAGACAGACTTGCAGCCTTGGCACGCACAAGCCCCCGAGGGTCATCCCAGGCCATAAAGAAACCTTAGTTAGTTCATCCCATGCACACACATCGAGTGCTCGAGGCCACTGTGTGGCAGTCGCGGTGGGTCTCCTGCAGGCGGGGGGGAGAAAAGAAAACGGGAAAAGAAAAAAAAAAAGAAAGAAGAAAGGCTGCCTGTGGGCGGGGCGTATGCAGATGAGTGGCGCGCAGGTGGCTGCCGGTCTCGAGAATCACGAAGGGTCGTGTCTCGGGTGGAGTGTCTCGCGTGACGGGCGTGTGACTTCCGTGAGGGATGAGCATCGCGGCAGAGGGTGTAGGGCGAGAAGGCGAGGGTGTCGCGCGGCGGAGGCGACCGTGCGTTTGAGAGGAGTGCGTGTTGAGGGAGTGCGTGTGCGGGTGGCGCGCAACTCATACTTACCTGGCAGGGGAGTTACATGATCACGAAGGTGGTTTTCCCAGGGCGAGGCTTATCCATTGCACTTCGGATTGCTGACCCCTGCGATTTCCCCAAATGCGGGAAACTCGACTGCATAATTTGTGGTAGTGGGGGACTGCGTTCGCGCTCTCCCCTGGTTTTGCTGGTATAAAGTTAGATAACATGTTTTTTCCCCCGGCATGACGTGCGTTGGTTGACAAGAGCTTGGAAAAGTAAAGTAAGCAACGTGCGGACGTGGAACTAACGTGAGGTTCGGAAATAAACTCTTTCTCCCCAGGTTAGTTGCTTTTGGTTCTGGACTTTTATCAAAGCAACAGAAACGTGAGGACAGGCATCATTTGTAGTGGCACAATTTTATTAAACTCGTCTGTATGAAATTAATGTGGCCTGGTGAGCGGTTAAGAGCACTGACTGCTCTTCGGAGGTCCTGAGTTCAAATCTCACACACATGGTGGCTCACAACCATCTGTAATAAGTGTACTTACATTTTAAAATTAAATAAACCTTTAAAAAAAAAAAAAAAAAAGGGAGCGGCAGGGTCTGGAGAGATGGCTCGTGGTTAAGAGCACTGATGGTTTTTTCCAGAGGTCGAGTTCAATTCCCAGCAACCAAGAGGTGGCTCACAACCATCTGTAATGGGATCTGATGCCCTCTTCTGGTGTGTCTGAAGACAGCAGCAGTGTACTCACATTAAATTTTAAATCTTAAAGAAAAAAAGAAAGAAATTAAAGTAATATAATATGGGAGGTTAGGAAGACCCCTCTAATATATACTGTTATTTTGCTACATTATCAAGTTGTCAAAATTGCCTTCTAAATATTTATATTTTATACCCAGGATTTGTGTTGCTTTCAACTGTCTGCTTGAAAAACTATCAAACATTTTTTCTGCGACATTCACATGGTGGTTACTTCGGAGATCCCCAACTGGTCAAAATGAAAGAATAGTAAACCTGTGCTTAACTGCAGGTGAATGATCTACATCCACTTCCACCCAAGATTTGGGAACTCAGAATGGCCAGTCTTCTGTAGGAACTGTCAGAGTGGGAGGAGAGCTGTGAAGTGCTGTCTTCTAAAAGAACGGCTGTCGCGCGCACCACCTCACTGAAGCTGTGGTTACCAGCACAAGGAGGCTTTTAAGGGATAGTCAGAGGTTAAGAACACTTGCAGAGGACCGATTTTCCTTCCCGTATTGAGTGGGCAGCTCATCTGCCTATAACTCCAGTTCCAGAAGCAGAGAAAGGTATTTCCCAAAGGGAAACTGGCTATAGATGTTAATCAGCTCCAGGTTCAGCAAGAACCTTGGTAAACACAGTAGAGAGAAAGAAGGAAAAAGACTCTATCTCAACCTGTAACTTTTGCCCACAGTGCAAACACATGCACATGTGTGCTTGTACATGTAAATCTTCATGCATATCACACATACTACATGTTTTTTGTTTTTCTTTCTTTTTTTTTTTTTTTTTTTAATCCTCCTGGAACTCACTATGTAGATCATACTAGCCTTGAACTTCACGAGATCTGCTTGCCTCTGCCTCAGGCCCAGCCCAAAATAAAATAATTTCAAATTCTTTTTTTTTTTTTTTTTTTTTTTCAAGACAGGTTTTCTTATTATAGCCTTGGCTTGTCCTGGAACTCACTCTGTAGACCAGGCTGGCCTCGAACTCAGAAATTGTGGGGCCGTGGGCTGTGGGAAGCAGCTGGGTGCCTGGTTGAGCAAGCCTTGAACCCCGGACCTTTACAGGACGGCAGGTGTTCGGCGCTGCCCCAGGCCCTGGTTCTTTTCATTCGCTTCAGCCCTCCACAGCCTCTCCCAAAGGGAGGTCTATGACTATCAGTCACGAGGAACAGTGCTTCAGGCCCTCCCACATGTAGATGAGGTATATCTAAGCTCTCGACCGAGCCCCCCAGTAGGTGTTATTGCTGTCAGACCTAAACCCACCCTTGAAACTGTATATAAAGGCTCTATTCAGGAGAAGGAAAGGTGTATTCGAGAATCATCCTGGTGTCCGAGAGTTTCTGTCTCAAGAGCTGTAACACTTGGGGAGAGATCCTCTCTCCCGGAACCCTTCCTGGGGCACCAAGCAGCTTCCTTGCCTGTAGCCGGCTTCTATCGGCCCAGCCCGGGCGGTCAACGTGGAGAGACAGGTGCAGCACCTGGGAGTGACCGAGCTGTGACAGCGAAGACTTGGAGAGGCAAGCAGCGGAGGCAGGCAACTCTCCTCCCTGCTCGCACTCACCCCTTTTTGGCCCCGACCTCTCACACCAGGCTGGGTGAACCCCAAAAGACGTGGAGACATGGGTAGAGGGGCCCTCCCTGCCTCACCTTCCTCAGCCGGGGGAATCGTGGGATACCCCCCAGAAAAAGGGGACCCACAGAAATCCCCCTGCCCCTGCCTCCCCAAATGCTGGGTTAAAGGCGTTTCGCCACCCCCGGCAGAATTTTTTTGTTGTTTAAAATTTTTAAAATTTTTAAAAAAATTGTTGAAGGGAACAGTGGTGGCTCCCAGCCTTTGGGAGGCAGAGGGGTGGGTTTTTGGGGTTTTAGGCCAGCCCGGGCTCACAGAGAAACCGTCTCGAAAAACAAAAAAAAAAAGTTGTGTGATTTTGTGTGTGTTTTTGTGTGTGTGTGTGTTCCCGTGTGGGGGGGTGCCT